>QEOT01007063.1:19913-142102 GCA_003123785.1 Pterocarya stenoptera | reverse complement strand
ATATATATATATTTACTGTCGATGATCGCCTTTTTCTTTCAGCTCGCCCCACCCAAATAAGAAAGCTTTTAGGATCTCTCTCTGTCTCTGCATGTCTATCGATCTGAACTACGCATATGAACCCAACCCAATCGGCAATCACTACTACAGAAGCCATATGTATCAATGATCTGCATGCAAACTAATATAAAATATGAACCCATAATCACTACTCGTCTAAGTTGGCTTTAGCCTTCGATCCTTCTCGCTCTTGGTCGAAAACCGAAGTATTTCATGCATGCATTAATATATACAAGATTCTGTACGAGGAAATGAAGTAGAGAAATTGAGCTTTAACATGCTTAACAGTCAACATTGCTATCTTAACATGCTTTCCAATCTATATATACCACTAATGACTGATGTATAAATTTATTGAAATAAATTATCCGGCACTCCATCTCGATTCTGATTGTGATAGCTATACGGATTTGGTATATTCTAAAGACCCTCTTGATTATACACTATTGACGATCTCACAAAATTTTAATTTCGGTGAAAACCCTATTTATTAATCTCATTCTTTAAATTAGGAATCGATCTCCTTTTCTTTTACTGTACGCGAACATGTAACTCGGCATGTGTACAGGCAGGATAACGTTGATCTTCCCCGCTCCCCCTCTACCCCAAAACAATTAATATAAGGAAGGCCATATAATATTATACCATCCTGCCAATGGTTTTGCATAGCAATACCAAGAGATTGATCCATTATTAATACCGCGCGCCATCGGTTTTGTATTTAAAAATTATGATTAGCTGCATATTTTATTATTAGTGACCCTAATAATTGGCATCCTCCTTGATATTTTTGCTCTTGTCATGAGTTGGGTGTAGAAGTTAGGAGAGCCAATATTTCAAGCTCATGACTGATGGAAAACTTGAGTAGGCCATATAATATTATTATACCATCCTGAATTTAAGACTTAAATAGTAGTTGTATGTACGTGGGACATTGACAATGAAACAAAAAGCTAAAATTTGGTGTAATATAATAATACATATCAAAATTAAAAGAAAAGACTGAAGAGTGTGGTTGGAGCATGCATGAAATGATAGAGGGAAACCTAACACGGTGGTCCGCATGTGCTGTGGTTTGGCCTAGCGATAGCAGATCAGAGGGTTCAATTGGTGCTGGGAATTAATGTGGGATCCTCATCATCCTCTTTATGTACGCTGGGGTTCTTTGAAAACTGAAATCAGACCTTGAACACTCGACACGACACGACACCAGCTATGGATAACTTCTTCCTACCTAGGCCCCGCCACGTGGATTGCACAATCAGTTTGTCCCACTACACGTCCCTTATGTTGGTCTCCATTTGCTCAAGTGCCCCTTTGTTTCTTCCGTAGTTGGCAACATTCCCCTGTTATCTGATATATATGCTTCGTTTAGACGTTAAGCTAAATTGAGTTAAAGTTGAGTTTTTTTATAAATAGTAATTAGTTAAAATGATTGAGTAAGTTTTATGAGACCTATTTAAAATGAGTTTATATGTGTTTGAATGTCAAAATGAATTTAAATATATTTATAGAAGAGAAGAGATATTTACAATTGTGAATTATAAAATCGCCACGTAATTGCTTTGAAATTTTTTTAATAATGGACCTCACTCTTTTTCAAAGTGATTACACGACGTTTACACACTTTACAATTGTATGTAGAATTACTCTTTGTAGAAAGTTGTAAAATAAATAGATCTCATCATTAATTTTTACTATTCATCTACAGATTAAAAAGTCAACCATGTCAACTGCTCAAAAGGGCAAAAAACTTTCCCATGGGGTCCACTTGCAACCAACCGGATGGAGTAAAGTAAGGGCAAAATTGACAAAATCTTGCTTTTTTATTGCAACCATCACTTTGACAATTTGGACGGCATTTCTGGCATTTGGCAGGAGCGTTAAATCAATCTACAGTGTAAACTCACTTCACTCAGTCTCGGATGCAGCTCAAGCTATTGTTTGGATGGTAGAAGAGGTCTAAAAGTGAACTGCACTGAGCTCGATTGAGTAACCAAAGGGAGTATTGTCTTTTGGTTTTTGGTTTTTGGTTTTGTGTCTCTCCTTTATGGCTAAAATTGAGAGAACAAAAGATGTTTAGGCTAGGGGAGTGGATTGTGTCCACTCCAAAGTCTTCATTTATGATGTCCATTATTTCTGTGAAGAGTTAAGAAGCTAACATCTAGCGTTTCCAAGGAAATCAAATACCGTGTTCGTTAGTCATTACCATACTAAGATATAGCCATTGGTCAAGGCCTGCCCAAACAAACAGTACCATATGTTGGGGGCAGCAGAAACCTTGATCACATTCTCGGCAATATGATGAACTTACTGCGAGGAAAACCCCTCTCGTGGCTACTACAACAGCAGTCAACATTGGAATTTCATTTTCAACGTAAAGTAGAGGGGAAAAGATCGTAATATTTACAGATGCTCTCTCTCTCTCTCTCTCTCTCTCTCTATATATATATATATATATCTGTCTATCGCTCTCAAAAGATTGTAAGCAACAGTACATCACGAGGCTTACAATTTTACCAAGGGCAAAAATACCGTTAGAGAATGAGGCAAACAATCAAATCTCAATTAGATTTCATCTCAAGATCTTCACTTTCCTTGTTGGCATCATGATTATCCCGTGGTAAGAGGCCGAGGAGTGGCAAAGGCAACAATGAACTCAAATTACAAAGGATTATCAAAGCCGTCAAGTTATCAAATCTGTCTTTTGTAACACCAAACAGCTGGGTCAGACCAGCACCAATCAGCCCCCCAAGAACGCTTCCTCCATTTGATATGGACATGAGTGTTGCAAAAAGTGTGGCTTCCATTCCCTCTGGACATAGTCTTGCTGCTAGCACAAGAACAGGCATGAAAGAAGCCTGCAGGAAAATTAGCAATTAATTTAACACTAGAATCAGGAGCAGGATAAATTGTCTGCAAACAAGCAATAAGATAGTTGATCAGGAAATAATGATTCCAAGGAAGAGAGTACATAACGTCATCCAAGTGGTTATTATTAGATCCATCAAACAAACACAAACAGGACCTTATTTACAAACAGACTAACGCCTTAGAAGTCTAAGTAACCAAAGACCTTGTATCTTTTCGTTTGTTTTAGGCAAGGAAAAAGGTATCTAGAAAGCTTTAAACAGAACAAAAACAACCAGTAAGCAGTCACTGGGGAATGCATGTCAGGCAATTCTCCGACCATTCTGCATATACAATAATGTAGTGGGGACAGTGATATGCATACAACAGGAATTGAAACCAAAATCCTCATATTAACAAAACCCAAAAATCGTCATATCAACCACATCAGAGTTATAGGAAAAGTAAAGAAACAACTTTCAAATGTGCAGAGAAGTAAAATGGTAAGGTAAAAATGTATCACCTGACCAAGAACTGTTAAAATTAGAGAATCCCCAATTGCAAACCACTCATCACTTATACCAAACTTCCGATTCAATCCCGTTACAAGGAAAACCTGAACAAAATCCATCAATAGAAAAGGTAAAAACAAAAAAAAAGACCATCAAGCACACTCAATCAGACATTATTATGAATGGCCTCAAAAGTGAGTCCATTACAAACCTGAGTCATTCCAAGAGATGAACCAATAACTGTTGTTACAAGAAAAATCTTCCGCAACTCGACATTTTTCAGAAATCCATTATACAGTCCAACACCAAGCAGGGATGCCACCGAAGTCACAAGTTTGACACGCCCCAAAAATTCTGGGGTGAAACCAAGTTTATTTGTGCTGTATGTTGCAGATTTGAGTTAGATGCAAAAAGTTAATTTAAAACGCTAAAAGCACCCCTGAAATACATTCACAGACAAGACGTACGTGAAGAAAAACATGGCAGAGTCTGACTGAGGTGTTGCCTGCCACAAGAATATAAATAATGTAGGAAGAAGTACATTGGGCTGCTTGACAGCATCCCACAACTGAGTAATGTTCTGTTTCGAGCTTTCAATAAAGTTTAGACTGGCCAAAGGAAGATTTTTCCCTCTCGCTGGAAGCACGGGTTGTTCTTTTACGAGGACAGCAACTGCTGAAGTAATCAGTGGTAGCAAAGCCGTGATACCAAAAACAAACCTGAGACATTAAAATTATAACCAAAATGACTGCTTCGAATGATCATCAGTAGTAGGACATTGTATCCATACAAAAAAAAAACAAGTACCTTACACCATAAGCACCCACCAGGGAGCCACTAAAGTAGGAGCTCACAATTCCCCCAAAAGCCGAGGATCCCCAACACAAGGACTGAAGAGACCCAGCCATGCTTTGTGACTCACCACGAGCTCTTTCTACAACCATAGAGTCTACAACCTACAACATACTTAAGTTTTTTAAAATTATTTGTGAAGTATGCCACAGAAAATCAAGAAGATGAAACACCGAAGATGCATTTCCGAAAAAAAAAAAGCAAACTAGACAGTTTGTCGCTTCTAGTATTTGGGAATCAAACCCAAACATCATTTCTGACTCATGTCCTCTGAGTGCCACTTTCCCTTGTCGATTAATGATAAGATTTTTGGCTAAATGGTCCATAGACCATACAATAAGGAGAATTTGAAACATATGATTGGTGGGAGTGGTAATAAGACACATCATTAACTATCTTACGATGTTATTATTAAATGGCAAAAATACTATAAAGCCAATCATTCACTCCATATATGTTATTATTAAATATATATATTATATAGTGAGGAAATCTATGCATCAGTCACTATTCACTACCTCACACTCTATGAAAAACACCCCTACCCCACACCTATGGGTGTGGGGGTGTTTTTCATAGCGCGCGGGATAGTTAATAGTGGCTGATGAGAAAAAATTTTCTTGTGAAAAATTATATATTTTTAAGAAAATTACTAATTTTATTTCAAATTATTTGCTTTTAGTTTTCCTAAAGAGTGTTTTTTTGTTTTATCAACTTAAACCATTTTACTTATGGCCTCTCTTCACTCAAAGAAAGGTTGTGATTTCTCATCACTAACATAAAAACAAGGAGAGTAAGGGGGCCATAAGATCAAGTTGCTCAACCAAAATCTTAGAAATCAAAATGCTAATATATACATCTTTAAAAATTTTTATTTGTTGTAAACTGCCTAAGATATGCTAACTTAGTTACAAAGTGTTTTTCATTTTCGAGATGAAAGTCTCATGCACAGTTTTGAATGAGGGGAAAAAGTGAGGAATCCTCTTTTCGACTTTGACTATCCCACTCCAGTTGCAGCCCCAGTTATACTTCCATGGTAATATGTTATAAAGCATGTGGCATTCCTTCTGGTTCAATAGCCAGGACCCACCTAGATCGAAAGCCAGCACCAGAAGCAGAGACAAGGAAAGCAAGGGTGATAGTCAGTATAGGGAGCACCCCTCCAGTTCCATCTAATTTAGTTATCCTGCACATCACGCAGCTCTACAACTAGTATGGATTAATGATTTATGTTTTAATGGGCATTCTGAGGGTTGTCATACCTCTTAAGGCCACCTTTGTTCTAAGATGATATGGGGTTGTCTATTATCAATAGCAACTACAGGTGCTTAGTTTGACATGGAGAACGACAAACTTGGGCTCTCTAGATGCAAAATCATCTTCCTCTTAGAAATTTTTATGTGCAAAGCCTAAACTTCTGCCATCGGTGCAACCATGTGAGAGATTTTATTTGTATCAAATAGGATATATAGCTTCCATAAAAATCCATCTATACATAATTATATATAGTATCTTGGACACAATAATCTACAAGAGATACTTACAACATCAGAGAATGCTACAGAAAGTGATCCTAGCAGTATGCAGAAAGCAGCATCATACTTGCTGTCAACAAAGGTGGCCATCAAAGTCCAAGACAGTGCACCAAGAAGTCCAGATAGAATCAAATATGACCTTCTTCGGTAACCAAAAAGTGGGACAGAATCGCTGCAGTGACCAAACAATTCCTTCAATAATGTACAGAAACGAAAACATATATACTTTTTAAATAATGGGAAGGAAATTTATGGTGCGATGGTAGATAGACTCACACCTTATAAACNTTTTTTTTTTTTTTTTGAAAGGTAATCGATTCCCCTATAAAAAGATGAATCCATCAACTATTAACTTTTGAAGAAAATGCTGCATAACCAGAAAGTATGATAGGACATCAATCAAGATATTCCTTCATTCGAACAACGGTCACAATTTACTCTTTACAACTACATCTTTGAAGGAAGGAACAGGGTATGAGTTGTATATCTAATATATAATTCCAATGACAATCAACAGAACTAATTAAGATCAAATACCTCTGCTGGTTCAAGATGCAAATGGTCCTTCAAGTAAAAACTGACAGCAAGCCTTGCAAGGCCCAAAACACCTTGTACAAAATATACCATAGCAACTGCCACATTATCTGGGGACAAATCCACCCCAACGCATTTCACCGTCCTCATGTGATATTTGTTCTTGCGAGGAGCAGTTTTAGTAGACGAGGCTGCCTCTCCATCCACACTTGTCGTCAGCATATCCCCTTTTCCTGCACCTGGATCAAGCACACACAACAACAATGAGAGAAACAGAGGTTAGGAACTGTGGGTTAAAGCAAATGAAGGAGCCTCCTATATTAAATTACTTTATGAAAGCTGGAATGAAAGCAAAATTGTTCAACAAGGAGCCTTGCCTCAATTCATTCAAATCTTTAGTTAAAAAATGCAACTCCGATCTCCAAGATAGTCACTTCAAAGCTTGAAGATAACAAAAATTCACTCAAAAAAAGAGCTACTCTACCTTAAACAATCTGATAACCCAAAAGTTTCAGTCTCAGACTTCCTAAACTACACTAAAGTTCAAATTAGCAGGAATTGGATGCCTATATCTAGGTCAAGTATCTCAAAACTTAAAGATTATTAACAATGCTTGGGTGTCAGCTACCTCGCTCATAACGTCTCTTGTTCTCATAAAAATGAACCATGAAATCCCTAGGGGTTGGCTCAAGTAGTAAAGGCCTTGGTCTTGGGGGTATACTCCCTCCAGGGTCTACAGTTCGAATCCTCTTGGGTGCACACAATTTCTAGGGATCATTGGACTGGGGGAACTTCCCCTTGAATTACCCAATGTGCACTTGCAGGAAACTCCTTACCGAGGGTCTGTGCACTAGGGGTGGGCAGCGGGTGCATTAAGGGTGGACAACAAGGCCCCCCGCCCTGTATGAAAGGGGTGCTGCGGAGGAGGGGGACAGAAGGGGCTCAGCCCTACTTCGTAAATCCCCCGCCCCACCCCCGCATATATAAGCAACCTAAGTCCCAAGTTTTCAGTTTTACTTTTCTCGAACCAACTCAGTCCCTCTTCTTTCTCGACTCTTTGTTTCTCTCGATCAAAACCCTCTTCGCACATGATCTCTCTTGATCTCTCGTCTTTGAACCTCTACCCCTCCTAGGCAGATGAATCCGCTACTTCAACCCTCTTCATCTTCTTCCTCAAAATCTCCTTCCTCTGACCAGTTTCATTTGCAAGACTCTTTCTTTATTTTGCAGGTTCTTGAAGCTTTTGTTTTCCTTACATGTATTTCACAAGAAACCTGATTAATGAGGAAGGAAAATAAAGGGAAAAGAAGAAACCAACACGTCTACGAGCTCCACAGACTACAGAGGGCAGAGCCTATTTCCAGATCTTCAAACGAGGTTGTTTCGCTCCCCTTCGAGTTCACTCTGTGCTAAAACCCAGTCCCTCTTCTCTCTCAATCTTCAAACTAGATTTTCACTCTCATTTTCTTTTGGGGGGTTTGATTCCGTCGGCAAGTTCTGGGGTTTGGTTTCAATGGTTTGTCGTTGTGGTTGGAAAAATGGTGGACACTGGACACGGTAGATCAATTGGGGAAGGAAGGGGAGGGGGCAGACGGATAGAAGTCCACCCTCGCACCCCATGCAGCGGACGGGGTACCCCGCCCCCATCCATGCTGGAAAGAAATCCCCACCCCCACCCATGCGGGGGCGGGGGGCAGGGAAGTGTTGGCCCCGCCCCGTAGGGGGCGGATAGAACCCCTACTGTGCATTAGTTGGGACTTTGTTCTTGGACACCCGGTGCCAATTAAAAAAAAAAAAAAAACTGTGAATCTCATCTAGTTCAAAACAAGGGGAAGAGGATACATTTCATTGTCGAGCCCATAAGATCTAATAAACCTCTAATGACAAGAAAAAAGATAAATTAAAATAAACCAATGAGCTCTAACTCAACAGTGCCTCCGGCTAATATTCTGTGGAGTGTAAGGTTGCGGTTCAAGTTCCACTGAATGCTTGTCTCACTTATCAATCAAGATAAAACATCGAAGGTGCTGAATCGAAGAAACCTTGACCGCACTCAACCACAATTAAGTACGAAATCTGAAATCGTAGTTTCTATCTCAAGAGTTCAAATACTGTTACCATTAAAACATTTCCATTCTTCTTCTCTTTTTCCAAGTATTTCGAAGAAGAATTCTTTTTTTATTAGTGAGTTGAAGAAGGGAAGGAGTGGATGAGGGCCATCAATTAAACATTTCCGATCAATCATTATCCAAGGCAATAGTTAGATAATCATTCAACATTTCATCATATCTAAACGTAAAAACTTGTATTTTGGATGCCTAGAAATCACAAGAAAAGTACGAGTGAAACCAAGAACACTACCAAGTCCCAACTACTATTCGAGATTCAAAATCTTCCTTTCCTTTTACCAATTTTTTTTGGCTCGGAAAGAAAACAAATCATATACCAGTCTCGTATATGTAATGCAATGAAAACTTACCGTTTCTGGAATCCGCAAGAGGGACGTCGTCCTCGCCCTGCAAGTGAGACGGAGAAGGCGCCCGTATCGTAACCGCGACGGACATTTCCTTATCGGGAAGCTTCCGACGGGGTCTCCGTCGAGTCCTTCTAAGTGGCCCAGCAACCAAACCTCTGGTTCTCCGTGGAATCCGAGAAATTGGAGGAGAAGAGATAAAGGACAAAATGGGATTTTGCAAGGGTAAGACTGAGATTGAAGAAAAAGTAGACGCGGATGCCATCACGTATAATTTAATCAAGGCTTGATTTTAGACGTACAGTTTTTTTTAACACAACATTCAGAATAGTGCCTAAAAAATACCCCCTATCAAAATAAGAGTGACTGGCCTGTGCACGGACACGTAGAGAGAGCCAATCGCTAAGGCCTGAATGGTAAAGACCATGGGCCTTGGCTCAAAAATATCGCTGTTTTGGGAAATGGGCTCATGAATCCAATGGTTTCTTAATTGAGATAGCAAGTGCCTGGATTTTCTTAACTTACAAACAGCTCAAAAATCTCTTTTCCCGTCATCTAGCAAAGCAAACAACATCATTTAGTTAGCCCTCAATTATAGGGATGAGAGACGCATATGGTTAAGGAGAAATGATATTTACAATACGTAAATGTCGTGTAATCGTAGAGAAAAAGTAAATAAATACAATATTCACATATATTAATTTTTTAATAATAAATTTCACTCTTTTTCAAATTGATTGTGCGGCAATTAAGTACTCTATGATTGTATGTGGCATTATTCATTTTAAATTTTTTAAAAAAATCAAAGTCACTATATGAAAATATTAAAAAAATTTATTTAATTATCTCAAGCATGAAAAGATATAAAGGGAAGCTTAGGAATCATTTGGACACTTGAAATATCTCAAATATATTTGAATTGTAGTGAAATGGTTTGATTTAAGATGTTTTATTTGATTTTGAGACAAGAGAGAAAAGGTTGCACAAAAATATTATAAGTTAAAAAAAAATTGTTTGAATATAATTTTTGTTTTAAAATTTGAAAAAGTTGTATGATTTTTTTGTGTTTTCTTGGAAATTTGGAAATTTTATATTGGGTTGTTGTGTATTGCTTGGAAATTTAAAAAAGTTGTATTGGATTTTATGTTTGAATAATGATTAGATAATAATTAGACGAAAAACTTGAAAATTGTTTCATGTATGAGTGATATTTGTAAATGAAATTATCTAAAAATACCTTATAACACAAATAAGGTTAGTCCATTCTATAATATCTCAATTGGGTCATTACTTATCAAAAAAAATATATCTCAATTGGTCATGTGATGTTAGCTCTCGGTATCGAACCAAAAGCATTTTGTTATGAGGAAGAAGAGTTATATGGATATTAGACCCTCTAAACAGATATCATGTTCTATCATTATAGATTACCCATCAACATGACTGTTCTATAGGCAAACGGCACTGAGCATTCCAACCTAGTTTTGGAAAAAAACGAAATTAAGGTGAGAAAGACGACAGTAACCAATTGTATATGGAAAAGCTTTCTTCCAAACCGCGCACTGATATTAACATGTAAAGCATCCATTTCGTAAGATAAAGAATCTTCTTTCTTCTCTTAAAATTTTTCTTTTTTTATTTTATTTTCAATAAAAAAAAATCATGTCAGCATCTGCACACGATTTATTCTTTTTTCAACCCTTTGAAGTGGGTTCAACTTGCATGATGGACACCATTTTAGATAAAAACATGACGCAAAAGGAGCATCACCCCCAAACCTGCCGCTGAATTGAAATGGAGATTGATAGGCCCCAATAATCCAAGCTTGGTTTCAGTCATGTCTCTTTCTTGCCCACTCGCCAAATGCTGCATGGATAGAAATGCCAGGGGGGTTGTCACAGTCTCGCCTCAACTTTTTGGGAGGGTAGTTCATCGTCCTTTCATTTCGAGGTTTTATGGACCAAATAGTTCCGAGCTTAATGACTTTAAAGAAAGTACTAGACATATCTATTATCTATATTGTAATCTCAAAGAGACTAATCAATTTAAAAGCTTGTTTTTAGATAAAAGGTACTGCGATAACTTTCACGAGGGCTAGAGATGAAGATAGTGAGTGAGGCCTGGAAGCGTGCGATCCCTAATACCGTCTAGAATATGTGAAATTCCTACTAATTTCAAATTTTTAATCCGATAAAAAATATCAATTTTATTATTTATTCTAAATCTTAACATTCTTCTTTACGTGTATTTCAGACTCCTATCAATAAGTAGTACAATAAATAAAATATTTAATTAAATAAAATATAATGTAAAATTAATATTCAAACTCAAAATTTGTGTTAAATACTATATGAAATCATCATTTATCCCAACAATTTAAATCAATAGAAAGAAATAAATTTTATTATTTATTTTATATCTTTACTTGATTAATAACTAAAGAGTCATGGCAAAAAATAAAATTTTGAAAATTGAATTTTTTTTTTTTTTTCATAAAGAGAAACCTCTTCAAAACAAACGAGACCCTTCTAGAGTTTTTAACAAAAAAAAATAATACTTCACCATCCACACAATCATTATTATCATTATTATAAAGGTGGGCAACGAGACCTAACACTCCACTGTCCCGCCCCCGCATGGCAGGGCAGACGACCCCATGCGGGGCAGGGCTACCCCCGCAATCATTCCCTCAAAATGGTCACTAAACTATACCCTCGAAGTAGTCATTCTCAGCACTGTGGTATAAAGAAATGGAACTCGCTAGAAGTCTGATAATTTGATTTCAAAGCTTGATAAAATGGGCATTGATCATTGGAGATGTGGAAAGAGTAGAAAAGAAAAGAATCTATTTTCAAGTGAGGTCATTGGTCCTACGTGCTTAATTATTAGATGATTAAATTAATATAAACAAAAGTGATGTGAGCTTTAGTCATGCATCATCATCATCACAAACTATGAAAAGACAACAACCTGTGGACAAACCCAACAGCGTCGCCTATTTTTCAATTCAACAAAATCATCAACTCTACAATATCTAAAGCCTTTTTAGCCCTCCTTACAGGAAGAGTATCAAGAAGTAAAAGCAAACGAGATAATATTCGTGAGAGATAACACAACAGCAGGCTCAATTTCCCAAGAAATTCAAGAACCACCCTTATCTTTGGTAAGATGAACCGATAATACAAAGATTTCCCTTATTAAGTTTCTCGTTTTCTTTTATGGTTCTTTGGAACAAGTAAGATTAATGGAGATTCAGATAGGTATCAGGAACAGGTCCCATCATCACCCGGTCCCAATTTATCCATTCCCTCCTCCAAAACCATCTGCTGGTGGCGGCACTCGCTGCTGCAGAAGGCTTTCTCACCTCTGAAAGAGAATTAGATCAATTAGATTCAAAGTTCCAAACTTGGCTGAGTCTGATGATCGAAGACCAAAAATCATAAATAAGGGTGTATATATTAGAAACACGATTAGCCTAATCAAAACATGCAAGCTACCTCAATCGCAGAGGTATCAACCATCTAAGACAGAACAGAATGGAAACAACAAATAAAGACTTGACAGTGCCCGATAAAGGTCAATTTATGGTCAGTTTATTCATATAATTAAAGCCCTCTAGCATATCCAAATATGAATCATATGGGCATTTTTGCTAGCTTAAAACCTACTTTAAGCTTAATTTTCTCTCTCTTAGTAAGAAACCACCATGCTATGGAAGCAAAAATTCCTAACCTTACACAAATGCATATCTAATATTTCCAAAGGTATCTAATCAACTATTTTTCTGTCAAAGGAAAATAAGGCCAACCTGTACATGTAAATGTCCTTTCCCTGATCAAGATTCTTCTTGCAAGAGTAACAGAAACTGAGAAAACTTTCAGACGGATAGCTGGACAACTGGTCATTGAAAAACCCATCTTCTTTTCCGAAACTAGAGAACGCAACCTCAGCACAGCAGCTCTCAACAATGCAATCCTCAAAAATATGGGTGGTTCTGGGGTTAGGCCCATGGGATATCACACAAGTATAGTCCTCTGAGAGCTCCATTTCACTTGTAGAAAGACATCCCGCGAAAACCCGGGAAGAATTCGGAGTCTCTATACCTGAATTCCCAGAACCGAATAAGGATTTCTTCGCCGGAGACTGAGAAAAGCCGGAAGAAGACGAACCCAGTTGAGAATTCCTCGTCTTGATGCCAAAATCGGCGGGAGATTTGGGCGATTCAGCAGGTGAAAGAACCGAATTTGGAGGATGAGGGATCTGAATCTTAAGCTGGGAACCAAAGAGAACCATTCGGCTTTCAGGTTTGGATAGTTTGGAGTCAAATCTTTCTTCATTGAGAGCATCCACAATAGCTAGACCAATGGCTTTGGAGTTCAAATTGTCCCAGTGGCGTTTTGTTTCGGGTTCTGGGTTTCTGGGGGTGTTTGTTTCGGACCAAAAGGGGTTTCTGAGACCAGAGAATGGCTTGCTATCGAGTATGGAAGTGGGGCTCATCACGGCCTCGGTTTCAGATAACGATTTTGGAGAGAGATTAGTGAACAACCTTGGGCAAATGAAGAGAGATGAAGTGGGTTGTCTGTATTTGCCTGTGGGGGATGGGAGGGGACTAGACTCTGCCATTGAAGCCTGCTTGCTGCTTGTTGCTCTTGACCTCTTCCTCAGCATACCTCAGAATCTTATAGTACCACTGCAAACATTGAAAAAAGGGGCCCAAAGTTAAAGCTTTCTTCTTTAAACCGAGAGAAAGGAAGACGTTGGGACTCACCCGAAATAAGTCGTGATCTTTCTTTGTATTAATGACTATCGGAGAAAAAGGGTGGTAGTATAGTCAAATCCAACATTCTGATGAAACCCGGAAACCGGAACACCCAAAAGAGGCTCCATGAAACCTGCCCCTGCTAATCCTCTGTAAACTCCATTTTCTGGACTCACAGAAACCCAATAAAAAATGAGAAAGGGACCTTTTCCCCGACTTTCTCGCGCTTTCTTCCTCGCTATTTTCTTCAGCAAGAATCACCCATGCTCACAACCGACATGTAGAGAGACTCTCACCAGTCATGATCAGAAGGACCAGACGTGCATGCAGCAGACAGCAATAACAAAGAAGGTTTTGTATTTTTGTTCCTCTTTATGGCTAGCTTTTGTTTCCTTCTTTATTTTTTATCGTTTTGTATATGTACGTTTCCCACGGCTATTTCAGCTAAAAATGGTTCCTATCACCGAAAGGATTTTAGAGCCTTGCAGACAAGGCCCTCAAATAATAACCCAAATTTGCACAGATTATAGAAACCAGGCCTCAAAAACCCCTGCGTAACTCAAAAATAAAACACCCAAGAGCGATGAAACTGCCCCTCTCTCTCTCTCTCTCTCCCACTAACTCAGACGTAATCCATCGTCAGTCCTGAGAAATCGCCATGGAGCTACAGAGAGGGTCAGAAATAAACACAGGCACGCACACAGAGAGACAGAGATTGTGGGGGCTTTGAGGGAGGTGGTGGTACGTGGTAGTTCGGTTGTGAGCGATTTTTAAAGACGCGTGTGCATGGGAATCAGTGGATTTGATAAAACCACCCAACACTGTCTGCAAAATGACAGTTCTCTCTCCTAATCTGTTTGCGAATAAAGACTTACCACTACTCTCTCTCTCTCTCTCTCTCTCTCGCTCTCTGAGTGGAATTATTTTCTTGATGACCGGCTATCTCCATCTCTCAGCATCGCAGAGAAGGAGCGAATATAAAATGCACGCGTATAAGCTAGCTACAAACTCAACAGAGCTTAACCAAGCTAGCTCCTTGTCTTTTCTCCAAAGGCATGAAACAGCTAAGGTTACAGTTCTACATGGCTTTGGATCGGCTCGATCGGCTTGTGAGAGTTTTTGGGTTACTTTTCAATCATTCCACTAATTTATTTATTGATCGTCGTTAATTAACAATGATATATGCATATATAGAGCCCTTCGGCCTGGAGGTCACCAACCCTATTATATATTACCCCATATGGGACACACACACACAAACACATCCTACCTAAGGAATCTTGTTCTTTTAAGAAGTGGTTCTTTGGGTACATCTAGGTTTTAAATTCCTATTTTTTTAAAAAGCTTGAGAATATAGAGATTCGGGATCATACTAAATGCATTATTATTATCATTATTGTTACTTATTCAGTACATGATTATAACCTAAATTAATAATGATCATTGGTGACGGTGCTAATTGAGATTTTTGTCGCCAATTGTATACCTTCCTTCCTTCTTTCTTTCTTTTACTATTAATATTGTTATACTCAACTTTTTCAATCATTCCCGAAATTAGTAGAATATAAATCTTTTTTAATGGATTTTACTAGGTTGTATGCTGAGAAAACAACATATTCATCATCTATGGTTTCTGATCAAATAGATCATTAGTACTCTAATGTTCCATTTCCATTGATTATGTTGATCTTATAAACTAATGTTTTTAAAAAAGTTGAGAAGTACTACTGGTACCAAAAAAAAAACCCTTCCAAATTAATATAACATCTTGTGATTTATTAGATTTATTTTAAAATTAACTTTACCAGTTTATAAAATTATTTTTATATAATTTCTTTATAACTAACGAACTTAATTTTTTTAATTCCAGACCAGATTTAGAAAAAAAAAAAAAAAAAGCAACTACTTCAAGAAAATCAATTGAGTTTCCATCTTTTAAGGAGAAAAAACTACTTTAATTTTCATGTGAATCTGGCAGTGAGCAGAGTAGTTAACAAGCCAAGCCAAGCTTGCAGTCAAAGGAAGGAAACTTTAACTGGGTTTAACTTCGGCCAACGGTGGGTCCAGTCTAGAACAAGCCGGTCAAGGGCGGTGGATGTGGGCCCACATTCCCTGACGGAAAATGGACAATGTGGGGGAAGTTCACGGACCGTGTGGAGCCGTACCACATCATCGTCATCAGGATTCAGGACCCCGGACTCCTAGGCTACGTCAAAACCCCTTTAAGACGGGTCCCACTTAACTCCCAGTTAAAGAACCCGATTCCTGGTCCGACCCGGAACACTTCTTATACGGCTTCGTTTCTTTATCAATTTATCTCAATTTATTATTATATATTTTTAAATTTTAATATAAAATATAATAAATAATTTAATTTTTTTAAATTTTAAAATAATTTAAATATTAAAAAATAATATTTTATCATTTTGACTCAATTCAATTTAATATGTTTGAATTTAACATTCAAACATACGTAAAAAGAAATTGTCGTCGTCATTTCATATATCGTATTTTTCTTCGTAATTTATTATTTAACTCTGAATAGACTGAATTTATGATTCCATCTACCGGTGTATTTTACGGAAACACCCTGGGGAACGGTACGAAACATGTTAAATAGGAGAGGGACCCGTTTGGAAATTTGGGGGGCAGTGGAAAGGGCCCGTTGAGAATGATGACGAACAGTGAAGAGTGAATAATGGTGAATGATGGCAGTTTACCAGACCTGACCGATTAAAGTCTGTGCTGAGGACTGTGTCTGCGTATGTCAGTGTGGCCTGGAGGGGCCCTCGGCCCCTTCCCCCTCTGTGCATTATTTGTCCAACGAATTAATCTTTGCATCATCTTATACACCACATACCATAATTTTTTTTATTTTTTTTTATTTGTTTCTCTTATTAAATGTGTATTATATGGATGATGAATAAAAAAATATAAATTTTTCAAAAAAAGTAAAATAAAAAAAATATTAAAAAAAATAAAAAACATATTAATATATAGTGTATAGGATGATGCATAATAATACTCTTTGTCCAACTTCTACCCAAAAAGAAACTCGATTTGGACGTTGCCTATACACCAGTAGTACTGAGTACTAAGTACCCAACTCTACTGACCCACCTCATTGTGAAAACTAAAATTATAAAAGATTAATTTTATGTTCACTAATTATTTTTACATCTCATATTTATATATTTTTTTTATAAAATATAAAAATATTTTTAATAAAATATAAAATATAAAATAATAAATAAAAATCGATAAAAATAATTTTTTACATGATGATATAAATTCTAAATATATTCATCATGTCTATTTATATATTTTTATTTTTTTAATAATTAAGAAAATGATCTTTTTTACTCTAGCAAGCATTTATTTTTCTGATTAATAAAATCTCAACTACAATGATGCATACCCTCTTGAAAATATCTACAGATGCTATATAAAAGAGTCATATCTTTAGATAATGAGATGCGATGATAATTCAATTAATGATAATAAAATGATTTGATTCAAGATATTTTATTGAATTTTTGAAAATAAGAAAAAAAATTGTATAAATATATTATAAAATAAAAATATTATTAAAATATAATTTTTTTAATATAATTTTGTTTTGAAATCTGAAAATATTGTATTTTTTTATATTATTTGAAAATTTGATAAATTTATAATAAAGAAGTAATGATTAGGTTAAAAAATTAAAATTAAAAATTAAAAAGCATTTGTGTCATAGTAATGTTTCAGAATAAATTATGAGAATCTTTTAGATGAGATGATATTAAAAAATTATATTCACTTTATAATATTTTTATTCTAATTTTTCTCTTTTATTTTTTAAAATTTAATAAAATATCTTAATTAAAACGAATTTATTATTATTTATAAATTATTTTATTACTATTCGTATTATTATTATTATTATATTATCTAATTGACCAAACATGCTCCAATCAACACAAGAAGCATATTATATATTCATAAAATAGTTATAAAATACAAGAGTTAAACAAGTGGGGGATCCGGAACAAGAGGAGAGATGTCGTTGCTGATTTAGATTTAATTCAGATATTGGATTGTAATGCCATCTGTGGCGGTTTGATTTGGCAAGGCCATGTGGTCGAGAAGAGTTCTAAATTATCAGCAAACGACCTCAACGGTAATCCACACTTGGGAGCCACGTGCCGAAAGGATTGGGGTAAAGTCAGTCAAATCTTTCATGTCGTTGGATTTTTTGGTGCCATGTGGTAGTTTAAAGTCGAATTTAATTCACTTCCACCCGTCTTTATTTTATTATTAAAATTTTTTAAAATTTTTATATAAAATGTAATAAATAATTTATTTTTTTAAAATCTTAAAATAATAATAATATTTTATTCAATTCATCTATATATACAAACAGAACTTATATTGTTAAGCACGGATCACACGTGTGGCCATGTGGGTCTAGGCAGCACGTGACACCCACACGCTATTCATTAATAGAGCATTGCTTTACATCATCCTACACACCACAAACCAAACTATTTTTTTTTCTTTTTTTTTTATTTTAGTCTTCTTGAAACATTTATATTTTTTTATTCATCATCTATATAATACACATTTAATAAGAGAAACAAATAAAAAAAATTATGGTGTGTAGTGTGTAGGTTGATGCAAAGATTAATTCTCATTAATAAACCTTTTCTCACTTGTGGACTAAAAAAACAAAACCACAATATTAAAAACTAAAAAAAAAAATACAAATACTTAAAAAAAAACACACACACGATTCGATACAGACGTAATAAGGGCTTGTTTGGAAATAGATCTCAATCTAAAATTCTCATCTCATTCATTTCCAAACATAATTTAAAGTACTTTACCCCTCAAACTTTCACTCAATTCATAATGTGCCTCCGAAATTACTAATTGCATCAAAATGAATTCTCGAACTTTCAAAACTGCTAAATCTCCCATTTCGTCTAATAGTAATGTTAAATCTAACAAAAATTCACTGTAAAAATGTAATTTTTATCACAATGTGTCTCTGAAAGTGCTAATTGCATCAAAGTGAACCCTCAAATTTTCAAAACTTCATAATCTCCCTTCCGTCTATTAACAGCGTTAAATCTAACAAAATTTTACTGTAAATATGTAATTTTTATCTAATTTATTATCATTGACCATATAAAGTATAAAATAATATATGCTATGAATTAATAATAAATCATTAATCATATATAAAATTATTTTATACCTAAGTTGCAAGCAAGTATAAATAATTTATGTACACAATGAAATTATTTAATATTCAAATTATTTAATGATTTATTATTTATTATTAATTGATAGTATATATTATTTTATATGTTATATGGTCAATGATAATAAATTAGATGAAAATGACATTTTTACAGTGAATGTTATGCACATGAGCAGCACGTGCAATAAATTTTCATTAGATTACGTTTCTGGCAGACGGAATGGGGGGATTGAAAAGTTTTGAAAGTTTGAGAATCCACTTAGATACAATTAGTAGTTTCAGAGGAATATTGTGAATTGAATGAAAGTTCGATAGGGCAAAATGTAATTAAACCCAATTCAAATACAAGTATTTTCAAACTAATCATTATAATTTTTCAAATTTTCAAACAAGAAATAAAATATAATTCAATTTTTTCAACTCTCCAAATAAAAATAATATTATAAAACCCTATTTTAACTTTATAATATTTTGTATTTGTAAGAAATGGCCAACCATTGGCCTTCTCTTGAAGGTTATGAGGTGGTTTAAGAACCCCTTCATGAGGCTTGACGGCTGGCCATTAAGGGCTAGCCTGGGGTTACGATTAGAATGGCTATTTACATATCTCTTCCCCTCTTTGAATAATAGACTTGCATCAAGAATGATCTCTCTCTAAAATGGTTCTCTCTAGTCATGGCATCTAGTCTGTGGAACGTGTAAGTGTTGTTCTGATATTACCACGTAGCACACTCAACCATCAATGTAAAAATCATGGACGAATAACGACGTTGGAGAATCAGTGGAACAACCAACTAGATCCGAGATATTTCCATTAAGGTAATATCGCTTCCGCTGTATACTTTGATTCAGTATTTCTAGCATTGGTATCAGAGCCCAACGGTTATTACCAATTTGTGTTTTTGATGTGTGTATTTTCATTTACTGAAATATTTTTTTGCATGATCGAAATTTTGATTTCTCTGATGAGATTTTTTTTTTCTCTCGGTAACCATGGCTACTTGATGAAATGGTGCACCTAGATGTTGTGCCACACAAGCATCTTCCACCTGGATGGGTTTTCCCAATAAACTATGCACCTCGCATAGAGCCATGCACCATGGTGGTGGTGCAGCAGGCTGGTCTGCTAGGGCAGATTCGTGTGCAAGGTCACACACAGAGCTATGTGCTATTCTACTGATGGCTGCGCTAATGCAGAGCAACCATTGTGGGAACTACAGTTGCTAAGCACAGTGCCTTGCGCGCTCAGAATGGTGTTGCGCAATCAGTAGTGGTGCACGACTATTAACGGTTGGGTGCTGCGTTTCCCATAATGCTGCACGGACAGTGATACTACCGTAGGCTATATTGCCTTGGGCACTAAAGGGCGGGGTGCTCAGGGCCGTGTGCACCAGGTGTCGCGCGCACAAGTTAGTGGCGGAAGAAGTCAACAGCCCCGTAGTTCGTCTGCCATGGAGGGCAGAGCCCCGTGTGCTGGCTGATAGGATGGTGACGAGCATTGCAGCTTCGAGACGTCGCCCATGGTGCAGCCTACACAACGCATCGCACGCAGCTGTGCGATGTTGCCATGGTGCAGCGCTGTACACAGTGCAACCCACTGAATGGGGGCGGTGCTGCTATGGCTTGGCGCTGCGGCGCCTCTACCAGGACCTTCGGAGTCTTGGTTTATGGCCACCCACTGCAATAGGCGGCGATTACAAGCTATTGTTGAAATTTTTTTTTACGTTACATTGTTCTGTAACCGTTGGCTGAAGGAGGAAGATGAACAATGGTGTTCATTTGGTTTGTGATGAAGTTTTGGGTGGAGGCTACAAAATAAAATGGGTTTATTTTTAAAATCATGTTATGGGCTAAAAAAAGGGATGGGCTATTTTAATTGTAGCTTAGTACGTATTTTTTTTAAAAAATAAAAGGTTTGGACTTGTTTTAAATCATCTCGGCTCAGAACTTGCTTTGGGCTCACACTGATTTAAGGTCAGTTTTTTAAAAATCCTAGACTCAGCCCATATTTTTTTTTTAATGAAAACCCAATATATTTTAAATTTAAGAAAAAAAAAAAAAAGGGTCACTGGGCGATTTGGGCTGTGAGCCCAACAGGCTCAGGCTTGCACAGCAACTAGGCGCCCATGTGGGTGCAGCCCGTTGGCTATCCAAAGTTCAATGGCATAAGTTTTTTTTGTGTAAAATGCTTGGGTGGTGATTTGAACCCAAGACCTCACATAAAGACAATTAGCTCAACCATTTGGGCTAGAACTTATTAATGATAAGTTTGCTGATTTTATTTATTTATTCAGCATGTTATTGTGGCATAAAATTATTTTTTTGAAATATTTTTGCATATGGTCATTGAATATATGCATGCCATGAGATTAAGAGATAAATCTTGTCACATTTGTTAGGCTTTTTATTTTTATATTATAAATTGCATAGATTATTATTTTTTGGTGAATAATAATTATTTGGATAAAATGTCATGTAATTATTTTTCGTACATGTATTGTGATTGCTTGTAATTGTGAGCTTATTTTATCACTTGCATTGTTAGGCTAATTTTTAAAGAATTAGTTTTCAATTTTTTAGAATGTGAAAAACTAGAGGATTAAGTAGCCCGAATTTGATTAGTCCATACTTTTGATTGGCTCAAATAGATTTCTGTGATCAACGAAGAAATTATTTTTCATGTGATTGACTCGGTAGATTACTTATCCTAGTAAGAGTATGGTTGAGATTGATTTTGAATTAATCTCATATACGATATAAATTTGCGCAAAAATTAAGTTAGAAATTAATAATTAGGCATTAAGGCTCAAGAGATGATTAGGAAGCTTAGCGAGTTTTCGATCTTGCAATATGTATTAATTATTTTTGTTTTGACTTAAATTAACGCGGCAAATTTCTTATATGTGTGTGCAAATTAGATGCGCATAGTTTAGTAACCTTGAGATAACCATGAAGAAAACCTAGAGATTATCTATACGACTTAATCGTCGCATTAATCTCCTCCATGAGCAGTAGTTGAAAATAAATAAAAATTATTATTAGATAGTCTTAGACCATCATTATTGTAAAACATCCAAAAGGTCTAGAATAAAATTGAAAGTGCGCGTGGGACGTTTGCACTACAATTTTTCATAGAAGTTGATAAGATCAACTGTTGGATAGCTAAACCACTATTTTGCCTTTGAATCTTGTGGGTAATAACAAAAGTTGAATATTGTAACGCAAATATTAATTACTCTTATATTTGAGGTTGAGTATTATAAATCTTGAAGTAAGTGAGATTAACTCACAAATAAGCACATACCTTCTCTACTTGCTAGTATGTCTGGCAAGTAAGGATATTAAAATTTGAGTATGTAAAAGTGTTGAGAACATTCTTGGTTGACATTCATTTTTTAAATGTTTTATCAATGCACCTTAATGTGATATTAGCAGTGGTAATCTTTCTCAAGTTTTATTTCTCTAGCCATAACAAATAGGTTCTTGCAAATATATAAACTTTGGAGCACCCCTTGAGAGTAATGTAATACCAAGCACCTTGGAGGTTTGCATGGTAACTATGGCAAAGTCTGAATAATTAGGTATGACTTATCTAAACCTTAAAAATTTTGCTCGTGCTTGCATTGATGCAAAATAGGTTTTATGCTAAGAAAATTTCTCGCAAATTTTTTTTTCTCTCCTATAGTGGATTGGAGAATATTAAAAATATTAAATATGCAAGAAATAAGGATATATCGCTAGTTAGCAGTTAAAACGTCACATACTGCATTTGTTGCACAAAACGATACTTTTATTAATGCTTTTAATACGATATTTGTGAAGTCTATACCTAATTTGATTCAAGACTCATTGAAAATAGTAGTGTTAGTGAGAATTTTTAGAGGATTTAAAGTTAGATGGTCACTCTTTGACTAAGTGATATTATTTTTTAGGTGGAGAGATGATATACTAAAATGTGCCGTGGAGGCATAAGATGATGAGTATGAAGTTTGAAAAAATTAAAGTTTTTCTCGCTAATGAGATCCTTCTCCTTAGTTTAGAAGAGTCAAAGAGAAAAGATAATATGAGTATTTTCTATTATGAAAGTTCTTATACATGCACACTGAGGACTTGTATATTAAAAATATTGTTTCATCATACAAATACGATTCCAAATATTTTTTAAGGAAAATATATTTTTTCAGTTAAAATATTTTTTTTTTCAAAATCGAAATTATATGAGTTATATGATGATAATAATTATCTCGCAACTTAATGACTTGCTGAGAATAAAGTTATAAATAAATTATGGTGTAAAACAATTTTTATATGACACTTGGGTTGATCTAATATGGTGTTGCAGCCTTAATTCTGAATTTTCATTCTAGATTGAGTTCATTCGCCTTTAAAAAAGGCTGAGTGACTATTTTGTGCAAACGTGAATTCTAGAGGATCTAAACTTAATCATTTTTTGGTTGAGTCAAGAAAATTACTCGTATTTTCTGCAAGGGTGGGGAATTGTGGATTTTTGTAAACACTTATTTTTTGGAAAGAAGATTTCATTACATTTCTACACTACCTTATTTTTTTCAAAAATTTATTTATAAAGATCGCCGAAAATAGTAGGAGTAATTCAACAACTAGTATACATTTGAGTGATGATGTACCACTAGTGATAGTGACTCCTAAAAGTTATAGAATATAAATATCCTCATAAATAGCGTGGAAGCAATATATCAATATTGTCTTGTAGTTTAGAGACTAGAAGAGAATATTTGTAATATGGTTCCACTAAAGATATTGAATTCACATAGTAGGAATCTCAACATAGAATCTTAGATTCGCTTCACTATGATCCAATCTGGGGTTGTTGATCTAATTGATAGACGAAAAGTGGAGTTGATAGAGGTATAGATCCATCTCTTAGCACTAATTAAGTTGTATTTAGATAGTTATTGATCGCATATTTATTGAGACTTTTCTTAAATGTGTTAAATAGCTGATCTCATAAGAGAATTAGATGGTTAACTTTTGTGATATTTAGGCATGAAGTACTTTGGGCGCATGATTGTTGCTAGTACTATTTTGGTACAAAAAAGAGAATGAATGCTGATGGTACTGTTTACATGTAGCTTAAACAAACCATCTATTCAAAAATACCCAATGTACCTAGTCGTTTTTTTATTAAACGACATATTGAATAAAATGGAATTTTTTGAACGTTGTTCACAATATTAGAAAAGTGTTATC
The DNA here is from genome assembly GCA_003123785.1 of Pterocarya stenoptera. NCBI lineage: Eukaryota > Viridiplantae > Streptophyta > Magnoliopsida > Fagales > Juglandaceae > Pterocarya > Pterocarya stenoptera. The sequence goes on along the minus strand of QEOT01007063.1, from coordinate 118,050 downwards.
ATAAGAGATATTGCGAATTGGTTGCCTTAGATAATTAATTGTCGCCTAATAAGAGATTTTCCATATTACGAGGTAATGGACATGGGTTTGTGAAAGGTAGCTCAGGCTTCATGTCTTGTAGGATTGTTTATGAGAAAAACAATTTTTATGAGCTTTTGTTCAAAATTCATAGACAATTAATAAGATGAAAAATACTAAAGAATCTAGTTTTACCTATACGATTTGGTATTTCCATTATGGTTTGCTCATGGGAGTTAGAGGTTAAGATTTTGTTAGAGGGTAAATATGACTTACTTGATTAAGTGAGTTTGTAATGCGACTGACGTTAAAAGTAATGACTAGACTATTATAATTATCTTTGGAGCAAAGGCCCTAATCGCTTTACCCTTAATAAAAAATAAATTATGGTTATCTTATATGCTTTTATTAAGTACAAGAGATTTATATGAAACTTTGAAGTCGCAAATTAAGTTTGCTGAAAGGACATTTGTGGTCACCTTGTAGATTCTTAAAATTTCGCAATTGGACTTGCTGATTAGAATCTAAGGTTTATATTATGAATTTGACCTAAATGAAATTCGCGATAAGTCATCGCTGACTTCATGGTTGTGCAAAGGACTTTTATATGTAAAAACAGAGTCTCTTAATAGGAGCATGTTTTGGAAAGTTAATATACATTAGAATGCGCATAGAGAGAAATGGTCATTAAACATCACTTGAGAGTTGTGGTTTAATAATTGATCATGTGATATCTCTCTATCTTATGTTATTGCTCATTGTGCACATGATACTGATATGTTCTATGATCATGTGGCGTAATTGGAAGCATTTTTTGTAAGCACACACATTTACCATAAATTTAGTAATTATGGTGAAAAAGGTATATCGACAAGTTTAGATCGGCTCACTCACACGAGCGATCACCTTTGGCGCTACAAATGGGTAGTGAGCAAATGTGAGACAATGTATCACTCAGTACTTGTCCAATGAGGGATAAGTTGTAAGACACAAAAGATATGTTGCCTTAGTGGGAGCTAAGATGAGGTCCATCATATTTAAAAGGACCGTACATGGTTACCCACAATCCATGCAGCATGTGGTATTGCCAGATGCGAGATCCTCTTTGGCGCTTTGATAGCGAGCAAATAGAGGGACTCGGGTTAGGCCCTGAGATAATGACTACACTAAGATTTGTATGGTGCATTGAGATTAGATATACGCTCTTTCTTTCAAAAGAGAACTCCACCGTAACATATATTTCATACTACATGTGCAGGTCTTGACTAAGTCACGAGGTTGATGTTTTAGTGTCTGCTACTTTGGCATGTTATCTATGGCCATGAATGATACGGTCTAAATAGGCATTGCTAGGAAAGCGACTAGATTGAAACTAAATGACATGAGTGCGAATGAAAGACTATTTGGTAACACATCGATAATGATCTGTATTCATTGCCGACAAGTTATGTTACTTCTTGGGAGTTGTAATATAGCTGTAAGGACATTATATTTTATGGAAATTAAGCATTGCTCTGAGTCATTCTGACTCGAGAGATATTAGGGATGCTTAGTCTGATGTGACCAAATGAGTCGGGGTATAACGAGACACTTTTAGGGATGTTGCTGCGCTGGTCTTCTCTTGGAGAGATTTGATATTGTGCTTCTATTTTTCTTTTACAGTTGTGCTAGATGGTTGCACGGCCTATTTGCCAGTATAAACAAGATTGAGAACATATTAAGAAATGTAGACCTGGAGTCTTGCCCACTGTGTGTGAGTGGAAGATGTAAGAAAGGGGCACCCATAGTGGGCACCCCTTGGCCTTCTCTTGAAGGTTCATAAGACTTGATGGCTGGCCATTAAGGGTCAGCCGGGGGTTACGATTAGAAGGGCTATTTACATAGCTCTTCCCCTCTTTGAATAATAGACTTGCATAAAAAATGATCTCTCTCTAAAATGGTTCTCTTTAATCATGACATATAGGTTGTGGAACGTGTGAATGTTGTCCTGGTATTACCACGTAGCACACTCTACCATTGATGTGAAGATCATAGAAGAACAACGATACTGGAGAATCTGTGAAATAACCACACTAGATCCGAGATATTTTCAAACGAGATAATATCGCTTCCGCTGTGTACTTTGATATAGTATTTCTAACAGTATTCAACTTTTTCTCTCTCTTCCTAAAACTAAAAAATTACTCAACTCAAACTATCTCACTACTATTCACAAACTATTTTATTACCATTCACAAAATTATCCAAAGAATATTGAATGATGGAATATGTATTGAAAAGTAGTGCTGGTGTGCCACCAACTTTAATCGCTAGGCGTGCTCATTAGTATAAATCCAACTTTTTTTATTTTTTATTCTTTTTATATTTTTTAACATATTTAAATATTAATATATTAATAGTCACTTTTGTAATTAATAAATAAATATTTAAATGTATAAGCGGTCAAAATGACACTGTATAGTAATATTACTCATGTATTGAATAATTATCTCCGTATAGAGTCACCCGTTTATTCTTTATTTTTACTCAGTAATTAATAAACTATTTTCAAACGCTGTTGTGAATGTTTTTAACAAAAAAATGTTTAAGATAATTAAAAAAATACATGAAAAAAATAAAAAAAGGAAAAAAAGGCCTCATCGGTGGGACTGTCGGAAGCACAGCCCATATGTATCAGGATAGGAGGATAGGATGTGTGCAAATGATAATTTTTTTTTTCTTAATATTTTAACAGTCGAGTATCAAGTTAAATAGTTTGTAATTTAACAAATTAATTTTTAAAAATATGAAAGAGGGGAAAGGTGGGTTCATTCATGGATTAAGGTTTATTGATGTGCCATGTTATAGGAAGCGGATCTTTCATCAAGACAATTTTAATTCTAATGTCGCAACTAAAGGGAGCATCAACTAAATGAGCATAGAGTGCAGTTGAGTAATTTCTAAAAAGATAAATGTTTTAGTCATAAAATAATTTTATAAAAATAAATTTATAAATTGAGTAATTTTATAAGTTACGTCAAATTATAAATTTATTTTTATTATAAAATAATCTATTATAATCATATAAAATTACATCAATTTATAAATTATGGATATGTTTGGAGTTGCGTAGTGGTCGAAAAAGTGCTTAATGGCCTCAAAAACTCTTTAATGATAAAATTAAATTATTTGTTTGTTACATATTAAAATACTTAAAAAATATTATTTGATATTTTTCTTCAAACGTATTTTTTCATATAATGTGAAACTTAGTTCAAGTTTTAAAAAAGACTGCCAAAAAGCTAAAATACCTATACAAATTTTAAATAATTACAGATTTACCTTTGCCTTTTTTCCATGGATTTTGTTTTTCATTATACTTAATGAAAATTCTAGTAGATTATTTTCATTGTTATTTGATTATATGATTTGGTTTCTATAAAAAAAAAAAAAAAGATTTGGTCATAATATTTAAAAAATAAAATTATTTTTTATGTCATTTTTCCTTTAAAAGTATTTTTTTTATATTATTTATAAACAGATGTAACATATTTGAAAGTGCTTTACATATATGATTTTTACGCATTTGGTTATCAAACAATAAATAACTTAAAAAAAAAAACTTATTATCAAAACTCTACAACTAAAAACTTAAAGTTAAAAATTATATTAGTCACTGCAATCTCAAACTTGGTATATTTTTATTAAATATTTGTTTAATTAAAACAGTTACTTGCAAGAAATTGGATGGCAAGAGAATAAAGGATGTTTAGAGAATGAGATGATAATTTTGTGAATAATAGTGAGATGATTTGCGAGTAATAGTGAGATAGTTTGAGTTAAGTATTTATTAGATTTTGGGAAATGAAATATAAAAAGTTGAATAAAAAAATTTTAAAATTAAAATATTGTTAAAATATAAAATTTTTAATATAATTTTTGTTTTAAAATTTGAAAAAAATTGAATTATTTTTTATTTTAAAATATAGAAAATTTGTAATGATTAATTTAAAAAATTGATAATTTAAAACATTTAAAAAGAAAATGAAATGAGATATGAAAACTTTTACAAACATTCCCAAAGTAATTTCTAAAATTTTTTTATATAATTGGATTTGATGGATAATAAATATGTTTCATTGTCTTCTGTCATCGGATGCGGGGATTTTTTTGTCAAAATGAACTAATTTTAAAAGAGTGGTGCTAGAGCCACCTTTGGGAGCTATCGTTAGCTTTAGTATATCTGTTTTTATGTGTATTTTTTAGTTTTTTTTTTATATAAATGTTTTTATTAATTTTAAATATTTAAAAAAAAAGGTTACAAAATTATTAAAAAACACTTCGTTAATCACGGAGTAAAAAAAATTATTAAAAAATACTTCTTTAATCAAGAAATAAAATAAAATAAAATTTATTTTAGTTTATAATTAAGGAAATATTTTTTAATAATATTATGATTTTTTTTATTTTTTAAAATATTTAAAATGATTGAAAACATTTATATAAAAAAATTAAAAAAAATACATATAAAAATCACATTTAGAACCAACGGTAGCAGGAGCTACCAGCGGTGAGTTAGCATTATTGATTTTAAAATATCCTGACCCGATTGGTATTCACTTTTTTAAACGCCCGTGTATTTTCATTTTTTTAATATAAAATAATAAAGTTTTTCTTTTAAAATCGGTAAAAAAGTCAAAAAGCGTAAAGTGGAGCCGGCCTCATTGCTTATCTTTCACACCGCATCCCAGGACCCACGGTGGAACTAGACTTCTGTTCAGTACAGATCCAGAACAGATCCCGGTACTAGCAAGTTGGCAACCCCTTTTTGACCCTTTCAGCGGAATTTCCTTTCTTTTTTAGAAATGATAAGTTCACCTCACTCTTCACTTTACAAAATAATATTTAAAAAATATATATATTTATATAAAATATCTTATAAAAATATTTTTATTTTAAAAAAATATTCTTATTTAATAACATATATTATGAAAAATATCATTTTACCTATTCAATTTGTCACTCATTTTAACACATTATATATTTTATTTTTTATTTTTTTATTTAATAATTAAGAAAATAATTATTAATGTATTGATTTTTAATATTTTTTAATATTTTAAAATAATAATAAAATATCAATAAAAAAATAAAAAATATTAATTTAACTTAGCAGCCACTTTGAGTGATACTATTCAGGTGGCCCGCTTTATTATAAAAGGGAACTTCTAGAACCATCAAAAGGTGGTTTTGAAAATTTTTACCGAAAAAATATAAAATATAATTTTTTATTATATATATGTTCAAATGTTTTTTTAAATCCCTTTAAATACTAATTAAAAAAGACAAAATTTACAAATTCATTAAAAAAACTTCATTAACATTTAAATAAAAAAAGAAAAAACCACCGTTACTCACTCTTGATAAACATTTTTCTATTATAAAATATATTGTGGGAGGATCATATTTTTTATTTTTATTTTATTTTATAGAAATAAAGTTTATTTTATTTAATGAACCAAAATTATAATTACGATTTATCAATACATAAAAAATCTAGATTATAAGTCAATCCACACATCTACTTTAGGATATTTTTATATATAAATTTTATTGTGACGGACATTATCTTAACTTCTAAGAAACTTCTTCTAATAAAGAAAGAGATTGTAAAAACAAAACTATACGACTTGTCTTCTAAAAAAGAGAAACACTCGCCCCTCAATCCTTCTAAAGAGTATCATTAATCTTTCTATTTCTTCCTCTTCCGTCGAGCATGATACTGCTCAACCAAAATAATTAAAGTGTGATTTGAATAATGAGATGAGATGAGATCATTTTAAATAAAAATTAAAAATTGAATTAAAAATTATTATTATTTTTAAATTTAAAAAAATTAAAATATTTAAAATATTTTATATAAAAATTTAAAAAAATTATAATAATAAAATGATAAATTTCATTTTTTAAACCGCCGCAAGCATTTCAATAACATCGCGAGTGCTCAATGCGTCTCTGCCTCGATCGACGCCTTAAAGCCACAGATGCATTTTCGCCGCACACGTGGACATTTGTTTTTATTTAAAGCAACGATCTTGTTACTCTAAATAGATCTTTATAAAAATAAACTTAAAAATTAATATAATTTAAAATGATCGATAAAATCATTTTTGTCATATAATATATTCTATCAAATTATATTAATTTATAAATTTATTTTTCAAACTAAATACTTGTATATAAAGAGAATAAAATTAAACTAAAAAATAGGATAATTAAAATTAAAAAAAAAGGACAAAATATCGTATCGCATCAGTTTTCATGATTGATTGATGGATGTATATATCACTTTACTCCACATAAATGACTCTAGAGTTAGGGGTTTATTTTGTTTTTGTTCGAAAGATAATAGATTCATCATTCGTTTAGTCACGCAATTCGAAGAGATATTTTATTAAAAATAAAATAAAATATTATTATATAATTTTTTTTAATATAAAATTTATTGTAAAATTTTTAAAAAATTAAATTATTTATTATATTTTATATAAAAATATTATAATAATTATATAACTGCACCAACCTAAAAGAAAACCCTCCATGTTGGGTTATTATGATTGATGGGGTCTTTTAGCTTTTTGTATAAATAGACATTGAAAGCATGACTTCAAGTTTCAATCAAAGGACAATGTAAATGGTAGGTCGGCCCCCAAGCCCAAGTACACCGATTGTCACTTGTTTACATCCATGTCAGCGCTGATGAAGATGATCTTGATGGCTATAGGACCCATCCATGAAAAAAATAAAGAAAAAAAAACTGATAAGACTAGAAGAGTAGACACCACCAATACACAAATTTAATGTCATTACTCATGAGCAGTTTGGTTTTGTCATTTAAAAGTTGTACCAGATGAGTATTGCTTAAAAGTAGTGTCTTATTTATTTATTTATTTATTATAGAATAATAAATCATCTTATTAATTTTGGAGTATGAGCTAAACCCACACAATTATTGACAAATTAAAAAATATTATCTTACGTCTCGAAGCTGGTTTGCCAGCTTTATCTACCACTACTAATCAGCAACTATGTTTTGTACACATGGTAAGCTTTGTCTTATGATTCTAATCTCTTCCCTCCAATATGACCTTAATTTTTTAAATTAATCTTTGTATCAATCTATATACCACACATCATAATTTTTTTTATTTTTTTATTTATTTTTCTTATTAAATGTGTATTATATGGATGATGAATAAAAAAATATAAATATTTCAAGAAGATTAAAATAAAAAATAATTTAAAAAAAATTTAAAAAAAATAAAAAATAATTTGGTACGTGGTGTGTTGGATGTTGCAAAGCAATGCTTTAATTTTTTTCAGCTAAGTTGAAAGGATCAATGTCATAATATGAAGAAAAAACTGCCATAAATTTTGAAAAATGCTAAATTTATTCACAAAAAATTTGTATATCTATGTTATTTTTCACGATTTTTTTTTTCTATTTTTATGTTTTATTTATTTAATAAAAATAGTGTACATATGAGAAAGTTACGTGGATACAATTTTAGAAAATTTTACCCCATGTCTCTTAAAACGCCTCCACATACATGATCCCAAATCTATGTAAATAGTGTCATATCCATACATCGTCTAAAGTTATGAAAAGAATATCAAGGAACTCATCATTTAAAACCATTGTCTAATCAAATACAGGAGGTTGTTTTTGTTCATGATAAGCGTTACGTTTATAAAAAGATTATATAAAAATAATTTTTAAATTGATATAATTTCGTATGATTTATTAGATCTATTTTATAATAAATGAATCATTTTAAATTATATTAATTTATAAGATTATTTTTATTATGATTAAAATCTTCCTGAAAAGACACTCTCTCGCTCGATCATATATGAATGAATCACGGAGAAAATGAAATTCTGCTCCAAAGTGATCAGTTTTTAGGTAAGATAGCATTATCGGTCGGTCTCTTTACGTGCACAGATCCCTAGAAACATACCTTTCACCTTAAAATCAAAGTTTATAGCAAGTAGTAGGAGTAGTTGGGCCTCCTTGGCTCCTCATATCCACTTGTTATTGATAGTAATGCCACATGCAAAAGGAAAACATAGACCTCTCAGATGTCCTTTTTTCGGAGTGCTGATGGCCCCGCCATGGCATCATTTTGATAGCGCTATTTTTTATTTTTTAAAAAGAGTAACGATATATACAGTATATTATATAATAATATTATAAAATAAAGATATTTTTATAAAATATTATTATTTTTATAATAATATTTTATAAAAATATCTTTATTATGTAATATATTATAAAATGTGTTATGTATAAATTATTTTCTTTTCAAAAAATCTTTACAACATTTAACTATTTATTTATATAATAATATTATAAAATAAAGATATTTTCATAAAATATTATTATTTTTATAAGATATTTTATAAAAAATCCTCATTTTAATATATTGTTGTGTAATATATTGTAGAATGTATTATGTATAAATTATTATTATTTTTTTAAATATTTACAATGTCTTACTATTTATCCACATTCTATATTCTATTTTTTTTATCAAATATTTTATATGAATAGTGAATAAAAAATTTAAAATAATTTAAAAAAATAAAATTAAAAAAATTATTTTAAAAAATTATTAAAAAATTTTAAAAAAATATAGAATGTGGGTGTGGCGAAAGATTACGAAGCAAAGCCCCTGACTTTTTCAGCTGAGACATCGCTGTCTTAACATTTTACTTTCAAGGTGTAATCGGATGGTGGGAAAAATAAAGTCCATTTCATCTCCCACACTCTCTCTCTCTCTCTCTCTCTCTCTCTCTCTCTCTCTCTCTCTTAAAGGTTTAAAAAATGGTTTCGATGCCGATTCAATTAATTCTAATGATATGGGTTGGAACTACTTTAATTGATCGATTCAAACTGATTTTATTCAATATTAGACTGATTCAAACCATTTTAAAATTGTATTTATTTTTAAGCGTTTTAACAATCAAGTTTCTTTTTATTGTACAAGAATTTGATATAACTAAATATATAATAACTTCATCATCACTATATTTAATAAAAATCTCAGAAAATTGAAAGTTAAAATATGTACTTTATTTTCGTTAGTTGAAAAATAAAAAGTGGGAGATGAATGTATATTTTATATTGATTTAATGATCTTTATTTTTTTTGTATATGAGATAAAAAAATATCGACAATTGAAGTTAATTACATAAATTACATGCTTTGAAACTATTGGGATTCATATTATATTTGTTAATTTTATTAAAATTAGTTGATAAATTTATATTTTATATTCTTTTTATACATAATATTAAATATTTAAATTATATTCTATATGATTTTAAATAGATTTTATTCAAAATTATCGTCAATCGCATATGTTGAATCACCAAGTTATTGATTCCGAATCCAACTTGTGTACAAACGGTAATGTGCCTTTGGGGTAGTGAGTTAAAATGAGATAAATTGAGATGAAAATTAAAAGTTAAATAAAATATATTTAGAATATTATCTTTTGGCATAGTTTATTTTCAGAGATGAGATGAGATAAAAGGTTGAGATTAAAATTAAAAAGTTAAATAAAGTATTATTAGAATATATTTTTTAATATTATTTTTATTTTGAGATTTAAAAAAGTTGAATTGTTTATTTTATTTTGTATTGAAATTTGAAAAAAGTGTAATGATGAAATTGAGATAAGATAAAATGAGATGAGATGTTTTCTGAAAACAAACGAGACTTTAATATTTTTATTGTTTTGAGATTTGAAAAAGTTAAATTATTTTTTTTATATTTTGTATAAAAAATTTAAAAAATTATAATAATAAAATGAGATAAAATACTTATTGTAATCAAATCGAGCATAAGACATGGCCTACCTCTTGCGTTCAATAAATTTACAACGTTCTTCCAAAGTGGCTAGCTATAAAAATTAAAAGACATCCCTAATCTCCGTGGTTTGTACTCAAATTTTGTTTCCTCGTGATCATACTTACATTTTGTTTATAAAATGTTTATTTGTGGTGGAATTTTATATATAAAAAACTTATATTTATCATCCTATCTACTATAAATTTATCACTTTTATCATTCTATTTAAATATATATATATTAATGTGTAAATATGCATGTTTAAATAAAAAAATAAAAATGATAAATCACATATTAGTATATAGTGTAAAGATGATAAATAGCATTTCTCTTTATATAAATATAAAGTTATCCTAACTAGTTTTAATTTAGATAATTAAAAGTTATCCTATCTTATTTGTTTATTTCTCTTATTTTCAATTTGGATAATTTTAGCCCTTCTACATTTCACTAAAAAAAACTCAGCCACACATGCACACTAAAATAAAAGATTGTGTAAAAAAAAAAAAAGCAGAATGAAATATAAAAAATAACTTACCGTTAGACAATTTTTCCTTTCCTTTCAAATTGACGTGAAGTGAGTGAGTTTCGTTAGTCAGAAACTCCAACAGGGTAGCGTCTTGACTTTATTATCTAAAAGAAAATTTCTACTTGTGAGGCCCAGCTCAAACCTAGGCCCAAAATCTGTAAAGCCCAGTCCATCGATTAAAAAAGGACCCAAAACGACACGTTTTAGGCTATGGCCTAAAAATCCTATCCTTCTTCCCCAGCCCCCGACCCGATCTCTCACTCTCACTCTCTCTCTCTCTCTCTGTTCCCTCGTGCGCGCAGCCCCACCCCCTCCCCTGCCCCCCCGACGTCTCTCTCTGCGGCCCAATCTCCCGTCCCTCACCTCTCCACCTACTTCTATCTTTCTCCGTCTCTGTTCTCCCTCGCTCAGTCTTGCTGCAACGTCGCTTCACAGCGCCCACCTCCGCCAGGCCCTTGCGCCACATTGGTTCGCCGTATCGAGCCCCCGTGCGTCGAGCACCACTGCCTACCGCCCAAGAAAAACAAGCAGAACGCCTCACCTCCAAGCCGTGCGTCCACTGTCCTTGCTGCCGCTGCTATAGTTCCATCACCGGTGCTGGTAAGCTTCTCCGACCATCTCTCCTATCTCGTCTCTCTGTCTATCTCACTCTCTCCGTCCGGCAAGGCTCGCACCCACTTCGGGTTTCAAAATCCCTAAACCGTGCCTCCCCTCTGGCCACCGTCACTGTCTCGCTGCCGCCCTTCGCCGGTCAGCTTCTCTTTCTCTACCCTTTTCTTACTTACTTTCCCTTCCCTCTTTCTCCGTCACTCTGTCTCCTCTTCTCTCCCTCTTCATCCCGCGATCTCTTCCACCCAGGCCACCAGCCACCCCCATCATCAGAAAACACGCCCCAACCACTCGGCCTCATTTCCCCTCGTCTCTGAGTCGAACCCAACCCCAGAAAATCTTCCCAAAGCCTCCAACCTTCAACCGGACCACGCACGGGGATAGCAAAGCCGATAAAGCTCGGAACACCAGCGAACTTCCAGAAACCTCCCTTGTGCACGGTGGTAAGTGGCTCTCGGACTATACTTAGAATAACTGCCGTTGGAATTGAGAATAATGAATTTTGTACTGTCGTGTGGATTGTGAACTGTGCTATGTTGTTGTGAGCTGTGAAGTTGTGAAGTTTTCTAGTTTTGTGACGGGCCGTGTCAAGTGTTCCTTTTACTGTTTAAGTGTTGTGTTGTCTTGTATATTAAATGTGGTTGTTTTTATGTCATAATGAGGTGAATTTTCCCTCATTCACACTGTTGTTCACTTGCAATAGGGTGATGGAGTTTTCCACTATTGTATGGGCTTACAGCTTGTGAATATGTGCTGGAAATATCCTCCCTTGCGCTGAATTACAGCACGTGAATGATTGCTGGAGAATTTCCCATGTGCATTGTCATTTCTCCTGTAATTAACTGCTGTATTTTTGGCCTGCATCATAACTGATATCTGTTGCTGATTACCTTGTCATTGAACTGTAATTGTGTGTAAACTGAAATTTGTAAAATTGCTGGGTCTTGTATTAAATGGCTTTTGTGGGTGTGTGCATTTCACCACTCCAATCCGAGATGATATATTATCTCGGTGGAGCTCGTATGGTCACTTGGGAGCGGATGATACTGAGACATCCCCTGGGTTGTGGTTTAGCGACAATGGGCTCGAGTGAGACGGTAATACTCTCGGGTCGACGTCGTTGCCTCTGCTAGTGGAGGCTAGAGAATGCTTGACCACAAACCTGCCATTGCATTGCTTGATACGAATTCACACGCACGGCCGTTACCAGTGGTATGGCGAAGGAAGTTAGACTGTGTAGATGGTCTATATAGGGGAGACTATGGTGCACATTAGTAAAATGAATGATTTGACTTTATGTGGGTGTGTGCGTATCATGACTCTAAGCCGAGATGAGGCATTATCTCGGTGGAGCTCCTTTGGTCATTTGGGAGTGTATGATACAGAGTGACATCACCTAGGTTGTTGCTGGGCTACAATGGCCTTGGACGAGTTGGTAACGCTTTCGGGTTGAGATCGTTGCCTCTCTGTTGGTAGTGGCTAGAGAATGCCTTACCACAAGCGTGTCGGGCGCAAAACTAGGCATCACTTGTTACAAAGTCACACGCATGGTAATTACTTGTGGTGTGGTAAAGGGAGCCAGTGTGTGTGGATGGTTCATATAGGAAAGACCATGGTGCGCTCGTGAATTAAATGGATATTTTGGAAAATGAGATTTTTGGTGTGTATCAACTCGTATGTAAATTTTTTATTGAATGTTTGAGTTTTGTATAATTATCATATTCATAAAAAATTTTCATTTTCCTTGCATTAAATGTTTGCATAATTTTCTTTACCACCTGCATGTATTTTGAGTGTTAGACTTAGATTGGGTTTAGATAAACAGTTCCAATGAGATAAGATGTTTTGAATAGTAGTAGAATAAAATATTTTTAGAATATATTTTTTAATATTATTTTTATTTTGGGATTTGAAAAAGTTGAATTGTTTATTATATTTTTGTATGGGAATTTGAAAAAGTTGTAATGATTGAGATGAGATGAGATATGGGTTTTGTGTAAACAAACGAAGCCTTAGTTTCACTTACTGTGATTTTGCAAAATCTCACCATGAAATAAATTGCATAATAATTATCCAAAATCTCACCATTTTAAAAAATAATATTGAATTTTTTTTTTTAACTTTAGAATTTTTGTATTCACCTTTTTTTTCTCATTGTCCAAAATCCAATAAAACATCTTAACTCAAACCGTTTTACTACTATTCACAGAATTATGAAATATTCCAAGTTTCTAAACATTCCTTGATGTGGCATTAAATGATTGGTTCACAAGTGGAATATTGCAAAGAGTCTCTAATAATTAAATGTCACATCATGAGTTGATGGAAATATGCTAATAAAAGAGAGTTTATAACATTACTATCTAAAATATCAACATCGAAAGCACCAAGTGTAACAAATTCTGAATTATATAGGGATAAAAAATACAGAGATTATTTTAATATTTAGTAGCAAACAAGGATGTGCATTTTTTTTTTTTTTAAGTAACAAGGACATACATTTTCAGGCTAACCCGACCCAAAAACACTAGTGCCATTGATACTACTGTACGACTTGTCGGATGGATTTTACTATCTTTTTATTAGCCTCTTTTGGCATAGCCCTAAACTCCTCCATAGTCCATAGTCTGTTTGAACTTAAACCTTCGGTTAGGGTTTTTCCCCGACCTTAAGCGCACATCGCAGCTCATGTTAGCTTTCTCCTTCTGTCTCTGACATGCGCACACACAATTTTCTCAATCCTAAAAAATGGAGAATTTTAAGGGCTCATTTGGACACTTAGAATATCTTACAATATCTATGAATAATAGTGAAATTGTTTGAATTAAGGTGATTTATTGGGTTTTAGGAAAGGAAAGAGAAAAAGTTGATAAAAATATTATAAAATTTTTGTTTAGAAATTTGAAAAAATTGTATTTTTATTGTGTTTTGTTTTGGGAGTTTAGGAAAGTTGTAATGATTTGATGAAAAAGTTAAAGATTTGAAATTGAAAAATGTTTTGTTTGAGTTATGTTTGGGAAGGAAATATTTGAGAATAATTGAGAATACTTGTGTTCCCAAATAAGGTCTTAAGTTTCAAACTTTGAAAATTTTCCCCTTTATTGTTTTTTCTAGACATCCAAACAGAACAATACTGTTGCTTTTTATTTTTCCTCATAAAAAAAGTACTGTCACTGTTTTTAAATTTTTATTTTTTCGACAGGCGATCTTTCTTATTGAGTATTTTGATATTGGTATAAATTGATGCAGATGGCTGCAGGATTTGCTTCAACATCATCTCGCGGTATGTAATTTTACTGTTTTGAGTGCCTTGTAGGTTTGATTTCAAAAATTAGTTTTGATTGCTATAATTCGTTTCCAAGTTTCAGCTACTAATTCCAACTTCAATTGCTTCATTAAAGTTATTTGGCCCATAAATTGCATATTTTCTTGTACTTGGGCTATGCCTATCGCTTTTGATTATAAAACTTATTGATGACGTATATTATAAAAAAAAACTTGCTATGTATCTTGTGCGTCTTTTTATACTTTGGCTTGTTGCAAACGATCGTATTCGTGTGGTTTAGGTGAGCTTCATTGATGTGGTATCTTCTGTGCAATTCACTAAATTCCTTTTTCTTGTACAAGTTCTTAAAATAGTGTTTGGGAAAAGGTAAGCACTGAGAACTGGTTCTTGAGGTTTTTTGTGCGGATCCAATTAAGATTATTTGGGATGTAAAATGCATTTGGTTGGTAGTCTCTTTCAGGTTTGGCCTATTTGATCCACGAGGCTTTTTGCTGATCTTTAAATGAGTTTGGTGCGTAAGTGTGCTTCAGCTTGGCAATTGATGTTGGATCTCAGTGTTACTAAAATAAACCTATCAAGTTGTGATGTTGAGTTTGAGTAGGACCCTGGATATTTCAGGTGTAAGTAGCGTATGCGAATGCTGAGGCTCAAATACAGGTTAATCAATATTTTTTAGTAAGCAAGGTTTACAATTCTTGTAAAAACTAGCCTGGTTTTAAGCCTTGGTACTTACATTTTAAAATCAACAAAGTTGGCTTCTATTCATGCTCATTCTAATTCAAGCTTGGCTTGAATGGAGCTGACCAAGCTAAAACTTGGCATGGGACTAACATGGGTTTTCAAACTAATGGTGCTTAATTGAACTGGCTTTCCTTGATAGAACTATAAACTTAACAGCTTTCAAAGTAGGTAATAAAGAAGGGGAGATATCTAAATTATTGGTTATAACCTGCAAGGAGTCATATGGAGCGAGAAGTCACCTTTGTAAGGACCTGAGAATGGTTCTTAGAGAAAGAAGAGGCAGGGAGTGAGTAAGTATCCCACCATAATCCACACCCTGCAGTAATCTAATGCCTTTGTGTGACTTGTTCATGTTGGAGTACATGAACATTTACTTGCTCAATCTGAATATTGAATATCATCTACTTTATTAATAATTTTTTTTATTGGAGTACTCTATTTAGGAGTGACAAACTGTGTTGGTGGACTTGCTTATATTTATGCTTCGCAAGGATACTGTGGCAACTGAGGAAGCAAAGGAAAGGGATTTGTTATTTGTTATTTTATTTTATTTTGATCACTAGAAGAAAGTGAAAATGTTTTTGTTTTTGTTTTTGATAACTAGAAGAAAGGAAAAGGATTGTACTAATAAGATACAAAAATAGATCATG
Organism: Pterocarya stenoptera; assembly: GCA_003123785.1. Classification (NCBI taxonomy): domain Eukaryota; kingdom Viridiplantae; phylum Streptophyta; class Magnoliopsida; order Fagales; family Juglandaceae; genus Pterocarya; species Pterocarya stenoptera. The sequence continues at coordinate 102,322 of QEOT01007063.1, read as the reverse complement.
ATATCTTAATTTCATCAGTTCTTTATAATGTTTCAGTTTAATTCAAATTGTATAAAAGCTCAGTCCAACTTTATGGGAGTGAGGTAGGAATTTGCAATTAGATTTAATCACAGGGGGGTAGATTGTACTTAAACCTTATAATCATATACCCTTGGGACAAAAGGAGTTCACAGAAGGTTCCATCACATGGACTACTGTGTTTGGTGGATAACAGGGGTAACCTGGATGCTTTCTAAACACATGGTCCATTTCTCTAGGATTCATGATGATTTGAGGTGCTGAAGAAATTGCTGATTTAAAAATTTTTTAGCTGGTTGCTTGAGGGCACATCTCTATCAAGTGGATAATTATGGATTTAGGGCAACTCTATTGTTATGCTTAAAGAGCACCTGGAAACTACCACACCTTCAGACTGACTAAGGCAGTAAATGTTTGGTACATTGGAAGTTGGGATTTTCCCACGGGCACTCTTCTCTTCAAGGGATGGCATACCTGCTGGCTTACGCTCTAATCTTGTGGTGAAGAACTATTGGATCACTTGGTGTAGAGTTATTGCGGCTTCCTCAATGAAGAGCTGCTTTCTCTTCATTTCATTTTTTTCCTTATTTTTTTTGTTCTTTCCTTTTTTGGAAGATTGATGAATTGAATGATTAATTTTTTTATATAGGTAAAAGATCACTTCTTGCCTTATCTAATTTAAATTGGCTGATTGGATGTGAAAACTATGCCAAGTTTGGATTAGTTAAGCTCTTTGCTTGTATTTACCATCCTGGTTATGCTCTGTTTGGAGAGTCCAGATTTATGTGATGCTTGTCTTGCAATAGGTGCAATCTGCATCCATACAATAAATACAAAACATTAGTTTTTAGTTTTGTTTCTTAATTTTTAATTTTTAATTTTTAAAAATCTAGTCAACTGACAATATCTTATTCAACGTGTTGGGAAAACAAAACTATCAGTTGGTCGTTCATTGTTGGGATGCCTTAGCAACAACTTGTCGAGTGTATTTGGCACATCTCATTGGATAGCTTGCTGTAATTTGTTATCCCAGGTCAGTGTTTTCTCCTTTTTTTGGTCATTATTATGATGATGATGATTATAGTTATTTGCCTAGATATACAGTTGTGGAAGACATACATTTGGTTCACATGCAATATTCGTGGAGACCTTCTATTTGTTTGTGTGGTTGAAAAATGAAAAGTAATGTCTTTATGATCTAGCAAATTTCTTTGCACGCAATGGATAAAAAATAATGGCAGAAGAGGTACTTTTTAATGGGCTAAATGGTGAAGTCTATGTGCTGTTGCCAATCATAACTTTTTGGGTGTCTGGATAATCTTCTCTTAGAGCTGTCAGCAGGCTAAAAATCTGGATAATTTTTATATTCACCTTTAGAATCAGAACTGGAAAAGCGCATGAGAATCCCTGTGGGATTCTGATTAGGGTCGAGGATAGATTTGTGATCAAGCCTGTGCCAGTTTTGGTTCCTTTTTAAGTCTGCCCCTTGTGTTAGCTATGTACGTAATGTGAGGTCGTATGTAGTTGTCTGATCTCTGCCGCTCCCTTTGTTACTGTCCCTCTTGGAGATTGGCCATAAAATTTATTTGTCCAGAGATCAATAAGTCCACATTTTTCGAAATAAAATCTTAAAGTCCACCGTTGGTACCTGTTTTAACATTTCCATAGCCTCTTTGTTTGCAATTTTACAGCAGCAAAGGACTTTCATTCAGATGCGAACTGTTCTTAAAGTTGTGGACAACTCGGGGGCTAAAAAGGTGATGTGCATACAAGCTTTGAAGGGGAAGAAAGGTGCAAGACTGGGAGACACAATAGTTGCATCTGTCAAGGAAGCCCATCCAAATGGAAAAGTGAAGAAAGGAAAAGTTGTATATGGTGTGGTTGTTCGTGCCGCAATGCAACGCGGCCGCTGTGATGGCAGTGAGGTCAAGTTTGATGACAATGCCGTGGTGCTTGTTGACAAGCAAGGCCAACCCATTGGGACTAGAGCCTTTGGGCCCGTCCCACATGAACTGAGGAAGAAAAAGCATGTTAAGATTCTTACTTTGGCGGGGCATATTGCATAGAGTATGCCGAGGGACAGAGCCTAGCACGGCTTAACTAGATTGAGCATATGCTTGGTTTGACTCTTGAAATTATAAAAAGAGAAAAGAATCGAAAGGAATGTCTCTTGTCCGTCGATTTTCAGCTTAAACTTTCAAATGATGTAGTAGTGCCTGCCATTGATTTGCACTATTCTTGCGTACTACATAATCAAATTATCACGTTAGGTAGTGCGTCCCGTCCAATCAAGTGCTGTTTGATTCGCCGTAAAAAAGAAAATGTGGTTTCCAACTGATTTGTGAATCTAAAAGAAGATATAAAAAAAAGAAAAAAAAAATCTAAAGTAGTATCAAATGGAACAATGACTCAATTAAAGTAAACATATAGAATCAAAGAGATAAAAGAATTTGGAAGGGTGACGATAATTAGAGCATCGCATCAAAGTCTGTCAACATGACTGCTTGTCCAAAGAATCCGTGGACGTTATTTTCCTCGGAAAATGTCACGCCCTTTGTCATGGCCGACAAGTAAACTAAACACCTAAAAAATACTCCTTGGCTGGGACTCCTTGTTCTCGTCTTGTAAATACGGAGTCAAACCAGGGCGGCTATAAGCAGCATCATGCAGTGCAATTCTTATTTATTATGGCTCATAAAAATTAAAAAAAAAAAAAAATCATATACAATCTAATAGGAACCGATACTTGCTCCCCACTCCAAGTAATGCATAGTTGGCACCTTGGGGCAATTGACTCCAAACTTGCTTTTTGTATATAACCATAATTCCTGGCAACTTGTTGCAGCTCACTCTGCAGCTAGACAAAAAAAACTTGACATCGTTGCCCACTTTCTAAGTTTGTCTTTCCTTGCTTACCTCCTTTCTTGCTTAAAATTCATAGAACCAACATCGCTAGATAATCTAAACGAAGCAGCAAAAATGGAAGGAAGTGCTTGCAATTGCAGATCAGTGGGAAAAGAAGGTGGGAATGAATTCACCAACATCACTCTGCGGCCATTGGGTGTTTCTGACATAGACCACTTCATGGTGTGGGCTTCAGATGATAAAGTTGCACGCTTTTGCACATGGGAACCCTATACCAGCAAAGAAGATGGCATCCGCTTTATCAAGGATACGGTTATCCCACACCCATGGTTCAGAGCAATTTGCCTTGACAACCGCCCAATTGGTGCCATTTCAGTGACTGCAAATTCAGGTAACGACAAGTGCAGGGGTGAACTTGGCTATGTTCTGGGTTCCAAGTACTGGGGCAAAGGGATTGCCACGCGGGCAGTGAAAATGGTGGCTGATTCTATATTTGATGAGTGGCCTCATTTGGAGAGACTTGAAGCTCTGGTTGATGTGGAAAACGTGGGCTCCCAGAAGGTGCTGGAGAAGGCTGGGTTCCGGCGGGAAGGGGTTCTGAGGAAGTATATTACTTTGAAGGGGAAAACGAGAGACGTGGTTATGTTCAGTCTTCTTTCCACCGATCCCCGAACCTGACCACTATCTGTACCCAATCAATTATAGATATTATTTTCTTAATATGTGTATCTCAAGAGCAACAATTAGCAGCAGACATTGCAGCTAAACATTCAGTTGGAATTCTTTCTTGTCACCTACAACTTCTTTGATATTGCAAGGAGATATTCTGTTAAGAAAATGCAATTCCTAGATCCTACCACAAAATTTCTGGCAATGGGGCAGACGTAATATCGTATACATTAAATAAAACAAAAAGAAAGGAAACTGACAAGAATGGCATAGTTCAGATTGCTTATTTGCTTGACAGCTGTTGTCATTATGCCAAACTTTCCCCCAGTTTGTGTGTGTGTTCCGCTAAGATTGTGCCGAACTTGTAACTAAATTATGGAGGCAAAGCTCTGGAAGGAAATCCAACATCACAGTATCACACTGGGAACAGAACAATTTCTTGCTTGGAAAATTCACAAAGGTAGCAATAAATAACGCAGAATCTACTTCATTTGTCAATCTCTTTCCTACTTGGATTTCTCAAGTTCAAACAAGAATTTAAGACAATCTTAAGTAGTCAAGTCCGTTGAGCTTTTCTGTCTAAAACCCATTATAGAATCTAATAGACCAACCTTTATAACAAAGATCGAATAACAAAGCCAAATTCAAGGACAAATCTTCATCAAAATGATAAAGAGAGAAAAATAAAACCTTTTAAGTAATAATGTTGTCGGGTTTTAGACAGCTATACATAGTAACATCAATAGTCCTTCCTTTGACGATTATATATTTCCTAAGGACACCTTCCTTTTGAAACCCAGCCTTTTCCAGAACCCTTTGCGAGGCCTTATTATCCACATCAACAAAGCCTTCCAATCTCTCCATATCCGGAAACTCTTGAAACACAGTAGACATAACCATTTTCACCGCCATTGTGGTTATACCTTTGCCCCAGTACTTTGATCCTAGAGCAAAGCTGATGAGACCTCTACATCTCTCATTGGCAGACCCTGGTTTGATGCATATAAATCCAATCGGACTTTTCTCCAAACATATGGCCCTGTACCATGGATGGGGTATGGCAACTTCCTGAAGATAAACAAGTGCATCTTCTCTTGAAGTGAAGTGCCTTAGCCTGCTCGTTCGAATTACTTCATCATCGCATGCCCATTCCATGAAGTCATCCACATCAGATAATTCATAGGCACGCAGTTTGATTTCCATCAAACTCTATAAAGTCAAGATTGAATGTTAATATCTTTCACAATGATAGGAAATTGCATTCAATCGTAGAGTCTATGCAAGTGAAAGATTAATCTCATAACATAATGTCAGGTGTTTGATTCCTTTTTTCTATAATCTGAAATGCAAGTTATAACTACTCTGTGTTTGCCGCACAAGATCGAATTTGCTTTCAAAGGGCCGTAAAGGATACGGATGCACCCATACGGGAACTACTAAATGATATTAAATCGCTAAATTACAAACAGGATGCTACACATCTGGTCGTAAACTAGATTCCAAGTATAATTATATTTCAATTACTTTAGAAGAATCAACAGTGTACTAACAGAAAGATAATAAACAGAGTGGAAATAATCAGCTTTACCTGGATTCTAAAAGCCTTGTTCTTTTCAGGGTAGGGCATTTCCCATCGATCTCAGGGTGGTCACTTCCAAGTACAAAAGGCTAAAAAAACAGATACCCAAATCCGAACCTAACCTTCTAAACCTCATTATCTTATTTACTCGTCAAACTTTGACCATTTTGTTTGTCTTCCACGTTTCAAAACAAATTCCCATTCAAACACACAACTTAGAGCTACCAACCTAACTTCCTCTTGTCAAAAGAAACTGACCTTTCGGAAGCACAAGGATCAGGGCCGAATGCTCGAAACAGTCGGGTAGAAAGAATACTTGAGCTTGATTAACTGGGATTTGAAAGAGAGCATTGCTTTGCATCATCCTACACACCACATATCAAATTATTTTTTTTATTTTTTTTAAATTTTTTTAAAATTTTTTTTTTGTATTTTAGTCTTCTTGAAACATTTATATTTTTTTATTCATCATCCATATAATACACATTTAATAAGAGAAACAAATAAAAAAAATAAAAAAAGTTATGGTGTGTGGTGTGTAGGTTGATGCAAAGATTAATTCTTTGAAAGAATACTCGAGCTTGATGAAAATTTTTGATTTTAGATAAAAATATATTATTTTTTAATATTATTATTGTTTTAGGATTTGAAAAAATTGAATTGAGATTTGAAAAAGTTGAATGGTTTATTATATTTTGTGTGAAAATTTAAAAAAGTTTTAGGTTTAGATGTTGAGATACGATGAGAATTTTTGAAAATTTTGTGAATAGTGTTAAGATGAAAGTTTAAAATATTATTTTTTAATATTATTATTGTTTTAAGATTTGAAAAAGTTGAATTAGAATTTGAAAAAGTTGAATTGTTTATTATATTTTATATGGGGATTTGAAAAAGATGTAATGATGAGATGAGATGAGATGAAAATTTTTTGTGAAAATTTAAAAAAGTTTTAATGATGAGATGAGATGAGATGAAAATTTTGTGTCTCCTCTTAGTTGTCAAGCCTATCAATATAACTCGACCCAAAAACACTAGTGCCATTGATACTACTATACGACTTGTTGGATGGCTTTTACTATCTTTTTATTAGCCTCTCTCGGCATAGCCCTAAACTCCTCCATAGTCCATAGTCTGTTTTATAAAAGCCCTTGCACAATATGTGCATGATGAAAGAACTATAAAAAACAGAGAGTGAAAATCCTCAAGAATGAAATTGTTTTGATTCCATTTTCTTGTATATAGAAGCTTTACAATGGTGTATATTTATACATTTGTAATTTATGAAAGAGAAAGAGATAATACAAAAATTCCTATACATGAACCAATGGTGGTCAGCCACATCAACATTTAGTTATAACAAACTATTCTCTGCTGTAGGTGTAGTGTTGCGTGACATTCCCGAATCTTCCTTCTTTGTAGTGCTGCCGTCTAGCAGTGTTGAGGATTTAAGTGTAGAGGGATTATTTGTCTCAATAGCCCCCCTCGAGGCAAGTGTCATTGGGGAAACATTGAGGCTTGATCGCATAAGAGTGAATTGGGCAGTAGATATTGGCATAGTGAAAATCAGCAAGCTGATCTTTGCTGGAAACGAAGGAAACCCAAAGAGACTTGGCAGCAACACGTTCTCGGACAAAGTGATAGTCTAAAGCCACATGCTTAGTGCGTGAGGGTAGAATAGGGTTAACAGCCAAGTATGTTGCACAAAAGTTGTCATATCACAAGGTGGGTGGGTTAGCAAGAAATATCTTTAGCTCACCTAGTAGAGACTGAAGCCAAAGTATTTTACAGGTTGTGTTGGCGACGACTTTGTATTCAGCTTCAGTTGAGGAATTGGCAATGGTGGGTTGCTTCTTGGAACCCTAGGAGACTAAGTTAGAACCAAAATACACCCAGTAACTTTTGGTTAACTTGCGATCGTCAGGACATCCAGTCCAAGTAGCTTCAGAAAAACCAAATAAAGTAAAGGAGGACTTATGAGAAAAATGAAGTTCGAAGTTAGATGTGAAACGGAGATAACGCAAAATGCATTTGACTGCCTATCAATGTGGGAGGAGGGGACAGTGCATATACTAACATACTCTATTGACTGCAAATGAAATGTCTGGACGTGTTAATGAGAGATACTGAAGACTCCCAACTGTGCTACGATACAGCTGAGGATCCTCAAAAGATGGACCATCAGTTGCCATAAGTTTACAGAAGATGACATGGGGCTGGAAACAGGCTTAGATTCATGCATGCTTGTTTTTTTTAAGAGATCATGGATGTATCTGGGTTGAGTCATGCACAAACCATCAAGAGGAGCAAGAGATTTCTATTCTTAAGAAATAGTGTAAATCACCCAAATCCTTTATTGGAAAGGAATTACTCAGTGCAGAAATAAATTGAGAGATGAGAATGGAACTGGAGCCCGTGACAATGATGTCGTCCACGCATATTAGAACAAACACAGAGTCAATGTTGTTTGAGAAAATAAACAGGGATGTGTCGGATCTAGATGCAATAAATCCTAGGGAAAGAAGTTTGTTACTGAGCTTAGAAAACCAAGCCCTGAGGGCTTGTTTAAGTACGTATAAGGATTTACGCAACTTACAGAGGTGTTGAGGGTAGTCCGGATTTGCAAAGCCTGGCGGTTGCTGCATATAAACAGTCTCTTCCAAGTCCCCGTGAAGGAAGACGTTCTAGACGTCTAATTGATGTAGCGGCCACCAAGAGGAAACAACAATGGAGAGGATGAGACGAATTGTCACTAGTTTCACAACTGGATTGTATGTCTTAGAGAAGTCGACACCGGCATGTTGGTGGAAGCCCTTGGCCACAAGGCGGGCCTTGCGATGTTCAAGGGTCCTGTTGACGCGACGTTTGGTCTTCAAGACCCACTTTGAACCAAGGACATTCAAACCTGGAGAGAATGGGACTAAATCCCATGTGTGGTTAGAGAGTAGAGCTTGAAATTCAAGGGCCATCGCCGCACGTCACTCAGGGTGCTTGGAGGCCTTCGTGAAAGAGGAAGGTTCCTTTAGAACTTTGGAGGAGATGGTTTCGGTGTGATGAAAAGAGGGTTTTGGGGGTGGCCATGCGATAGTGCTTTTGGATCGATTGAGGGGGCAATGGATATTATTTCTGGAATGTGTGGTCATAGGGTGGTGAGGCTGTGGGGAAGATGAAGAAAGAGATGTTGAGGGCGTAAGAGAAGGCGGCGTTGGAAGAGTAGGACTAGAAGGAGAAACCCTAGAGGATAAATGACGACTGGGTGTTCTGGAAGCTGTCGAGTGGATAGGTGACAGATTTGGAGATATGGGCTGATCTTGAGTAGTGGGTATGAGCTGGTGAAGATTTGGCCCAGAGGAGATTAGAGTTAATGAAAGGGGTGGTAAGGGTAGATTCATGGGTGGACCAAGAATTTGGGAAGTGGATTGTGGCTCGAATGGTGTAGATGCAAAAGGAAAGCTGGTCTCATGGAATTGGACGTCCCGTGAGACATAAATCCGACCTGTTGGCACATGAAGACATAGATAGCCCTTGTGGTTTGGGCTGTAGCCCATAAAAACACAAGGTCTGGATCGTAGATCCATTTTGTGTCGATTAAAGTGCCTGAGATTGGGCCAACAGAGACACCCAAAGGTCTTCAAAAATTTGTAATTAGGTAATTTTTTAAAAAGAACTTGGAAGGGAGATTTGTTATGGAGAATGGGTGTAGGAAGTCTATTGATTAAATAGACAGCAGTGAGAAATGACTCGGCCCAAAATTGTTGAGGAACTGAGGCATGGGCCAGCAGTGAGAGCCTAGTCTCAACGATTTGGTGATGATGCCTTTCGATTGTGCCATTTTGGGCATGAGAGTAGGGGCTTGATACTCAATGAACTATACCATGAGTTTGACATAATTTTTTCAATGGTTGAAACTCTCCACCCACATCTATTTGTATTTCATGAATTTTGGAGGAAAAATAGTTTGCAATATGTGTGAGAAAGGCAGTGAAGAAAGTAGACACATCGGACTTGGATTGCAGAGGAAAACACCAAAGATACTTGGAGAAATCATCGATAATGTTAAGATAAAATTTACATCCAGAGGAGGATGGCACAGGCGCCGGCCCCCATACGTCCAAAAATGAAGATTAAAATGTGCAGTAGATCAAGAAGGAGAACTTGGATGCATGGATTTTAGCTTGAGGGTAGGCGAAGCAAGGAGGAGACACATTGGTTGACGTTGTAACAGGGAGTTGAAACCGATTTATTGTGAGAGATGTAGTGCGAGTTGACGGGTAACCAAGGCAAGTGTGCCAAATTGCTGGTGTTGTTCGTTCAGTAAGACAGAGTTAAGGAGAGGTGGTGGTGGATGGCAGATGAGCCATGACATCAAGTGGCAGTGTATAGAGACCATCTTCAACTTGGCCTTGGAAGGGTACCGCCTGAGTTTTCAAATCCTTCACAAAGAAAGCATTAGCGTGAAATTCAAAATAAACTAGATTATCAATGCAAAACTGACGTACAAAAAGGAGATTGGGAGTTATAGAGGAAAAATTTCAAGAAGTAGAGTAGAGACGAGCATAACCAGTATGATGGATGGGGAGAGAGGAACCGTCCTAAATGCTGACCTGATTGGAACCCTAATAACCTGCAACATCCAAATGAAGGTTAGAAAGGTAATATGTAAAGTGGTTCGTAGTGGCCGTATCAGGGAACCAAGAGCTGGAAGAAGGCACTGGGTTCATGGTGGTGAAATTGGCTGAGAAGGAAGAGGGTGGTGGAGCTTGGTAGGAGTGGTCAAACCAAAAATAACAAGTCATGACAGTGTGACTTGGTTTATTACATAATTGGCACATGGGGCGAGAGTTAGGTGGGCGAAGAAAGGAAGAGTTGCCATAGCTAGGAAGGCCACGACCACGGCAGCCACGAGAGGTATGACCCCGACCACGATGAGAAGAGGAATTTGTTGTATGAGTGTTTGGGATGGTTGTGTTGTTGGCAGTAAGAGGAGTGGGTGAGAGAAGAGCGTTGGTCTGATGTGAAATACGAGACTCAGGGTTCAAGATGTAACTGTAAATTTGAGAGGTGGACAAGGGATCAGGCCGAGTGGTAAGTGAGGTCATGAGGGACTCATAATCGAAACCTAGACCTACCAACAAGTAGATAGTGAACTCAGAAGTGGGTAGTGGATGGCCAGCGGTGCTGAGAGTGGCAGCTAGAGTGGTGACCTTGTGAAAATATTCGATTATGGTAGCTGAACCCTTTTTCAAGGTGGCGAGTTGGCGCTTAGTTTGCATAATATGGGCAGAGGATTGGGCAACAAATAGATTTTTTAAAGTGTCCCAAATCACAGAGGAGGTTACGCAGGAGAGCACTTGTGCCAATACTGTATCAGACAATGAAGCATTAATTGTTGATACTATGAGTTGGTCCTGTAATACCCAATTCGTGTATTTAGGATTTTCAGCCTTGTTAACCATGGGAGGACATAGGGATGGTGCCGTCCACATAGCTAAGAAGCTGATGGCCTTTAAGGAAGGGCATGATTTGTGTCTTCCATAGGAGATAATTCTCTAAGGTAAGTTTAATAGTAATGAAGTGAGATGAGGAACTAATGATAATTGGGTTAGCTAGGGAAGGGGTTTTCTGTGAGGTTTCTGGGTTGGCCATTGTAGCAGGAGGGACGTTGGTCCTAATGGCTCTATGATACCATATAAAATCCCTTGCACAGTATGTGCTTGATGAAAGAACTATGAAAAACAGAGAGTGAAAATCCTCAAGAACGAAACTGTTCTGATTCTATATTCTTGTATATAGAAGCTTTACAATGGTGTATATTTATACACTTGTGATTTATGAAAGAGAAAGAGATAATACAAAAATTCCTATACATGAACCAATGGTGGTCAGCCACATCAACATTCAGTTATAACAAACTATTCTCTGCTACAGGTGTAGTGCTGCGTGACATTCCCGAATCTTCCTTCTTTGTAGTGCCGTCGTCTAGCAGTGTTGAGGATTTAAGTGTAGAGAAATTATTTGTCTCAATATGTTTGAACTTAAACCTTTGGTTAGGGATTTTCCCCGACCTCAAGCTCACATCGCAGTTCATGTTAGCATTCTCCTTCTGTCTCTGACATGCACACACACAATTTTCTTAATCCTAAAAAATTGAGAATTTTAATGACTCATTTGGACACTTAGAATATCTTCCAATATTTATGAATAATAGTAAAAATGTTTGAATTAAGATATTTTATTGAGTTTTAAGAAAGTAAAGAGAAAAAACTGAATAAAAATATTATAAAGTTAAAAAACACCAGCAAAATGTGATGTGGTGTAAGACATATTGGTCTCTGTTTGTGAAAGGCAGCTAGGTTAATATAAATGTAATCAAAGGGCCCCTTCCTCGTTGAATTAAACCAATATCATAATATTCTTATGATAAGAGATGAAAAAGAACATATACCAAACACTTTAAATTAAATGACAAGACCAATGAGAGGAAATGACTAAGAGCATTGACATTGACCTAGTCAAATGTTAATTCAAGTTCATAATTTAGCTATATGTGAGAGAAAACATCTATATTGGACTAACCAAAAATCCAAAACTCAAGACTTGAGCTACAGTAAATTAAGGGAGCTCTCCAATATTGGTGATAATGTTCACAGGCTATCAGATTATTTTATAATTTTCATCAACCTCCCCTCTCTCTTTCCCTCATTCTTTTCTCTCTTTTTAGACCCGCAAGCTTCCTCGCCCTCTTCCCTCCCTCGTTCGTCCCTCTTCTCTCCCTCGGTCGTCTTCTTCCCCGTCTTCTTCCAGCGCAAATGGTAAGTCCTTCTTCCTCACTCTTCTCTCCCTCTTCTCTGTGCATTGTCTCTAAGTCTCTGCTCTCCCTCTTCTCTTTTCCTTTAAAAGTAAAACACATGCCCTGGCCATTCAAACCATCTTTTGTTGCCTCTTTTCTTGTCACAATCCAAGGAACGCGAACTAGTACTCTCTCTCTCTCTCTGATTTTAGCTTGTTTTTGCATGGACCGGATCTCTCTATTTTTTCTTCTGAGTTTTCTCGTATCTGTTTCTTCCTTTTTCTTCCAATTTTTTTGTGGTTTCACAAGTCTTTGATATCTTTTTCCCAGGTTAGTTTTATTAGATCTTTGTATGATCGTTGCTTTTGTTGCTGTGGATCTAAGGCTCATTTTTTTGGTTTTAGACTTTGGACTGGTTTATTGACATCGCATTGTTGTGGCTTTCTGATAAATGTTTGATTGGAGATTTTTTTTTGTTCGTTGGAATTTTATGGCTTCTATGACTTCTTATTCTGAAAGTTGTTGAGTATTGTGGAAATTGATCCACCGCTGGAGTGGAATTTCTAGCCCTCGAGCGAAGGCAAGTCAGAGAGGTCCACTAGACAGACTGCTCGAGCGGAGGGAAGTCAGAGAAGGTCGCTCGAAGATTCGCTAGACTCATGGCTCGAGCTATTGCGAGAAACAGGTTCGCTCGATACGTGCTCGACATGCCGCTTGAGCAACATCATTAATTCTGAAATTAATAGGGTTTCTGCCACATGAAGTATATATATTGTTTGTTCTTGACTTGTGGCCGTACAGAGTGAATAGTAGTTGCCCAAAACTATTGTATTGTGAATCCTCAAGAAATAAAATCTTCTACAGTTCCCATGGATGTAGGCAATTAGCCGAACCATGTAAATCATTGTGTCGTATGTGATTACTTCTTGTGTGTGTTTACTTTTATGTTATTGTTATCGTGTTTTCATAACAATTGATATCAAGAGCCAAGGTTCGGGTCTGAGGAAAAACAATGACTGGAGCAAATGTGAAAGTATCAGGGATTAAGAAGCTCGATGGCACAGATTATGGATACTGGATGATGCAGATAGAGATTATCTCTATGGGAAGAAACTTCATCTTCCACTGTTGGGATGAAGCCGGATAACATGTTAGTTGCTGATTGGAACCTGTTGGATCGACAAGTTCTGGGAGTTATTCGACTAACTCTGTTGAGATCCGTTGCTCACAACGTCATCAAGGAGAATACGACTGTGGATCTCATAGCAGCTTTGTCAGGTATGTACGAAAAGCCGTCAGCAAATAATAATGTACATTTGATGAAAAAGTTATTCAATTTGAATATGGCAGACGGTATGTCTGTTACACAACATCTGAATGAATTTAATATTATCACAAATCAATTGTCGTATGTTGAAATTGAATTTGATGATGAGATAGTTGGGAAGCCATGAGAATGGATGTTAGTAATTCTGCCGGTAACTCAAAGTTGTAATATGATGATATTCGTGATTTGATTTTGATCGAGGAGGTGCGCAGGAGAGATTCAGGTGAGACCTCAGGTTCGAGTTCAGCATTGAATGTTGACTCTCGGGGGAGAGTACAAGACAGAAACTTAAATAGAGGCATATCAAAATAAAAAAACAGGGGTAATAACAAGTCAAGGCCTGGTCAGCAGGCAACTTGTTGGAATTGTGGTAATGTTAGCCATATAAAGAAGAACTGCGGAAATCTCAAGAAGATCGAGAATGTGGTAACTTAAGAAGTACATGATGCACTATTGCTTGCAGTTCATAGTCCAGTTGAAGACTGTGTACTGGATTCAGGGGTTTCCTTCCATACATCTTCCTATCGAGAGTTAATGTAAAACTATGTTGCATGTGATTTTGGGAAGGTATACCTGGCTGATGGGGAGGCTTTGAACGTGGTGAGGATGAGAGATATTGATATTGCACTCCCAAACAAGAACAAATGAACTTTACAGAAGGTCAGACATATTTCTAAGTTGAAGAAGAACCTCATCTCTGTTGGGCAACTTGATGATTGTGGCCATTCAATAATGTTCTCAGATAGCACCTGGAAGGTCACCAAAGGGACATTGGTACTGGTTCAGAGTAAGAAAACTGATACACTCTATATGACTACTGGTTTAAATAATACTATTGCTACTATCGTTGCAGAGAGCACATCAAATTTGTAGCATTGCAGGCTTGTCTATATAAGTCAGAAGGGCATGAATGAACTTCTATTTAGTGGCAAGCTATCAGAACTGAAGTAAGTTGATTTCAGTATGTGCGAGAGTTGCATTATGGGGAAACAGAAAAATGTTAGTTTCTTGAAAAGTGGTAGAACACTGAAGACAGAACAACTGGATCTTGTGCACATAGATGTGTGGGGACCTTCCCTAGTGGCATCCCTTGGAGTTTCTCGTTACTACGTCACGTTCATTGATGACCACAACAGGAATGTATGAGTTTATTTTTTGAAGCATAAATCTGATGTATTTAATGTATTCAAAATTTGGAAGGCCATGGTTGAGACAGAGATAGACTTGAAGCTGAAATGTTTAAGGTTTGATAATGGTTGTGAGTACATTGATAGTGGGTTTAAGGAGTAGTGTACGACTTAAGGTATCAGAATGGAGAAGACCATTCCTGGGACACCACAACAAAATTGAGTTGTTGAACGTATGAACAGAATTATAAATGAGCGTGCTAGAAGCATGAGGCTGCATGCTGGGTTACCACCTACTTTCTAGGTAGATGCAGTCAGCACTGCCGTTTACTTGATAAACAGATGACCATTAGTTCCGTTGGATTGTGGATTGCCTGAGGAGGCTTGGAGTGGGAAAAATGTCAAATTTTCTCACGTTAAAACTTTTGGCTATCTTTCTTATGTTCTTATTGATTCTGATACTCATAGTAAACTTGAGATTAAATCAAGGAAATGCTATTTCATTGACTATGGAGATGAGGCATTTGACTATCGTTTCTGGGACGATCAGGGTCGGAAGATTATAAGAAGCATGAATGTGATTTCAATGAGAAGATTGTGTATAAGAGTAAGACTAGTACAGTTGCTGAAGCAGCTCCTCAAGAGTCTGATTTTGTGAGACTGGATGACCTACTAGAGGTCATAGTGCAATATAGAGATATGAGTGACGGAGAGAGTGGGTCCAGTACACCCACTCCTATTATTCCGCAATTAGATATAGAGCCGTCCACTCCTACAGCTGCAATTCGCAGGTCAGTGAGGATTATTCGTCTCCAACAACGTTTCTCACATACTTTGAATTATATTATGTTGACAGATGGTGGAGAACCGCAGAATTATGAGGAAACCTTCTAAGATGAGAATTCTAGCAAGTGGAAGCTGGTCATGAAAGATGAGATGGATTCCTTATTAAGGAATTAGACATGAGAGTTGACAAAACTTCCATTAGGGAAGAAGGCATTACATAACAAGTGGGTATACTGGGTGAAGACTGAGCATGATGATAGTAAGAGGTACAAGGCCAGACTTGTTGTAAAAAACTTTCAGCAGAAGTAGGGTATTGATTACTCTGAGATCTTTTCTCCTGTGGTAAAAATCACAACCATTAGGTTAGTTTTAGCTATGGTTGCTATTGAAGATCTATTTCTTGAGTAGCTAGATGTGAAGACAACTTTTCTTCATGGAGATCTTGAAGAAGACATCTACATGCACCAACCTGAGAGGTTTGTAGTATAGGGAAAGAAATGTTTAGTTTGCATATTGAAGAAGAGCTTGTATGGCCTGAAACAAGCTCCTAGAAAGTTGGTCTTTTAGCGTGAAGACAGTGGCAGTGAATTGTAGAAGTGGAAGATATTATATTTGAGGAAGATGTCGATATTGTGGGTGTATTAGTCTCTAAGTGGGAGAATTGTTGAGTATTATGGAAACTGGTCCACTACTCGAGCGAAGGCAAGTCAAAGAGGTCCGCTCGACAAACCGCTCGAGTGGATGGAAATTGATGCAGGAGAATGTGAGTCAGATGATGCTGAGTTATCAGATTACACGTTGATTGTGCTGAAATACCTTAAGGTGGCAGATCAGTGCAAAGAAGGCAGGAACTCGTGATCTTTCCTTGGTTGGGGCAATTTTGGGCACGTTCTGGTATTTTAACCATAACTTTGGCTACGGGTATCAAAATCGCGCATATGACTCCAATTCGGAAAGCTCTTGTCGGCACGCATGTCGTGGGCATGGATGTTAGGGACCTCGGTCAAATCCCTAAACACTAGGATCTCCACGCCAAGGGTGACCTTGTGATGACCGAACCTCCGTTCCTCTATTGCTTGATTCTTGAACAATAATGGCAAAGATGACAATTTGGACAAGGTAAAGTTAGTGTTTAGGATAGAATGAGTGTATGGGAATTTGGAAAAAATGGCTAAGTGTTTGGATGGCTAGGCTTGCATGGGTGCACGGCAATGGTAACTTGCATGAGTGGCGCCACTTTGGTGATTAGAGTTAGGGTTGGATGAGGTGGCTAGGGTTTGAGATGGAAGATGGATTAGGGTTGTGGAGTGGTCGGCATTAGCTTGGCCGAATAGGGGTTGGAGAGTTTTTAGGAAGGTTTCCTAAAAACAAGGGATTTGATTGTGGATAGGGGTGTGGCCGGCCAAGTGAGATGAATTGGTCAACTAGGGTTTCCAAGTATGGAAACTCTATTATGGCAAGTTGGTTGGTCGAACAAGGCACTTCCAATAAGGAAAGAGTTGGCCAAAATACACTTGGGGGCCAATAAAGGAAGTGTGCTTTGGCTAGGGCAACAAGTGTTGAGTCAACAATTTATGGAAAGTTGACTAACACTAGGGTTGGCCGAAACTATGAGATGGATGGATTGAAAGAGCCAAAAATGTGATGAGCACCAAGAACACAAGATGAATACTCAAGAACAAATGATGAACTTGAATGAACAATGCAAGAAATTCAACAATTGATTCACAATGTGCACCAAGATTGAATAAACCTCATATATTGATAAAAGTAACAAAAATAAAGATGATCAACTTGGATTCAATGAATTGCACCAAGTTGATAAGCAAGATAAATGGATTACTCCAATTCAATGAATTGCTCCAATTCAATGAATTGCATGGAGTAATCCTCTCTTTGGGATTCAATGAATTGCACCCAAAAGAGCCCAAGTGTCTAGCACCGAAATGATCTCTCAACAATGTCCTCATTCTAGTCAATTTGTCAAAAGATGTGAAAGAAATGACTAAGGGTCCTATTTATAAAGGTTACAACTTGGAAACCCCCAAAATGTCCATTTGCAATAAAAGAAAGAAAGAAATAAAATAAATAACATAAATAAGGATAGTGGCATGGACCACATGGCCGTGGCATGCATGAGCCAATGGTTCGGCTAGGATGGTGCCTGGTGGTCCTCGGTCTGGTCCATGGCTAAGTGGCTCGGCATGGCTAGTTGTGATGCATGGCATGGTACCATGTTCGGCCTGCTGATGGTGGTTAGCCATGTGAGCTTGCTGCAAGGCATGGGCTGGATGGCATGCCTGGTGGGCATGCCACTGGCCTGCTTTGTATGGCACGGGCTGGGCCCGTGCGCTGGATGGCATGCCTGGAGGGCATGCCATTAACCTCATTGGCGTGCGGTAGGAGGGCCATGCGGCTGGGTACATGGCCGGCTGCAGGTGCATGGGCACACGCATGGCCATGCGGCCAGGGTGGGGGTGCAGGACCACGCGGCCTGCGTGCGTGCGCAGGGCCGTGCGGCCTGCGTGCGTGCCCTGGGCCGTGCGGCCTGCGTGCGTGCGCAGAGCCACGCGGCGCATGGGCATGCGCATGCTTGGTCGTGCGTTGGGCTGCGCATGACCACTAACCTCGCTGTGTTCGAGGTGTGCCGCGTGCATGTGCGTGCGCATGGCCTGCATGCTGGGCGCCCTGTGCGTATTAAGGCACGGGCCAAGGCATGCATGTGACCGGCCATGGGCATGCTGGGTGCCCCGTGTGTGACAAGACACGGACCAAGGCATGCTTGTGGCATGATCAAGGGGCATGTCTCGGACATGGCTAGGACATGTGCCGTGGTTTTAAAGGCAACTTTACATGGGGGTCTAACAACCGAGCTATGCTTGGTGTGCATCTTTTTCGAAGCCAAATTCCACTATTTTCCCCTCCAATTTTCTATTTTTAGTTATTTTTTACCTTTTATGGTAATATTTCATTTACTGTTTGGAAGTGATTTTGAATTCGATTTGGGCCAGAATTTTGGCAGATTACTTCTTAGTTTATGTATTTAATTTTGGCATGTTTATTGAGATTTTGGTATTTTTGGTAAAATTCCAATACAGTCGATTTTTAGCTATTACAGCCCAGCTTATGGGTTGATTTGGATCATTCTTGATTAATGATAATTTGAATTGATATCAGAGACGTTTCCTCTGTATTTTTAGAAAATCTCTTGCTTTTTTCTCTGTGAATCATCTGTTGAAACTAGCCTACAGAATAATTGCTATTCTGTCCGATGTCAGAAGTCAGAGAAGGTCGCTTGAAGATCCGCTTGACTCATGGATTGTGCTATTGCAGGAAATAGGTTCGCTCAAAGCGCTCGACAAGCCGCTCTAGCAAACATCACTAATTTTGAAATTAATAGGGTTTTCGCCTCATGAAGTATATATACTGTTTGTTCTTGACTTGTGGCCGTACATAGTGAATAGTAGTCGCCCAAAACTATTGTATTGTGATTCCTCAAGAAATAAAAATCCTCTACAACTCCCATGGACATAGGCAATTAGCCGAACCATGTAAATCATCGTGTCGTGTGTGATTGCTTCTTGTGTGTGTTTACTTTTACGTTATTGTCATCATTTTTTCACAATAAAAGTAAGTTTAGTTTGTATAACAGGCATTGATTAAGAGTTTTGGACTCTTTCCCTCTTAAGGTTCGAAAGATTATTTATTCTTAGTTAATGGTGTTCAATAGTTCTGGGCATTGGCTCATTGTAATTTATCTGGTTTTTTACAAAGAAATCCTAATTGCTTTTGTTTTGGGTTGAGCTTGGAAAATCAAGCCCATATTTAAAATACTTTCTTTATTCCACACGTCTACAAACATATTATATTGCTTTTAATTTTGAGAACATGGTCTTTCCCCTCCTAGTATGTTAAACAATTTTTTTCATAAAAATTGAGATTGAGATTAGCTCCCAAGTGTAGGAGCTTTATTCAAAGTCCAGGTACTGTTTAGACTTGAGTTGGAGCAGCATTCTGTATATGAGAATCCTGGTGCTATGAGATTGACCTAGTATGATAACAGATGGCTAATGGTTAGATTATCTGGGATGAGATTTATTGTGGAATGTATCTTCAATTGCTTTTGCCTTTCACTGGCCGAGACACTTACTCTGGTGTTCCGGTGATCTGTAATATAGGAGTTTAGAGGTATTTGATTTGGCATTATCCTACCATGTTTTCAACTTTAAATTGTTGTTATACTCGTGTGAGTTCCTTTGATGCATTCTCTCAAATCAAGTCCCAAATCTCTCTTTAAGGGAGCCGGTGCAAATATACTGCATCCTAGTCCCATTGTCCTTGGTTGTCAAAGCGGTCTCAATTTCACTTTGTTGGTCTTTGATTCATACGCAATTATAATTTGCTCCATTTCGAATTATTACCAATTTCAAATTCGGGAGAAGCTTTTACTGAACATTGATGATCATTGTCTCCATATCATTTGTCTCCTAAGGTTTTGTTTGACCCTAGATGTTATTTGGCCTGGAATCATATGTATGCTTATGTCAAACAGTAGGACACAAGGGTTGATTTTAAGTAGAGGGACAAATTATGGCTCAGGTAATTGGAAACCAATAATTTTAAGTAAAAATTAAATTATTAATTAATATATGAAGTGTATTTATAAAATATTAGAAAATATTTTTTTGTAAAATATTGTTAAAATATATATATTATTATTTTAACTTTTAGATGACTAGTCCAATGTGGATTTACCTAGCCAAAAGTTAAAGCTATAGTCAAAACTTGAACTTCTAGTTAAAATTTGGACTTGGCAATGCAAATGCTCTAAGTAGTGGAAAGGTACCTAGTTTTTATTTTATTCTCACTAATCTTGTACTTCTGGCTTCCTTATCGCATCGCATAATCGCATTGCTTTCCAAATGTAGGACAAAAGGCTCGTTCTTGTTCATACCAGCAACTTTCTGCATTATTTTACCTAACCAAAGCTTCGTTGGAAATGGCATGAAAATGTGGCAAACGATCACCTTCAATTCTAAAATATTTATATAAGGAAACCGACAAGAATGGCATAGTTCAGAATCCAGATTGCTTATTTGCTCAACAGCTGTTGTCATTATGCCAAACTTTCCCCCAATTTGTGTGTGTGTGTTCTGCTAAGATTGTGCCGAACTTATAACTAAATTATGGAGGCAAAGCTCTGGAAGGAAATCCAACATCACAGTATCACACTGGGAACAGAACGAATTTCTTGCTTGGAAAATTCACAAAGGTAGCAATAAATAACGCAGAATCTACTTCATTTGTCAATCTCTTCCTACTTGGATTTCTCAAGTTCAAACAAGAATTTAAGAGAATCTAAGTGGTCAAGTCCGTTGAGCTTTTCTGTCTAAAACCCATTATAGAATCTAATAGACAACCTGAAAAAAACAACCTTAAGTAATAATGTTGTCGGGTTTTAGAAAGCTATACATAGTAACATCAATAGTCCTTCCATGGACAATTATATATTTCCTAAGGACACCTTCCTTTTGAAACCCAGCCTTTTCCAGAACCCTTTGCGAGGCCTTATTATTCACATTAACAAAGCCTTCCAGTCTCTCCAAATCCGGAAACTCTTGAAACACAGTAGACATAACCATTTTCACTGCCATTGTGGTTATACCTTTGCCCCAGTACTTTGATCCTAGAGCATAGCTGATGACACCTCTACATCTCTCATAATCAGACCCTGGTTTGATGCATATAAATCCAATCGGAATTTCCTCCAAACATATGGCCCTGTACCATGGATGGGGTATGGCAACTTCCTGAAGATAAACAAGTGCATCTTCTCTTGAAGTGAAGTGCCTTAGCCTGCTCGTTCGAATTACATCATCATCGCATGCCCATTCCATGAAGTCATCCACATCAGATAATTCATAGGGACGCAGTTTGATTTCCATCGAACTCTATAAAATCAAGTTTGAATGTTAATATCTTTCACAATGATAGGAAATTGCATTCAGTCGGAGAGTCTATGCAAGTGAAAGATTAATCTCATAACATAATGTCAGGTGTTTGATTCCTTCTTTCTATAATCTGAAATGCAAGTTATACCTACTTTGTGTTTGCTGCACAAGATCGAATTTGCTTTCAAAGGGCCGTAAAGGATACGGATGCACCCATACGGGAACTATAATGATATTATTTTTAATTTGAGATAAAAGTTAAAAATTGAATAAAATATTATTTTTTAATATTATTATTATTTTGAGATTTGAAAAAATTGAATTGTTTATTATATTTTATGTGAAAATTTAAAAAAGTTATAATGATGAAATGAGAATTTTGTGTATGAAAAAACTTCCAAACCTAACCTAAATCTCTAAATTACAAACTGGATGCTAAGGAATGCCCTGCATGTTCAGTGGGAGTGCTACACATCTGGTCGTAAACTAGATTCTAAGTATAATTATATTTCAATTACTTTAGAAGAATCAACAGTGTATGAACAGAAAGATAAGAAACAGAGAGGAAATAATCAGCTTTACCTGGAGTCTAAAAGCCTCGCTCTTTGCAGGGTAGCGCATTTCCCACTGTTCTCAGGGTGGTCACTTCCAAGTATAAAAGGGTACAAAAACTCATACCCAAATCCAAACCTCACCTTCTAAACCTCATTATCCGTCAAACTTTGATCATTTTGTTTGTTTTCCACGTTTCAAAACAAACTCCCATTCAAACACACGACTTAGAGCTACCAACCTAACTTCCTCTTGTCAAAAGAAACTGACCTTTCGGAAGGAGAAGGATCAGGGCCGAATGCTCGAACCAGTCCAGTAGAAAGAATATTTGAGCTTGATTTTGGTGGGGTGCGCCAGGCCGTGCTGTAGTGCAACGCATGGGCGACGCTCGAGAGTCCTAGTATTTTAATGTTTGGTGAATCAATAGTAGTTTTTCATATTTGGCCAACTACTGTAGCAAAAATCCATTTTATTTTAAACTTGACCAATCCAATGGAGAGTGCTTTTGATATCAATTATCTAAATTTTAGATAACTTTTCCATTTGGCCAAACTAATATGGATGCTCTTACCCGTCAATCTTTGACCATTTTGTTTGTTTTCCACGTTTCAAAACAAACTCCCATTCAAACACACGACTTAGAGCTACCAACCTAACTTCCTCTTGTCAAAAGAAACTGACCTTTCGGAAGGAGAAGGATCAGGGCCGAATGCTCGAACCAGTCCAGTAGAAAGAATATTTGAGCTTGATTTTGGTGGGGTGCGTCAGGCCCGTGCTGTAGTGCAACGCATGGGCGACGCTCGAGAGCCCCAGTAGCAAGCTACTGTTGTGGACTCTCCCCCTCAAAATATAAATTTAATATCGCGTGAGCCGATGGCTCACATATCAGATATTAAACTGATAAGAACAGATACTACACTTGATCTTAGCCAAAAGGCCGAGAAAGGTATGAACTTTCTCTTCCCCACTTGATCATTTTTATATGACACCACTCGTCTTGGCCCTCTTGTTGCTTTCCCTATGTGGGACTAGACTCTTATCTTAGCATTTGCATTCGAATATGCCCCCAACTTCCCCATAAAATCTGTCAGATGCCAACAAACTCTCACGTATTAAAGTGATCCGACAATAATTTTAGGAATTCAGATACTTCTGCTTTAATTAAGAATGTCATATGTGGAGCAGCGAAAATCCATTAGATGCTATCAAACTTTTATATTTGATCTGGAAATAATATTGAACAACCATAGCCTTCTTTTAGAGTCCCCTTATTTTCCACCTCTACCAAAGTCTCAAATCCTCGTCATACCTTGGGAACTCTTCAAGCACCCTACCAGACAACGCCATATTCAATGCCGTGGGACTATCCCTTGCGCCCCCACCCCCCAAAAACAAAGACAAAAAGGAAAAAAAAAAAATGTGCCCATCACATGGTTGCAATTGTCCTCGTCGGATTCAAGTCTGATTGAATAGCCGATCGAATGGTCATCCAAACATATAGACTGAGGCCATGGGTGGGGTATGACAACCTTTTCAAGATATGTCGATGCTTCTTGGTAGCATTGAGAATCTGGTCCAATGATCGGTGTTACAGACTGATCCACATCAGCAACAAACAACTCAAAGTTAAAGTCATCCACTACACAAAGACCTTTTTCGAAATAGTGATAAGTTTCGTTAACTTCAATTTCAGTGTTGTTTATGTTATCTCATTTATTTAGTTCAAATTAAAATATGTAATCCTTTCAGGATACCAAACTTTTGTACAAATCCATTTCTATAAATAAAAGCTGATACCTCTGTTAAAGGTAAGGCAGACATTTTTATCAAACACCTAAATCTCTAGATGGTATCACGAGCCACAGTGACCACCGTGTAAATCTTCATGGCCTCCTCATCTCCCAACTAACTCTGATCTCATTCCCTCCTCACCAACATCCCTTACTCCCCATCCCTTCATTGCCATTAAGCTCACCTGTGATAACTTTCTGCTCTGGCGTGACCAAGGTTGTTCCTTACCTGAAAGGCACTCATTTATTCGGTTATGTTGACGGTTCTGTTCCAGCAACACCTCAACGTATTTCCACTACCCAGAATGATCAAACACATCTTTTTTTATATAATCTCCTACCTTTTTTTTAGATTTGGTCGAAGCATTATTTCCCTTTGGTAAATATGATATATGACATTGGTAAAAATTGAAAAGAACAAACAATCGTCTCAGATACACGTTATGAAACTTAATGGTGGCTTTAATATAAGCTGAAGGCTGGAGAAGGGACAGTTCAAGGCATAGGTTCATCAGTAGATAAATAACTGTACATGACCATATCCCTGGTCTTACCTTTATTGAAGCTATACTGTCTCATGACACCTTCCTTGAGGAACCCAAGTTTGTCCAAGACCCTCTGAGAAGCCTTGTTCTCTAATTCAACCAAAGCTTGAAACCTAATCACATCTGGGAATTCTCTCAACCCTTCAGTGATGGCCATCTTCACTGCTCTAGTTGTTATGCCTTGCCCCCAGTACTGAGCAGCCAAGGCGTATCCGACATCTGCCCTGAATCGGTCATCCCCGGACTGTGGCGTTATGATGATAAACCCAATTGAACGGTCGTCTATGCATATGGATCTGCAATAAGGGTGTGGAATGCAATAGTCCTTGATATAGAAAAGAGCTTCTTCCTTGGAGGAGAAGGTGTTCCACCGGGTGAACCGTGTCACTTTTTCATCTCCACCATACATCAAGAAGTCATCAATGTCGGAAGAACGATATGGCCGGAGTGTGATTTTTGAAAGATTGATCTCCGTTTCCACCGCCATTTCAATGGTGGGAACAATAGCCTAGAGGTGTTGCTCTTGCTGGTTGCTGGGAAATGAAAGTATTCTCTGTTTCTACAATTTGCAAACAAATTGGAAAGTTAGTTCATTTCATCGAAAAATATAGTACTTTAATTGCTCAATGAAAGTGTCAAGCTAGTCTTTCTTAAAGAAGCATCAAAGTTGTACAAAAAAAAAAAGGGCTTGTAATTGGTCCGACCTGCATAATTTATGTTTGGAAAAGTTAAAAAATCAGCAACCTCCATTCTCCGTGGCAAATGCGATGACAATGATTATTATATCTGATTTAAAAATTAGAATATAGTTATTAGTCGCACTGCATACTCTCTCTCTAGGCTCTAGCAACCAGGAAAAAAGTGAAAAAGAAAAAGGAGATAAGAGTACCCTGTCATTACGTAGTAACGCACCAGAAAAAGGAGATAAAGTTAACGTGCTTTGGAGGGCAATCCACTGCAAATGCGGGACGCCCACCAGAAAAAGGAAAAAAATCTGGGTTTTGATTTGGTTGGTGCAGGCTTGCAGCACTGCAGCTGGCCGTGAAAGAATGCAGCATACAGGACTAGGAAAGACATGACCCAACGCAATTAGCGAAAAAAAGGTAATAATATAAATGAAGGGAAACATGAAAATCTGATAGGTTTGGATGTTAAAATAAAATATAAAATTTTTATCTTTAATTTTTTTTTTAAAAATTAAAAATTCTCATCTTATTCTCTAAAGGTCGGTGACAACGCTAGCTGTTCTCATGGAAGCTGGCCTATGTGGCTTGGAAAAGCAGGAATCTAAAGGGCAGGCCATAGGCAGCAGCAATGTATAAGAATCTCAAAGCTCAGAAAATCGTTTGTACTGGATTGGGTAGGGTACGCCAGGCCCAGGCAATAGTGCAACGCAAGGGCGACGCTCGAAAGCCCCAGAGCAGCAAGCTGCTGTGATGGACTCTCCCCTGACAAAAATAAATTTAATATCATGTGACCCGATGGACCACGTATCAGATATTAAACTGATAAGAACAGATACTACACTTGATCTTAGCCAAAAGGCCGAGAAAGGTATGGGTTTCATCATAACCCATGCTGTGTTTTTAATTATCCAACTCAGACAGGTGCTCCTCCCGTGCAGGCAATGTGGGACAAGACTGCGATAATCTGTACAGAACTTTTTGAGCAGTGACTTTGCATTTGTGATGAACTTCGAGCTGTTACGTGTTTCAGATGCCGTTCTTGCAGATTGGAGGACATTGGCGAGTATTTGCTTGATGATGATCATATTGGCATTGGGAGCGTAATTGACAGATCAGGAAAAAAGAAAAAAGGGATCATTTGCAGCATTATTGGTATAGATATATTCCCATTTCTAAGATGATGACAGTTGTGGAATCCGCAGATGCATAACAGAAGGAGATGGTTTAGACTTCAGAAAAAAGCCTCATTCTTCGTAGGCGAGAGAATGAAAGTACCCATATCATGAAGCCTTTTCTTGACAATCGACTGCCAAAATAGCGTTGGGATAAACAAATTACACAGTGCATTGAAACTATGAGGAGCCATAGATTTGGTCCAGCATTTGGATTTTGCGTCGAGGTTGATAAGAGTCGTGTGTCAACATATCATATATTAAACAATATTAGTTCAAAGTTTAGGGATAAATGGTAAATTCATGTACTATCAGAGTAAATGTCTTGAGTTCGAATTTTGATTCTATACTCTATCTTATTGAATTAAATATTCTATATGTTGGACCAACTTATTGAGACAGAGTCTAACTCATAAGTGGAGAGGGTGTTAAGACAAATATAAATGATTAAATCTATCACTTCTCATCAGTTTAAACTTTTAGAACAAGTGGTAATTTTACGGTTTAAATATTAAAACTTGGTGCCCTTATTCTTGATAATGACTTATGAACGACTAAGAAACTTTTGAGAAAGGGAAGATATCTTTTCATTTGTGGTTTTATCCCAACCAGAAACTCGTGAAGCTTTGGTTGTTTCGCATGTCTAACTCCAGGCATGACCATTTTGGGTCCCAAAAAAAGAGGAAAGTAAACAACTGATTGCCATCCTTCTGTGGTTGAAAGCCTAAAACACCAATTTATACTTTGAACAAGATAGCTCCTCGTTGATTTTTGTAGAATCTTAAAATCAAGATTCATGTCCAACCATTGAACAAAGTGATGGCTGAGACATATCGATAGCAATGGGAGCAGAAGAAAGCAACATCTTCATTTTCTACATCTGAAATGACATTGATTTCTCCTGTTTTCATAAAATTGTTATAAAAATTCGGAATTAGTGTTTGTGTAGAGAGGGTAAACCCACTTATTGCTCTTTTGGGTTTTAAAGTAGTAAAACTAGACTAGAAGCTTAATGGGGTTAGGTGACAGGCAGACGTAACATAGCTTTTTGGGCCTGAGAGAAATTGAGGTTCTCAAATAATATGTCATTATTATTTTTTATTTTATTTTATTATTATTTATTACTTTTTATTATTATTTAATATTTTATTATTATTTTTTTACTATTATTTACAAATATTATCAAACACTTTTACTATCGTTCTCTGTTTAGGTACTAGAGTATTCTAAAAATACTCCACTATTATTTATTATTTTATAATTATTTTTCACTTACTTTTTACTATTTTTTACTACTATTAACTATTATTCAATATTTTATCATTACTTTTTCACTACTATTTATAGAATATTTAAAATCACATCACTACCCAAACACCATTTGTTAATGTATAAATGGGTTAGCCCATCCCATTATGGATCCAAAATGTTTATAAAAATTTACAAATAGTGGAAAGCTCAGTCACACATTTAGGGATCAACAATATAACACTCCTGACATACAGTGTTTTACATACAGATTAACGTTTAGGTACCAAGAGTACCTCAAGTATTCTCAGAATACTCCACTATTGCTTGTTATTTTATTATTACTTTTTACTTACATTTTACTACTATTCATTATATTTTACTACTATTCATTACTTTTCACTACTAGTCAATATTATATTATTACTTTTTTACTACTATTCACAAACATTCTCAACACTTCTCAAGTATTCACACTACCCAAACCCGAATATATAATTCTCTCTTTTGTGAGTAACACTGGACTGAACCATGTGGTATAATTCTCTCTTGTCAGTAAATGAATCAAACCAGTCACCATAATACACCTAGATTAAATTGAAAAATTCTATTTATAATCCCCGTATGCAAACCTCACTTAGTTTTGTTCAAGTGGAAACAACTCCCTATCTAAACTTGTGCATGGGGAAGGAAGGTGTAACACACATGATAGTAGGTGTTTGGGTGACTAGAAAATCTACGAGAAAATACAAGAAAATTACTCACTTCGAAGATAACACCTATATTGAAAAAAAGAAGAAGATGATAAGAGAATGAGAAGTAACATTTGTATTAACTTTTTCTGAATGATTAAATCCTAGAGCCATTGATTCATACATAAAGGAGATAACCCTCACATGGGCCCAGGTTAACACACTAAAAACATATAAGAAAATAAAACTAAGGCCCAAGGCTCACTAACTCTATTGTAGTCCAAATAACAGGTAGCATCAAAGTAAATGAAGTTGTAAATGAAGATAAACTGGCCCAAGACCTATGACCCATGTTATTATATTCATGGACTGTGACAAATCATCCCCCATAAAAACACCTTGTCTACAAGGTGCGGTATCTTTGCCCACAAATGTCCCACCTTATGATAAAAAACGAGTATTTTCCTTGTACTTCCCACAACCTTTGTTTTGACCTTGAAGAGTGGCCGAATATACACAACATCATCATTAGCGGGCTGTTCCGTAGAACTTTCAATGTTGCCTTTGATAGGCTCAGTTCGGCAAGCTGTGATTTTGCATCATCAGAAGAAAAGGCCAAGAAAGCTTTACCAACTTCTCTCCGAGCATTATATTGTGAGTTTGCATGGGAATCCTTAATTGAGTGACCATGTCGCCCTCCCATCTTCAGCAACAATTTTACCCCAATAGACTCTGTGACTAGAAGAATTATTTCATTAGGAACAAGCCCAAGAATAACTAAAGGCCTACATTGTTGTTCCTCTTGAGCTTGTTTACGAGCAAGTTCTGCAGTTGTAAATCCAAATGTATTGAACTGCATAGATGTCCAAGTGATTGTTTGTCTAATTTCGATTTTTTGTCTTCATCTAAAAAGTTCAAAATGCTCTACTCCTTGACTTCAACTCTATCCTTTCGGGATGATACAAATGATTGTGGAGCCCACCCATTTTCGGATCCCACCGTATTGTAATAACTAGCAGAAAACCCTCCTGTAAATGCTCCACGAAATTTTCGTTGCCCTTCTTCATCTGTAACCTCTTGCTTCCAAACAGGGAGGTTTCGGAGGTGACCAGAGGACTCGACCACAACTTTGTTCTTACGGCTGCTGATTTCTTCCTCCCCCTCTATTGGTGTTCCATAGAACACGTAATCTCTGCTAGGGAAAATTGATGTTGATGAGGAAGTACAATAATTGTCTGAATATTCAAGAATTGCAGTGGCATTTGTTTGATCATAATCTGTGACACCTGGCCTGACACTGTCAACATTATCTGAAATGGATATTACTAGAAGAACCACCAACAAAGGCATCTTCCCTTGTGTGTCTAGCTTTGCGGTAATGCCATATACATCATAAAACCCATCCATCATTTTTTCATGATAACTTACTAAATTATAGTTCCAATACCGAAGCGATCAAAACTTGATGATGGCTTGACTATCAGATAATTCATGAGGCATTTCATCAAACAAGTTAGGCTCACGATCATCTTTAGATCTAAGTACCTCCCTTAGTTTCTTGTCAATGTCAACTACTAATGATTTAATCATCTTACATGTTGTGCCTCAATGGTAGGCAACAATCACAAATACAACATTTATGCCAGTAAAATAGGGTGATGGAAGCTCATCCTAACACCAAACTTTCATCTTATACCCAAACAACATGACATAAGTGATCAACTTATAATTTCGACTTCCAAGCGTAGAAGCTGTTAAAGTAATACAAGGGTAAATCCCAAGATCGTATTCACAAGGACAATGAGAATTAAGCAAACTTTTCAGATTCGCAAGATAACATGTTACCGTTTTTGGCGATAAGAAATTTCGAAAAGATAAGAAGCATTACACTAAAAGATCTAACAATGAACAAAAAAAAAAAAAGAATATGAAATGAGAAATAAAATTCAAAGGTAATCCATTAACTATATCAACACCAAAATGGGGACTGTTTACTGAGAAAGTTTAGACTGAATTAAGTGTAAAATTAGTGGCTGTTTTGGAAGTTCAAGCGCAAGTAATACTGAAAATAAATGTGCATCAATGTTTCTAAAATTACCAAGAATCAAGAGATTTAGAGGAAATGTATAGAAATTGAATTAAATTTGTAAGAAACAATAAAACAAACATTTGGGATGCAATTTTCTCCCACGATTTGGTGATAGATTTACTTCTCTTTTCATCTTCTCTCAACCATTCTCTCATTCCTAGAAATCATAGTCGGATAATGTAGCAATGAACCACAATTTTTTTGCCTAATAAAACTACTTGACGGAGAATAAAACAACTGTAAACTAGGGAAAGAAAACCATCAAAGTCTTGTTACTTGTTCAACTATCAATTGTGCATTTACGTCTACAACTGAGCTAAACCAAGAACAAAGAACTTCAATCATTTCTAAATACAAATTGAAATACAATCCAACAAGTTAATCATCAAAACCACATAATATTAAAGAAAATCTAACGCAATACAGTCATGGGTTACTCAGTGAATCCCAAGCCAAAAGTCTAGCCTATCATCTCTAGATTAGCCAAAATGCCCAAAAGTAGGGGTGGGCAGCGGGTACCCGCCCCCACTGCCCCGCCCGGTTTCCGCGCCGCCCCGGCATGGGCGGACGGGCTACCCCGCACCACTCATGCGGGGGCGGGGGGCGGATTGACCCCAGCGGGGCCCCGCCCCCGCCCCCGCTCCGCACTTCCTCCATTTTTAGTATAAAAAATTATTATTTTTATTATTTATATAAATAATTTATATAAATATATTGTATATAGATATATACAATTTGTAAAAAACTTGAATTCAACTTCAAGTTAATGGATTGCCTTGGCTTCCTAGGCCAACTATTATATAGGAGGCTAAGACAATACAATAATGATAGTTAAGCAATGTGGGACTTAGTGTATTGCCATGTGAGACTTAGTGTTAAGTCCCACATTGCTTAACTATCACTACTGTATTGCATTGACTTCCTATATAATGGTTGCCTAGGAAGCCAAGGCAATCCAAAATATAACTCTAATGAGTTTATATTTTTTTTAAATGTATAAATTTTAATTTATACTTTAAATTATATTATAATTTAGGTCTAAAAAATATTTTTAGACTGAAATTTTTTTTAGATAATGGGTTGAGCGGGGTGCGGGGCGGGGTGCGGTTTTAGTCGCACCCCCCGGTAGCGGGGCGGGGGGCCCCGCCCCGCCTCCCGGGGGCGGGGGACGGGGTATAAAACCCCTCCACCCGCATGGTGCGGGGCGGGGGGCGGGGAGGGGGTGCCCCCGCCCCGCACCATGCGGGTAGCACCCCTACCCAAAAGGATAAACCCTAATATCTGAAGTTGCTATCTAAAATAAAATTGCAGAAGAGAAAAAAAAGGTTGTTCTGGTCGACGCTCCAGAACATAAAATGAAGGAAAATAAAATCCAAAAAACTTCTCCCTTGCGCCAACTGAAAATAAAATATATATAGTGGTCCAAGTATGCTGCTCGCGCGAGACATTGCCAACCGACTTTGCAAAAGGCCCCAAGCGTGAATTTGCTGCTCCACGTCCTGCGCACTTCACCTGACTTTCGCAGCTCTAATGGTTGCTGAGTGGTTTCACATATGTACATTCCCTTCCATCAAGTGCCTACCTCTGATTTCCAGTATGTAGCCCCCGTACATGCGAGAATCCCACTCTGCTGTAACCATGCGGTGGCTGTCTCACTCTCCATCTTTCATGACTTAACACACTTTAATTCCAATAATGCCCTCGGCTTTCATTCTTTCCAAAAATGCCCTGCACATATAAATATGATATGAGTGTTTAATTATTTTGGAGGCAAATGTAAAACTTTTGTGTGCAAAATATTGGCATTGACTGATTTGGAGTCCAATACTAAAATTCGATGTGTAATTAAGTTGCTTAACTTCTATTTGATGACACATATCATTTACTTAAACAACTTAATTGTGCATTTCCAACACTTATCAATAAGTCGACGGATTAAACCATATGATAGCAAGTATGAGAGTGGGTGCACCTGTAAATCTAATTGAAATGCCGTATTGAAGAATTGTAAAGTCCTGGAGCATCGGGAGCATGTTCTTGGATTCTTTGCTCTCGCCCTCCATGTTTGCAGCCAACTCGGACTGGTGGCTAAGCGACGACTAGTGGCTGGTTGACTTATTAAACTCCTACGTACATCACCCACCATCCCATTTGAGCTTCACGTCTAGAGATGAGTCGTCAGCGGCACCAAGCCTAACCTTGCTCGCCCTCGGGTTGATCACGGCACGCTTGAAATGATACCTCGTCTTGACTTGGTGGGGATCTTTGGACGAGGCTGAATTCTCGTCCTTCAACACAAGACGAATTCCATAGGCCTTGAGGGGTGGTCCATGGTTGCTCACCACGGCTTTAGAGGTGATAGTCGCAATCGGCGCACTCCCCGACCATAACAACCAAATTGACCCATAAATTGGGTTCACTATCCTCCCACATGCCTCATATAGTAAGGACTTGAAAATTGCTATAAATGAGAGCGAGGTCATACTCTCACCGTCGCAAGAGAAAGGAGAGAGAGAGGCGATGAAGTCTTGAAGGCCATGAACATGCGTTGTAGGCGATCCTCGTGACAAATTCGTTATCTGTTTGTCCCTGTACGACGTTGTCTTCATCAGCTCCCACCACCTCAAGAGATGAGTGAATTTTTGTGTCTTTTGGGTTTCATTGCTGCCACCGGGATCGAATTCTCATATGGTGGTTAGGCCTCTTACGATTAATGAGTCTTTGTTGCCAGGGACAACCAAAAGAAATGAAGAATATGGACAACAATTTCTAAGAGGAAGGGAAGGACACAAGATTCGGAGGGGGATATCAAAGAATGGTGGAAATGATTTTTGGTTTCTAGCGGGATTTATGGAAATATGAGAAAGAGTAAGCCGAGCGGGGATGACTACCTCATTTTCTTCCATTGTTGCTATGTATTTTTCCTCTTCTTGCAAACATTAGAGTTGGTTTTCTAGATTTGAGAACTCTTCATTGAAGTTGGTCTGAAAATTTTCAAGGTTGTTCTTGACATCTTTGAATGTCTGCAAAATAACATCCAAATGTTGCTGTCATTGTTCAACTTGCTCTTTGATGTTGAGCAAAGATGAAATAATTTTTTCTATTTCTATGGATTGATGAAGCCGGTGCCAAGGAAAGGTTAGCTTTGGATACGACTTGTAACACACCTAATAGTAGGTGGTGACGAGAAAATATACAAAAAAATACAAAAAAATTACTCACTTCGAAGGGAGTACCTCCATTGAAAAAAAGAAGAAGATGTTAAGAGAAGGAGAAATAACATTTGCATTAACTTTTCTAAATGATTAAACCCTAGAGCCCTTGGCTTATACATAAAGGAGATGACTCCCACATGGGCCCAGGCTAACACACTAAAAACATACAAGAAAATAAAACTAAGGCCTAAGGCCTACTAACTCTATTGTAGTCCAAATAACAGGTAGCGTCAAAGTAAATGAAGATAAGCTGGCCCAAGGCCCATGTTATTCTATTGATGGACTATGACAAAAGGAAAACACTTAACTCTCTGAGCCCTAAGCCCCAAAGCAGTTGCCTCTGAATCTACCTTCGTCGTCGCCCCTTCACCTTCATCGTCCTCTCAGAACCGTCGTCCCCTTCCCCCTCCTCAGAATCGTTGTCCATCCCCTTCCCCTTCCTTAGTCGTCCGTCCCCTTCCCTTAACTTAGTTGTCGTCGTCACCTTCGTTAGTTGGATTCCGCCCTTCATCAACTGGAGTCTGCCCTCAACAAGGTAAAATGATTCATGCTATGAGCTTTCAATAAGAGCATCAATGCTTGTTTTATGATATGAGCTTCTCTGCTATAGCCTATGTAATTGATTTATGATGCTTTAAGAAACCACCAATTGTTGCAAGCTATATATATAGATATATCTATATATATATATATGGAGAGCAATATATAGCAAATTAATTCGATGGGTAAACTTGGTTGTGTCTTGAAAACATGTAAAGTTGGTTAGGTCTTGCAGGATTCATCATCAAGAAACTCTGTACAAATGCAATGGTGGATTTTCTTCCCTCAATTAGAACTTTTTTTCTACTAAATGATCACTAGCAAAATTAGGACCAACCAAATAGACTACGGAGTTGTATAGTTTTTACATATGAATCTATCTTTAGTCATGCAATGGTTAGTGTTGATTCACAATTTCTTGAAAAAATCTGGTTGAAATAGTTGTTGTGATAGCCCTTTATGTTGTTTGGCTAATAAGAAGCAAAGCTAGCCATGAGCAGCGCCAGTCTACTGGTGGTAACAAAACCTAGTCGTGAACATCTACTAACATAAGCCTGAGTCAGTTCGATGACATTACTGTTCCTGTTTTTTGTATAAATCAAATATCAATTTAACAACAAAAAAGTACAAAGAAATGTAAACATCATATAACTTAATCAAACTTGTTCAACCCAGAGAGCTTTAGAGATGCTAGATCCCATTACATTGTCTATCTTTATCTAGACAGATAGGCTTAGAATCGCCTTTTACCATTCTGTATTGGTTCTTCAGTTCCTCTTAGTGAGGACTAGGGAGGAAAGGAAATTGTGGGAGTAAGAAAAATGGTTACTTTTTTTTTTCTCAAAATAAATTGGATTAAGAGGCAAAGATCATCTTTTTGAAATTCGTTAATTCTTATTCAAAACGAACCTTTTCATTTCCTCTACTTTCACTTTGGTAATTTAATAAAAAGATTCAAAATATCATGTCTGCACTCTACTATACTCATGACTATTTTTTTTCCTTCCAACACGTTTTAGTATGTCTTTAGCCTGTTAGTGAACAAAGTTGTTCTATCTTGGCCAAGTCCATATAATGAACCTAAAATCTTTTCCTTTAGCTGCATCTGGCTGGAATGTTTTGAACTACCTACTCACGGTAGTTTTGCACAAGGTTTTAATGCAATAGTGTTAGTATTGCCACCTACCTACTTGTGAAGCACATATGTTTTAAATATCAAAATAGTAAATACAGTTGCAATCCTTGCTTGTCAATATTTTTTTTTTCATATATTATATGATCCATGTAATTATGTTGCAGTAGAATCTCTACTTGTTCTAAGAGTGTTTATGTTTTTGATATGCAATGTTTTCATCGCATTCTTTATCTTTTTTGGTTGATCATTCTTTGAATCATGCTCCAAAATGCTTATGAGAAGAAATGACACGTCTAAAATTCTCAAACACCACAAGAAAGTCAAGGCGACCTTTTTATTCCTGTCCAAATTATAATAAGGAGGTTAACACTAATTACTCTTGTTTGTATACTTTTATTTTCAGATATTGTTGTATTAATTGTAATTTTTCACAATAATTTGTAAAAGTTGTTTGCTGTAGGGAAGACCATACTGTGAGTATTTTTAATGAAAAAATATTGAAGTAGGAAATGAAGAAAAAGTTGTTTAGGAAAGAGAATGCTACCTTCAAAAGAGAGGGGAAGAACTCCAAAAGAGGGAAGAAGAACTCCAACATGCAAGGGAATAGATTCAAAAAGGGAGGAGGACATCCAAAATAATCGGGATGAGCTTCATGGTCAAATGAAAAATATTAGCCATGCACGTATACTACTCTACGTGTATTGGGGACTTTCAATTCTAATATCGTTGTTAGATATGATCAAGAGTAATTACAAATTAAGTAAATGTGTACCAAACTGTGTAATGTTGTTGGATAGGTTGTATTAGGTTTAGACCATTTATCAATATTGTAATACTCAAACCTAGTAGTTGTGTATGAAACTTTTCGAACCTAGTAATAAGTGTTGTTATGGTTTTAGACAGTTTGGATTGCTATGTTTTCAATACTCAGAATCAAAGATGGCAAATTGAACATGAGGAAAATGATGGTAGCATGTATAACCAGGAGTTATAAAATTATAATGATCAATTCATGAACATGACCAATCTCATGAACATGACCAATCCTGTAATAATTTGAAAATACGATGCAAATCTCATGTCCACCAAAATTTATATAAATCCATACTATAAAATGGTTAAAATATCCAACGTCATCAACAATACACCGAGTTATAAGAATAAACTGAATGTCCCATCATGTCAAAATAGAGTTACATGGATGAAGTTATGAAATACATGAAACACTTCTTTTTAACAGATGCAACAGTCTGTAACATTTTCTCATCTCTTAAAGTAGTCAAAATGTAGTAGTCTACAATGTATTCTCATCAATCCTCGAGATGGCCATGATATTGGAAGTCCACCTGCAAGTAGTTTGAAACATTGTGTAGAAATCATGTAAAACTTCTCATTACTTGTTCATCATAGAAACAAAAGGGAATAGTAACAACATTTACTTGAGAAATAATGTTTTGTTGTGTACCAGACACTTGCGAAACAAGACTTTGTTGTGTGCCAGACAATATTATCGAATCTGTTGGATTTTAATACAACTTCCGGACGTGGGATTGCCTATATTTAAATACATAAACAAATTAAATAACTTAAAACTAAATGTTTACATATATCAAAATCACATTATTTAAATCTTTCCACAATTGTCCTCTGTCACTTGCCACTTACCTTTTTGTTTTTGGTTTGTAACTTCTCTATTGTAGGTTGTCTCCTCTTCAATGGGGGCCTCCCTTTGCCTCTAACAACATGAGGACTCAGCACTTTCTTCGAACTTCCAGTTTTGGCATCAATGGAAGTATGTGTACTTGAAACTATGGCTTGGTGTTTGATTTAGTGTAAACCAAATTCATTGCCTGTAACTTCCGTGTCATGTCTAGGGAATTATCTCCGCTTTCTGCTGCATTTGTAGTTACTTCGTAACATATT
The DNA here is from genome assembly GCA_003123785.1 of Pterocarya stenoptera. Classification (NCBI taxonomy): domain Eukaryota; kingdom Viridiplantae; phylum Streptophyta; class Magnoliopsida; order Fagales; family Juglandaceae; genus Pterocarya; species Pterocarya stenoptera. The sequence goes on along the minus strand of QEOT01007063.1, from coordinate 65,626 downwards.
TTTATCAAACTAGAGTATCTACTAGCAATTGGTTTATCACTCAAGTCATCGTAATTGTTTCGAGTGAGATCATATCTATGTTTAATGTCTTTCCTTCACCTGTCTATAATGTACTTTTTCGGCGACACTTAGATATCCCTTGCTGCAAAAATTGCAAGAATATGCTTACATATAATTCATCTTATCTCAAATAGTCCACACATGCACGTCACCTCGATCTTCATTGAAGTATGCCTGCAAAGTTGATCGTTTGATGCAATCTTTAACTTGCCTCTGATCATTAATTTGATATGTTGTAATCGTCTCTTCCGTTTTTATGAGAATACAATGAGAATAGATAATTCTCATTACTTTTGCCAGTACTTCCTTAAACTTAGAATTCGTGTACACTTCTTGAAATTTCTTCTCCACGGGTAAATGAGATATATATGGAACTGTGCAATTGAATGAGTGAAAGTCCATTGTCATCTCATTCTCTACTTTCTTTCTCAGTACATTATCAAATTGATCAACGAATTCGTTTAACGTAGTTCCTAAATGTACAAATCTAAAAAAAAAGGCATTCATGCTCTCACTCATCTGAGTTATGCTCATCCTAGCCCAAAATGTATCTTTTAAGTATACATGAACCCAATACATTCGCTCACTATAGAGACTTTGAAGTCATGCATTCTCGTGCAAATTGTAATTGTCAAGAAATACCTCCCAAGATTTCTCAAAATCATCAAAAGTCTGAGAATCATAAACACAATTATGCTGTGTACTATTCAAACCACACTTATATTCAACATGTGAGCCCAACTTCTCTGATAGTTTTCACATTATGTGCCACAAATAGTATCTGTGCCGGGTGTTTACAAAAACTATAACAATAGTATTTTTCATGGCCATGTTTTGATCAGTGATGATAGCTTTTGGTACTCTCCCATCTATACATTTCAACCAAGTCTTAAATAACTAAACAAATGTTTAAATATTTTCACTTGATATCATACTTGCTCCTAAAAGTATTGACCATCTATGCTGGTTAACGCCAACAAGCGAAGCGAATGACATGCCATATTAATTTGTTATGTATGTTGTATCAAATGTCATAACATTCCCAAAATACTCATATGCTGGTCTGCTACGTGCATCGGCTCAAAAGACATTTTGTAATCTTCCATCGTCATCCAAATCCATCAAATAGTAAACCCAGCATACTTATATTGCATTCTCTCAAAATAACCACGAAGTGCATCAGTACCTTCTTTGCCAAGTCTAAGGTTTCAAGCCTTATCAATGCGTTAAATTCCGTCCATCTTTCTCAACAAATGAAAGTTTCTCAAATCCACCAACTTCGACAGTCAATGCGTTAAAACTTTTGGTCATACCTATACTTACATTGTCGTTAATATCTAACTACCTATTTACGGAATCATTAATAGCTAGATTACATCTAAAAAATCTTACCTTTCGTGGACTTAGCCTATGGTTATGTGCATTTTGAACAGTGGTTATGCGTAAGACACCACCAATCAAGATTGCATTAATCTTCACCTTACAATCAGTTTTCATTGTCGGGCGTGGTTTAGTAAGGTTGGTAATACGGTTCCTTATCTTACCATCACGAGCACGACTAAGAGTTACATATCTAACACTCTCAACATCTTCCATTTTACTTCTTTGGGTCATTATGCTAAATCTAGTCTGTTTCCCATGTTGCTTATAGTAGTCGATGAGTTCTTTCTCAGTTTAAAAAAATATCATTGACGTTGGCTCTGAAACCTCATTATCATCCTTTTTCGGCATTGGCTCTAAAACCCCATGACGATCATCATTACCCGACGTTGGCTCTAAAACCCCATAATCATTATTTACTTTCTCATCATTTCTCATATTTGGGATATCTATATAAGTACTGCTTTTAGGGGAAAAAAAAAAAACAGTGATTGTCTAATAGTTGTGCTTTCTTTCCCTTTCTCCATCAAGAACAATCTTGATATATTTAAGCACAACATGAAATTAAAAAAATTAAACTAGTACAAAATTTTGGTACGGAAAAGACAACTTTTGCTCCAAATAAAAAAACACACTTGCTTATTCTAACATCACAAAGCACAAGCTTGGGAAAACATGATTTTTTGACAAATTATAGTTTTTATTTTACAAACTTGATGCTAAAATAAAATGACAATCAGGGAAATTGATACTCCAAGCATATTTTTAGTGTATAACATTGATACTACAATCATATTTTTAGTGTGCAAGAATATTAGTATTCTGAATTGCATCTGTTCACTGAGTTGGAAAATGGGGTAAATTAGTTTTTTTCCAACATTATGCTATCACTTATAAAGTTAGTTGCCGTTTTGAACTGTACACTAGTTTCAAACTTTAATTTGGAAGTTGGAAATTATAGGCATAAAGATGAACTCCTTCACACTTGCTCAAACGGATTTTCGAAGATAAACAAATTCAGGTAACAAATTCCTTACATGTGGAAGAGGTCGACGATGGGAAGTGGAGGATAAGAGCAATGCGACTCTGTGGATGGTGGAGGAGGCCGATGATGGGCAATGGAGGAGAAGAGCATTGTGAACTTGTTGATGGCGGAGAAGGCTTGCGATGGGCCGTTTGCTGCGACTCCATCGATGGTGGAGGAGGTCGTCAATGGGTATAGAGAGAAAAAAATTCTAGCCTTCGATTTTCAATAATTCTGAATTCTGGGTTTAGTTTTGGAATTGGGCAATTTAGTCAATTCAATGAAACACACGTGTGTAAGATTGCAAAGGAGTCCCAGAAGGGGACTGTACGTAGCGGCACTCGATTAAATTACTAGTTCAAATTGATGAGAACCGTGAAATTTATCGTTTAATTTATATTCAAATAGAAGACTCTTAGGCTACGTTTGGATAATGATGTGATTTTAGATGATATGTGAATGGTAATGAAAAATTGATGAAAAAGTAATAATAAAATATTGAATAATAGTTAATAGAAGTAAAAAATAGTGAAAATTAGATAAAAAAAATGATAAAATATGAATAGTAGTGAAATGTTCTCATATCACTCCACTACCCAAACACAACCTTATTTAATAAGTGGGTGAAATACAATGTAGGATGGAATATGAATTCAGAGTTTCAATTCCTAATCTCGACTATGATATTATATTATATTATACTATATTCATACTTATGGTAATAATTTAATCCAACTATAAAAGATAAGTTTGATCATTTAATTTATATTCCAATTTCCAATGGAATATGGACCAAGAGATGAATTAAGGATTTTTTTTTTTGAAAATGAATCCTCTGTATTCATTCATTGCACTATAACCTCATTACAAGATTTCTCTTTACTGATAATACTTCTAATACAACTTGAAATCTTTTCTATCCAAACTATTTCAGAATGTAAAAGTAAAGCTTCTTGAGCTAAGACATGAGCTGCCTCATTTGCTTCCCTATACACAAAATTAACACTCCAGCTCTCTAAAGCTTTTAGCAGCTTTTTTGCATCTTCAATTACCCTCCCATAAGAGGAAAAATCCTCTTCCCCTTTATTGACAACATTCACTATGACTTGAGCATCACCTTCGAATATAACTCTGTTGAGATTGAGATCTCTACATACTTCCATGGCTTTCCATAGTGCAAGGCTTTCGGCTGTTGCAGGATCTGTCAAGAAATATTTCTGTTCTCTTACAGTAACCAAAAACTCTCCTTCCTCATCTCTGATAACCACCTCGAGCCCCACCTTTCTATCCTGTTTTGACACTGTTGCATCCCAATTTGCTTTAACAAAGGACTTTCTTGGTCTACTCCACAGAACAGCCCCCTGTCTACTTTTGGAACTGGGATATTTCTTGCATTCTGTTGAGCCATTTGGAACATTCTTAACTCCTTTCTAGCTACTTTGATCACTTGACTTGGGCTTTTAAAGACTCCCTCAAAGATGAACTCATTTCTTCTTAACCAGATATACCTCATAATCATTGCTATCTCTTCTAAAACATCTTTGCTTACCTTCTCCACCAATCTGTTCCATAAATCTAATAAATCAGCTTCATTTGAACTCCACTTTTGTATAACATTGGTTGATTCTGACCAAACATCTATTGCTGCTAGACAGAACCAAATTGCATGCATCACTTATTCATCATCATTCTTGCAAATTGGACATTTTGAGCTATCTGTTATTTTCCTCAAAGATAGGTTATATCTAGTAGCTAATAACTCCTTTATAGCTCTCCACATAAAGATCTTAACCTTCTCTGGAATGTTCAAACCCCAAATATCCTTCCATCGAGTATCCTCTTCTCTTCCCTTTGAGTTTTCATACCTCACTGCTTCGTTCTTGTTCATATCCATTTGGTATGCACTGCTGACAGAACCCTTCTTGGAACCTCCCCAAATCATTTTATCTTCAAAATAGCTCACGGTTGAAATACAGGACTTCCATTGATTAGAACAGAATAGCTCACGGTTGAAACACCATAATGAGATCAATCCATTTTTTGAAAAATCCCAACTTCCCCATGACAGCCTTTAGATAGCACCATTCAATTCTATCATAGGCTTTAGACATGTCTAGTATGATAGCCATGTTTCCTACTTTGCCTTTTTTCCTAGCTTTCATGGTATGGAGCACCTCATATGCCACCATTATATTATCAGTGATCAATCTCCCAAGGATAAAGACACTTTGATTGGGTGAAATTACTGCATTCAGAAAATATTTCAATCTATTTGCTAAGATTTTTGACATAATATTATAAGCAACATTACAAAGGCTTATAGGCCTATAGTCACTAGCCACTTTTGGATCTTTAACCTTAGGAATAAGTGCAATATAATTATAATTCATAGAGGGAATCAGATTATTACCATTGAGCCATGACAAGACTGCTTTGCACACTTCATCACCTACTACATGCCAATGCTTTTGATAAAAACATGGTCCAAAGCCATCTAGACCAGGTGATTTCAATGGAGCCATTTGCTTAAAAGCTTCCTCGACCTCCCCTCTGGTAAAAGGTTTAGTCAGGCAACTGTTCATATCATCTGTCACACAAGGTACAACCTCCCTCAAGCAATCTTCAATATTCTCAACACTCGGGTCTGAGGAGGTGAAGATATCCTGAAAATAGTTGTTGAAAACCTTCTCTATCTTTTCAGGATTGGTCTGCCTCATATTATGATCATAAAAAATCTGCTTAATCATATTCTTTTTCCTTCTTTGGTTTGCACAACTATGGAAGAACTTAGTATTTCGATCCCCAAGATTGTACCAGTCCAACTTAGCCCTTTGCCTCAATTTCAAGTCCTCTATCTCAAGGTAGATTCCTATCTCCTCTTGAATTTTCTTTATCTCCACCATGTTTTGACTCCCTTCATCTTTTTGTAATTTTTTTAAGTATTTCTATTTTTTCCTTCCGAATTTTCCCTTTATCTTGAACAATCTGCCTACTCCATCTTTGAAAGTCCCCCTGCTGTCTTCCAGCAGCACTTGCAGAGCCGTGTTTGTATCCCTCCCTGTTGTCCTCACTTGCCAAGCTCTTTTTATAACTTCCTCACAATCTTCCTCCATAGACCATCTGGCCTCATATATGAACAACCTCTTTCTCTTCCACACATTGGTATTTTCCTAGTTCATGCACAATAAGGTGGGCCTATGGTCTGAGCACCTGGCTGTAAGAACCTCCAGCCACCCTTCCTTAAACATCCTTTTCCATCTTAGATTGGCTATTGCTTTGTCAAGCCTCCCCTTGGTAAAGGTCTCATCCACATGCTTGTTGCTCCAAGTAAATTTATCACCTCTCCACCCCAAGTCAAACAGACCTCCCTTCTCCAAAGCTTCTCTAAAGTTGCCCATTAGTTTCTCTTGTCTTGGTTTGCCCCCCTTTTTTTCATCATGTGTCAAAACTTAATGAAATCCCCCACCACACACCAACCAACAGCTGCCAAGCTTCTGCCCTTAGTCTAGTTTCAGGCTGCCCATAGAACCCTATCAACAACCATTTCTCATTCCCTTTTTCATTTGTAATCCCAGCATTAATGTGTCTGTTGGAATAGTCTAGAATTTCCACTTTTGTGGTCTGATCCCAAAGTAACATTAATACTCCTTTCCTTCCCTCAGGTTCCACCACAAAACAGCCCTCACCCCTCACTCTTCTTTTTATTCTATCACATTTCCCACTCCTCAACTTAGTCTCCATGAGGAATATCACATTTGGCCTCTTTTCCTTTACCAAATGGCAAAGGTCTTGAACTGTCTGAAGGTTGCTAAGCCCTTGGCAGTTCCAACTAAGAGTTTTCATAATGATTGGTGGGGCTGTCCACCAGCCTCCACCAATAATTGAGATTCTTCATGCACCTCACAACAATTGTTTTTTACCCTCTTCCTTCTCCTTCCCCTCACCAACAGGGCTACATAGTCTCTTAGATAGGCTTGAAACACTATTTGGAATAGTTATGCCACATTGTTCTCTTGCTCTTCTCTTCCATGCTCCTCTAGAATTTTCCTTTCCCCTTATCAAACTTTTGCTTTTTTCAACTCCATCCCTCAATAAACTCCCATATTCTCTCACTTTCTCACTTGGTTGTTCTTGGCTCTCTTCTATATTTTCCTTCACTCCCTCATTTGTTGATGGACAGCCTAGCATACCACCCTCCGTTTCAAGTTCTCTAGCCTCATGACATGCTTCCCTCCCTATCTCGAGTTCTGGATGTAACTTTACCTCTCCCTAAACTTCATTCTACTCCTTCCATCCCTCATTCTCCTTCATTCTCACATCTGGTTCACCTCTCTCATTGCTAACTCCTTTTCTATCCGGACTTCTTCTGCTCTCTCCTTGTTTATAGAATTTTGCTCTCACCCCTGCCCTCATCCAGGTACCAAACTATACCTCCTCCTCCCCCTTTCCCTTGCAGCATGTCTCCTCATGGATAATGCACCCACAACCAAAGTAGAAATGTGGGAGTTTCTCGTATTTCACAGGTATCTAGAGAACTTGCCCTTTTATAATAATGGTTCTTCCCCTAGCCAATGGTTTTTTCAACTCTATTTTAGTTAGAATCCTTAGATAGGACCCCCACCCACTTCCATCGACCAGAGTCTCAACTTCCAGAACCCTACCAATAGTCACTCCCATCACCTCTCCTCTATCCTTGTTCATACATGCTAAGAGTAAATCATGTAGTTGAATCCACATCCTTTTTTTGCTAAAATCCATCTTCTGTGGAGGGATAGACCCATCCAATTGCATTATCACGAATATATGGTTATCAAATAACCAAAGCTTGCCTTGTAGAATGCGATGTTTATCGGCTTAGTTAGCAAAAGTTATAACAAGCATGTTTGTTCCCACCTCCTGGAACTGAGCTTTTATGCTAATTCTCCACACTTTTGCCATTTTGTTTTCCATCACCATCATGCTTATGCTTCTCTCCACCCAAACTTTCCCTACTAGACTACAATCTTCCTTATTTTTCAATTCCTTTGGTATCTTATCATCCAAATCGATGCATTTGGTTTCCTCCTCCGTTAGTTTCATACTTTCCCACCTCTTCTCTAGTTTATTCATGTTTTGTCCTACCTTCTCCTCCTTGTTGACCACCCTCACTATCAGAAAAACTATAGAATTCAGGCGTCAACTCCTCTGGCCACCACCTTCCTGCCACCTTCAATACTCTCACACAACCGTAAACGAAACCGTTATGCACGTCCCCACCCTTTCTACCACCAACAATTCTATTAAAATATTTTGTGAACCCCACTTCGCCTTACTCTTCTTCCCGAGAGAGAAAAAGAGAGAGAGAATAATAAGCCAAACTAAGGAAACTAGACCTGTTGAATGAGGGGTATATATCCCTTTTATTATGTCATGATTTACGAGAGACGAATACTATATTTTTTGAACATGTATGCCATCAAGACATGATATTTATATAAATCATTTTAATATCATGCCATCATGTGATAAAATGAGAGTGTCACATTATCTGTATTTGCAAAATATTTAATAATTTTCCAATCAAACAGACATTCCAAACGCCATTCCCCAATTAAAACGGTAGTAAATAATCTGTCGTTTGCTAAAACCCTATCGTCGTTGAAACAGCAAATGACGGTCGTTTCTGAGAAATTCTATCAGATGGAGTTCTCGTCTCGTCTCTCCCTATATACACTGCTGAATCGCTCCTTCGAGTCATGTCGTCCAATCTTCCCGTAAAACGCTATACTCCCCGACCTAATTACAATTCAAGCCACTGCATCTGATCTCGACTCTCTTGCTGATTCGGGCATGGACCCCCTCTCGGCCCTCCGCGACTACACTATCCGCGGCGAGCTGGACAGGATCGTCCGGCTCAACGACGAGTTCCGGTTCGGTTCGGACTATTCCTTCCCATGCTCCGCCGAGACCGCCTACCGGTCCAAACAAGGCAGCCTTTACACCCTTGAGACCCTTCTGTATTTCGTCAGGAACCACCACGTGAAGCACATCGAGTACCTCCAGAAGGCTCGCACGCAGGGGATCCCAGCCGTTACTTTACCGGACCGCAAACCTCTGCTTGAGTACCTCCAAGGCAAGGTTTCGTCTTCCGATGCCATCGAGTTCCTCGTCCCCCCGAACACCATCAACCTCAACCTCAACAGCAGCAGATTCCCTGATTTGCCCCTCGCTTCCTCCCTTATCCCCTCCGAGTCCACCGCGCCGAATCCTAACACTGTCGATGACTTCAGCGAGCCTACGGCTCAAAATGCGGATCTCTCTTCGACGAAGATGATCCAAGCGATCGAGCGGCCGCTGAAGGACCGGGAATCGCTTCTGGAATGCAAGCAGAGGGACTTCTACAGCGTGTTAGTGGCGTCAACGAAGCGCGAGGAGGAGCGGCAACGAATAGAGTCGCAGCAGAGGAAAGACGGGCTCGTTGCCAAGAGTCGGCTCATGGGTTCGGAGGAGACCCGGTACGGGGACGAATCGGGTTATGACGCGACGCCGAAGCCCAAGATGCACTTGAAGGGGAGCAAGATCGGTGAAGGGGTGCCGATAATTCTGGTGCCCAGTGCGTTTCAGACACTGATAACGATTTACAACGTGAAGGAGTTCTTGGAGGATGGCGTGTTCATACCTACGGATGTCAAGGTAAAGCAGATGAAGGGGACCAAGCCCGACTGTGTGACGGTGCAGAAGAAGTTTAGCAGGGATAGAGTGGTCACGGCCTACGAGGTCAGGGACAAGCCCTCGGCGCTCAAGACCGATGATTGGGATCGGGTCGTAGCCGTTTTCGTGTTGGGGAAGGAGTGGCAGTTCAAGGACTGGCCGTTCAAGGACCATGTCGAGATATTCAATAAGAGTAAGTGACATAAAAAAAAAATTCAATTCACATGAATTGATCATCAGTTGTTGATTTTGGGAAGTGGGTGTTTCGGTTTTGCATTGTGGGTATGCTTGCCTTTTCATTTACTAGGTTTTGGAAGGATGGTAAGTTGTATTCAACTCGAGGAATTGCACAAAAAAAGTATTCCTTTTGTATGGATTGTTTGTTTGCGCTTTCTAAACTGAACTTGGGCTGACTGGGATATTGTATGTTAAACTGTATGCAGTTCTAGGATTTTTTATGCGCTTTGAAGATGATAGTTTGGAGTCGGCAAAGACTGTGAAGCAGTGGAATGTAAAGATCATCTCGGTGAGTATAATTCACTTGTGCTGGTTCGTTATTTTGATCTTGTTTATGACAAAAGATTTGGTTTGTTGAATGCGATTGAGTATACTTTTATCTTCCACATTGATTTCTTTGCTTTGCTTTGGTTTGTTAGCATTCAAGATAATTGACATTTCTTAAATGCAGATTAGCAAGAATAAGCGACACCAAGACCGAACTGCAGCTCTTGAGGTGTGGGACAGACTAGAAGAATTTGTGCGGTCACGCTCACATTCTTGATGTGCATGGAATTTCTAGAAAAGCTGTATGGATCTTTCTGACATTCTTGAGCTCTTTGACCCTCATACTCAATGCTGCTTAAGAGTATACTTATGTAATTTGAATCGATTAGTTGCTTCTGCTACATTCTTGAAATGCTTTTGTTAGGTCCGTGGCATGCTCATTCAAGCTCATTTGCCAAGTAATTGAGACAAGCTGAATCTTAGTTCTAGTTTGAGTTTTCTTGATCAGCTAGGCATAGATTGCCCAGAACTTTATTTGGTATGCTTGTCAATGATGTCGAATTCATACATATTGAAAGATCAAAGCCTAGGGATGACATGCTCAAGCTAAATAGAAACAACTTGTGTGCGGGTTGGTTGTAGCTTATTTCTGTATATATCTGGCAAAGTACAATCTTGTTTAGGATTTTGCTCTAAAGATAAGCTTATGTGAATCTTTGGGACATGTTTAATATTAGCCCTTGCTCTGTTCTTGGACTTCTCTTTTGTGGCTTAACGTAAGGATAAGTCAACTCTAAAATGATATAAGTTTCTAATTCTGAATTACAACGCAGTTTCTTAAGCTGATCAATTGATTGACTAGGAAAATTGCATGTAATCTTTCACCCTTGATTAAGAAATCATAACCGCTGCTTTGGTACAATTCTAGGCACATGTTTGATGGGAATTACGGGTAGGCTATTCTAGATGATTGATCAGGAAAACAGATGATGATTAATAAGAAATTATTCTTTTGGACTTTTGTGTTGCCTTTTTACAATTAAAAAGTCCCATTATAAAGCTTCTTACGCTGGGCCTACGAGATGGACTTTTGTTTTACTAGCAATTTATTGTAATATCAACTACAACTCTCCTGCTCACTTGATTTCATAATGGATTGTTAAAATTGTTCTAGCTGACTTGGAAACAACTTGCAAGTGACCTTCTAGAGTATTTTTCTTTTTCTTTTAAATGTCTTTCCTGAAACATTCCGTGAAATGCTGATCAATGATTCTAGACAGCTTTCAGGCTTGCTTGAAATCTGGACCAAAAAGTATCATAGATGACTGAACATGCGTGCATACTTTGATGAACCTAGGTGAAATTTTAGAACCATCGTCTTTAAATACAAAAAAAAAAAAAAAAAATGTCATCTTTAACAACCCGTCATGAGGTATAAAAAAACACCTCTTACTGCAGACATGGTGAGGGCAACTTCTTTGTGGCTGTAGTTTGGATTTTGGTTCCATGTTAACATCGTCCAAGAAAGAGAGAGAAAGGGAAAAGGAAATCAGATGGGCTATATATTATTAACCATATCAAGTTTTACCGATCAGAAAAACCATGTCATGTTTTGAGAGCAGCTGCTTTTCAACTTTCTTCTAGTTGTTATGCATATATTTTGAGTCACTTCTATATTCTTTTTCTTTCTAATACTTCTCAGGGGAAAAGCACAACCAAACATTTGCTGTATTACCAGAGAAAAACTTGTTTTTCTTTCTAATACTTCTTTGCCAATGTGCCTTACAGAAGGGCCTCTCGTTGATTCTTCATGTTGTTACATTTACTAGTGTTGAGGAAGTTGCACGTGGAGGTTTTTAGCTAGTGAAAGATTAGGTTTTCTGATGTAACGGGAAAATATATCTGTCTCTTGTATGCCAGCTTTGTGATGTAGTAGTTGTTGGAAAATAATGAAATTACAACTATTTTACAACTTTATTTGAAATAAAGGACAATCATGTGAACTGCAATTCTTTTCAACGAAGTGGCACAATTTTATTAATTTGTTGTAAAATATCTTGTAAAATTGTTGTAAAAAGAATTGTCGTTGAACAAACAATAAGGGATGCATTTGCAGCTTATATAGAGTCAGTCACTCATGATCAGCATAATTCTTCCTCTGTTAAACCTTGTTTGTCTTAGCTGCTACCCACGTTGATATCGTGATGAATCTCATTCTTTCAGAATCTGACTGTAGTTGCACGGTTGAACAGTCTTATTGATCAGGCTTACTATCCTACTGCTGAATTTATTAGTGGTTAAACGCCAGATTGAGATTTATGATTTCATGTCTTATGTTAAAGTGCACAGGCAATAGATCATAAGCCAGCAATCATCTTTATTGAGAAGGGAAGAGAGCTAGACGCCTCCTCAGAAATACAAAACCATATTAACCCCAGAAGGAGGTCACAAAAAATAAACAAAAATAAATATTCCCTAACCCCTCAATCTAAGGGGGGTCTGAATAGTAAATGGAAAATGCTGTAATAAATCATCAATAATATGTTGTGAAGGGTGAAGCAAATACTGCAGCACAAAGAAGGAAGAAGAGATGGGAAATCGACAACTTGATAGAACTTCCAGCCGATGAACCGTCTCCTGTTGATGGCACAGTTTTAGATCCGCCTCCTGCGCACAATGGAACGAAGTAAATAAATAAATCCTTTTTGACTTTGAGGATTCTCTTATAACCAAAAGATAAATAAAACTGGTTCTATGCCACTATATTTTAAGGTTCTTTGTAAGGGTCGGTTTTATTGAGCCCAAAGTTCTGGTCTGCATAAGTTATCTTGAACAAATGATGCAGCAGTTTGTACCTGAAGATTCTGGTGTTCCTGCGGGAGAGTTGGCAGGTGAAGCAGCTGTTCATATTCAAGAAGTGCACGTTAAGAGGGGAAAATGATGTTGAATTATGAAGGTTGACAGAAAGGATATTGCATTGGTCCTCAAGAAGTTTTGACTTGCAAACTTAATAGACTAAAATCAAAATGAGAACTTTGATATGCCAGATACCATACCATTACAGCGGCTGAGGGGTGGGGTCTGAACATTACAGGCATCAGGTAGGGCTAGAGCCTGGGTTCGGTTGACATTGATTCCGAGTGATGAGCCACCACCATTTAGGACCTCACACAAGCACTGTGGTTGTGAGCGGACCACATTGGCAAGCTGTGTGCAGCATCCGGATGATGGGGTCGAGGAGTTGCCGGTGATGTAGTTAAGGCATGGTGACATGCTGATTATCACATTGTTACAACTCGACTGAGCCTCAACTCCTGCCCAGAGCATGGTCACTAGGACTAGGACCAGACCCATCTCAATTTTTCGTTGTGCCATTAGGTGTTGTCGAATTATGTGCTGAAAATGCCTGTGGCCCTGTGGATATCTAAGGATCTTGAGACACTCGAATTTGCTCAGTTTGGTGGAACAAGAAGAGGGATGTATGGCTTTTTGTAGGGAAATTTAGGAAGAAAGAGACAAATGAAAAAAATAAGGGTTATGTCATATGTGGGTGAACAACTTCTCCTACTCCATAACGGATTCTATTTACGGCAGCAGCTTAGGATCTCTAGTTGTTCAAACCTGGAGGCTTGGGAACTTTCCTTTCGTTAATTTCTTTTAATAGCCAAGCAATGCGAAGGAAAATTTTCATTCTAGAGGTCGGCTATGTGGGTGACCAACTTCCAAAGAGCTTAGCTTCTAATTTTTAAGGCTTTCAAAGGCCTTAATAACATGTTTCCGACACTTTCAACTTTCCTCCTATATTTGGCTTTTCAACTTTATGGAAGTGGAGCCGATAGAAAGCAGAGAGTTGTCGAATTAAAATAATAGGGATAGATGATGTAAACATATAGGAACGAGTGTTGGAGGAGGTAATACTTAAAATCTTTCTAGTGCTTTCTTCCCTGATAATGACATCCCAGCTTCGACCCCAAAGAAGAGATTAACCTATTAGCTAACGATTGCTTTTGAGAGTGATCATTGACATATGTCCAGGAAGCCGCCTGCCAACAACTTTGTGACTTGTATTTTGCCCCATAGCCTTGATTTGTACCTACATGTTGGTAACCAAAATTTTACAGAAGTAATTGCGTCAGGGCACCTGAGTTACCTGACCGTTTTCTTTGGGGTATCATGTCTGTGAGTTGAGGGATAATCACCTCGAGGCAGTTCATCTGATGGCTGAGGGGTTTTGGTGGTTTGTTCCAATAAAAGTGCTCTAGCCATGGGCTATTTAAATCGGGTATATATGCTAATTTCTAGAATTGAATCAGAGTTCTGACTGATTCTTAAACATAGCATTTTTCTGTCGTTCATCTGTTTGCGTAATTCTTTCTCTAAGCAACCTTCTCAGTTCTTGTTGATGTTGATTTTTGCTTCCCCCTTTTCTTTTACCAATCTCCCATACGCCACCAACCAATTAAATGTTATTAGATATTGATGTAAACGTAAACTTCGGACGCATGAGTTTTCGTTGTCCCTCACCCAAAAGCAATTAAGATGTGAAAAGAGATGCATTTCTCCTCTATATATATCAGGGCGTTCGATGCTTTTTTTTTTTCAAGCTTCCTTGGCATTTCCTGGTTCTAATATATGATGTTATCTTGATCAGTTAATATTTATTTCTGCATTAGAACCTTTTTCCTGGTTCTGATATGTGTCTTTGGGCAGGCTAGCTATAACAATTCTGAAAAATATATAGAATTAAGCAGGATTACATGTGAAGTATAAGGCTTTGTTCTTTAACCGTATCCAAAAACCAAATCTTGGAGAAGAAGCTTTGGCTTGCAGAAGTATGTAGAACATGAGTTATACATTATTTTCGATAAGAAGAACAGTTATACATATAGTAAGCGACAAATAAAAACTTTACCGAAGCTATTACATTGATGCAAGACACAAAACAAGACCTCAAATAGTAGTTACAGCCCCAAAAACTCCCAAAGAAAACTCAGAAGCTGCAGAAAATTTAATTATACGAAGCCATGAAGATGAAAAGGAGGGCGAGCTGAAGGGGCATCTCGAGATTCATTACAATAGCACCATTGGAAGAACCCGTGGCTGTTGTTGGAACTGATTTAGATCCAGGTCCTGCATCCAATCACATGCGAACATGATATATAGTATGAGGGCTGCTAGAGACACAAAGGGATCCCACACACTGATGTGGCACACTAGCAATATGCCTCGTCTCCCTTCTTCTTCTTCTTCTTTTGTTTTGTTTTTTTTTTTTCCCCTCCCCGTGCCTCCCTTCCTCCCCCTTTCCCTCCCTCTTTCCCTCCTCACCGGCATTGTCTGCCCTCTCGGGGTGGTTACCACAGATGGCCAATGGGACAAGCCATTGGCTCAGATCCCGCCACCCCAGCCACCTAGCGGCAAGCGGTCGACCACGCACACAATGTGCGAAATGTGGTCCCCGACCACCAATGTGCACGGCAAGCTGCTATGAGCTCCACGCTGGAGGTGTCACTTGGACCATCGGTGTCTTCTGCCCACCTTGAGGTGGTCCGGTGGTCCCCAACCACTATGGCTGGCATGGAGAGAGGGCATAGGGAGAGGGCAAGGGTGGCGGCATGAGGGGAGGGGAGAAAGAAAGAGAAAAAAAATAAGGGGAGATGTGGCACCACATCAGTTGTGTGGGATCTCTTTGTAGGATTCCTTTGTGTCTGTAGTGTTATGCATATAGTATTGATGTTACCCGTTTTGGTACGGTAAAATGATCCTTTCATGCCTAAAATATCTAATGTTCTGGAAATACCGCACCTAGCAGCCAATGATTGATGCTTTCAAATTGAAGAAGAATATGTAAAAGTAAATGAAAATCCACAGTAAACAATATCATATTTGTGACACCTCTATGTAAGGGCAATGGTTGAAAAGACTCTACAATTAATAATTTATTTCATAGTTACTGTTAATCAAGGTGAGGTAACAAACTGAAGGAAAGAAAAATTAATGAATGTAATCCTGACGTTTTACAGAAACTTCTTTTCATTGCTCAAGAGTTGGGATCAGGATTTTTCTTGAAAAAACAACAATGGGCAATTAAATGTTATTTTCGAAACAGACCTCGGGAGAACGTTGAAAGAAGCAGTTGGTATTCAGAGCAAGTAAAAATCCAGCCAAAACACTAGTTTTTAGAACCATTTGTTGCGTATCTCAGATTGAAAGGTACCTGGTTCCGATGAGCTAGTTGCCGGGTTTGGAGCTTGATCTGAAGAGTCATTAGGTGCATCTTCCGGTGAACTTAGTGGGGAAGCGACAGGGGATGGTGCAGGTCCATTAGCAGCTGCCCCAAATGAAGCTTAAGCAGCAAGCTCTATTTATGGAGTTTCAATTTAATGAAATCGAAAACTGTGTGGGTTTGAAATTTATTTACCATTGCACCGGCTGACGGGCGGAGTTTGCACATTGCAAGCACCTGGGAGCTCAAGAGCAAGCGTCTGGTTGATTGTTATACCCAATGATGCGCCACCACCATTAAGCACCGTGCAAAGGCATTGTGGCTTGGATTGTACGGCACTAGCAAGTTGTGAGCAGCAGGAAGAAGATGGGGTTGAGGAGCTTCCTGTGATATAGTTGAGGCATGGAGCCAAGCCAACAAGCACACTGTTACAACCCGATTGAGCAGCAGCTCTTGCAGATAGCATGCTAACTAGGACCACGGCTAGAGCCATGTCAATCCCTCTTAAGGCCATGGAATGATGGAAAGTGGCTGAATAGCTTTGGTTGGGTCTGTCTCAGAAGCCTAGTAGCTATGTAAAATTGTTGGTTAGGTTGTAGTTTTGAGTTGCATGGCTTTGAGTACATGATCAGTGGAGGGGACTGATTTATACATGCCCATAATTTCCAATTGCGGTGGATTTGGTAAACTAAACAAGCTATCGAATATTAACATTTAAAAAAACAGAAATATTTGCGAGTCTGTGTAAAGGGCGGATCTTAACACATCAATAACGTGGAAGATGTATCACAATTAATCATGACTCACAAGCAGAAAAATTCTTAAAATAAACCTATAACATATCATCATATTATAAGCTATCGGCCTATGTCTACAGTGTTTGCTAGGATCGCCCTGTCAATCTTCCTAAAATTGTTGCGCGCTGTATGCATGTCCTTAAAATCAATAAGGACGTACATACAGCAGAGCAGAAATTGACCTTAAATGAGATGGGAAGATGCAATCGGTTCACCTAACAACCAAACTTCGTATCATCTGAGGACTGTAAGTTTATTCTAGAAGATGATAGGCACCTCCATCTCTCCACCCTCTGCTCCCTTTGTTACTCACAGCTGTTGGCTGATGCAAAAAATACCCCAGGCTCAAGTGACCTGAGGAGAGCAAGTTTCATTCCATAAGCTCCAGTAAAATCATAATCTACTAGGCTTTTTGATTGTCCAGGATCAAGAAGCATCTTTTGTTTGTTGTTTCTTTTTCGTTTTCTCTGATTTCTTAGAGCCAAGTGTGCTTTAGGGGTTGGTGAAGGTCTATCCACACGATAAACAGCCAAATAGACAAAACCTTCCAATTAAGCAAGGGAAAAAGGTCTGGTGGCATGTCTCATTTGAGAAGACTCATATAGGTATAAGAAAAAAGTGATAAATCAATCAATTTTAAATTTCAGTACCATTTACAAGCCAACTATTTTACAACCCAGTTCATGAAAAGCAATGTTATATTTTCACTTCATCAATTATATATGTGTGTGTGTGTGTGTGTGTGTGTGTGTTGTTTGATTTGAAAATTAAATGTGCTCCATTTGAAAATAGAATCAATTAGGTTTGGTTCATAAACAGATATTGAAAGAAGTTTCTGGTTAATTACCATTCTCATGCTTGCTTTACTAGTTACGTTATAAGGCGTAGGCATAGGGAGTGTGGCTTTCAGTTTCAGGAGTGGTAGGATTTGTTGTGGGACAATTGGAGTCCTCTGACTCTAGGCACTTCATTTTGTTAATGTTGAAGATTATATGTGCATAAAGCAGGATTAACTAGTCCTGATGAATTCTGCAATTTGATTGGGCAGTGGAGGAAATCAGCCTGCTTGACTCCGCTGATCTTCTTTGGCCAGTTGATTCTGTTTTTTTTTTTTTTTTTAAATAACTCATTTCATTTAATTGAACCAGTTACAAATTGTTTAAACATTGAGGAGTTTCCTCCAATTCCACAATGCACTCTGATGTAAGCAGTGCATTTTTTCCCAACTTGTGAGCTATAACGCTGGCTTCTCTAAAAATATGTCTAACAACACAAGTATCAAAACACTTGACCCTATCAAAATACTAGAGAAATCAGAAAATTCGAAGAGACATTTTGGAAAAACCGACTCTCTGCGTAGCCGTAGTTTTCATTCAACGTGAAAGACTATCTATACAAGGAAAGTAGGTCAAATGCTATACACAGGAAAAACCTCTAACTGATCCCTGATATTTAGCCTATATACATGGTAATATATCTATAAACTCCTGAGTTACTATACGTTAACATCCCCCCTCAAATTGATGCTGGTAAGTCAACCAACAACAATCTGCCAACCAAAAATTGATGCCGCTGTCTAGTCATTGCTTTGGTGAAGACATCAGCCACTTGGAGATCCGAAGAAATGTAAGGAAGAGATATCACCCAACTCTCAAAGGTATCTTAGATAGAATGACAATCAACTTCAATGTGCTTGGTGCGTCCATGGAAAACAAGATTGGTGGCAATCTGAATAGCACTAGTGTTATCAGCATGAAGAGGAGTAGAAGTAGTTTGAGGAAACTCAAGCTCCTCAAAAAGACCACGTAGCCATACAATCTCAGAACAAGCAGTAGACATGGCACGATACTCCGCCTCAGTAAAGGATTTAGAAACACGATCTTGTTTCTTACATCTCCAAGAAATTAAGGCATCTCCTAAAAACATACACCAACCCGTAGTAGATCGACGTGTATCCGGACACCCAGCCCAGTCAGCATCACTATATGCAACAAGTTGAAGAGATGAGCCTGTAGGAAAGAATAACCCACGAGTAGGAGAACCTCGAAGATAGCGGATGATGCGTCGAACTGCAGCAAGATGGAGATGCCGAGGAGAGGACATAAACTGACTGACCTGATGAACAGCATAGGAGATATCAGGGCGAGTAGTGGTCAAGTAGATGAGACTCACAACCAGGCACCGATAGAGAGTAGGATCATCCAGAAGATCCCCTTCATCTTTCCTATATTTGACATTTACCTCCATAGGAGTATCAATAGTAGAAGTGTCCTCCAAACTAGCCAAGGTAATAAGATCTTAAATATACTTTTGCTGGTTTAAGAAAATACCATTAGCTCGATGATGCACTTCCAGTCCTAAGAAGTATGTGAGCTGGCCAAGATCTTTCATATGAAAAGTCGCATGCAATAGCTGCTGAAGCTTAGTAATCAAACCACAGTCAGTGCCAGTAATGATAATATCATCCACATAAACCAAGAGAAGGACTATACCCGATGCAGACTTGTGGAAGAAGAGAGAAGAATCATACCGACTTTGTGTAAAACTGAAGGTAAGAAGTGTACTACGAAACTTCTCAAACCAAGGGAGCTTGCTTGAGTCCATATAGAGAACGCCTTAGCTTACAGACATTATGAGAAGAAGAAGTAGTCATACCAGAGGGAAGCTTCATGTAGATCATTTCTTGGAGATCACCATGAAGAAAAATATTCTTCACATCCATCTGATGCAATTGCCACGACTGTGAAGCGGAAATAGCTAAAATGGTTCGAACCGTGGTCATTTTGGCAACAGAAGCAAATGTCTCATCATAATCAATCTCATAATCCTGTTTGTTTCCCAGAGCTACAAGATGAGCTTTGTACCGATCCAAAGAACCATCAGAACGAAGTTTTACAGAAAAAAAAAAAAAAACCCATTTACCAATAGGCTTGACTGTAGGGGGCAAGGAATAATATCCCAAGTGTGATTCTCCTCACGTGCTTGAAGTTCTGTTTGCATTGCATTTTGCCAACACTCATGTTCCATGGCCTGTTTGTAGCAAGAGAGTATGGAAATAGAGGATAAAGTAGCCACAAGAGAGAAAGTGGAAGAGAAACCATACCAATCAGGAGGACGAGAAGGGCGAGTAGATTGACGAAGAGTGGTGGAAGTAGAAGTAGGAGCAGGAGCAGGAGCAAGATCAGGTGCCAGGTCAAGATCGTGAGGAGGCACAGAGGAAGTGGAACTAGACTCATGTCGACTACGTCTTCCATACACAAAATCAGGTTTGAACCTTTCCACAATTGTCAAGGAATCATAAAAGTTAGGTAGAAGAGATAAAGATGCAGATGGCAGCTCAACATGAGATGGAAAGAAATATTGATTTTTAAAGAAAACCACATTTCTAGAAACACGTATACGACAAGCATGGGGATCATAACAAACATAACCCTTTTGAGGTATAACATAACCAAGAAAAGCACACTTAACAGATTGAGTAGTAAGTTTATGTCGCTCATGAAGAGGGAGATGTACAAAACAAACACAACCAAATGCTCGAAGATTAGAATATGAAGGAGAATGACCAAACAACTTAAAGAAAAGAGAAACATGATGTAACATGGAAGAGGGTAAGCGATTGATTAAATGAACCGAAGTAAAAAGCGCTTCACACCAAAAACGAGGAGGAACAGATAATTCAAGTAAAAGAGTTCTTACCACATCAAGAAGGTGGCCATTTTTCCTCTCAGCAACACCATTTTGTTGTGGTGTCGAAGGACAAGAACGCTAAGAGATAATCCATTTGCTTTGAAGAAAGTCCTGAAACTCATTAGACATGTATTCGCCGCCAAAATCAGAGTGCAAGACTTTGATACTAGCAGAGAATTGAGTCTCATGAAGTGTAAGAAAGCGCTTAAAGACTGAAAAAACTTTGGCCTCAACCCGGAGGAAGTAAACCCAAGTAAAGCGACTAAAGTCGTCAATGAAAGTAACAAAGTACTTGTAATACGCATGAGAAACAACAGGTGCAATCCCCCGAACATCACTATGAATAATATCGAAACATTGTGAGGCACGAGATGCATGATGAGGAAAAGGTAGAACTTTACTTTTGCCAAGTTTGCATGATGTACAATCAAAAGAAAGATCAAAATAAGAACATGCTTTATTTCCCAATAATCCAAAATTAAACAAAGTACGAAGTACATCAGAGTTTAGGTAACCTAGACGTCTATGCCACATCTTATTTCCAGAACCAACAACATTACATGCAAAGAAAAGTAAAGGAAAACTAGGAATAATTGTGGAAGGAGAAACGTGAAGAGGAAAAAGTCGTCCCACTTTAGACCCCTTCGCGATCATCTTCCCTGACACTTGATCCTGCACAACACAACCAGAATGGGAGAAATGAACATTACAATTATTATCAACCAATTGACCAACAGAAATAAGATTTCTGGAGAGGTTAGGAGACACAAAAACATCAGTTAAGGAAGAAGAGAGATCACCAACAGCACTGATAGGCAGAGAACTGCCATCAGCAGTGTTAATTTTCATATTTTCATCATAATTTTTGACATTTGAAATAGGAACAACAGTATTGGTCATATGGTTAGAGGCTCCGGACTCAAAATACCAAGGCTTAGAAGAAATTTTATGATTACCTGAGAGCCCAAAAGCAGAAAAAGCAGAAATGATCATCTATTGTACCATTTCAAGAGTGAGTGTGTTCGGGTTTGCTAAGGCTATAGGAGTAGGAATAGGAACAACCGGCGAGGCAGCAAACAATGCAGCAGAACTAGAGGCACTAGCGGAGGCATGATAAGCAGTACCTTGCTTCCTTTCAGGTCGAATGGAACAAGTAGAGATGATATGACCCTGTTTCTTACAGTAGTTACCGAACTTCTTGGGATAATCTCGAACAATATGACCAAAAGCTTTACAACTAAAGCACTAGACATCACGCATGTCTCTACCCTTATTCCTCCCCTGTGCTGCATAAGCCACAGTAACAGGTGCACTAACATTAGCGCCGAAATGCACCCCAGACTTCCAGAACAGAATTGAAAAATGCAACAACTGAACCAAAAACAGCCACAGAAGACGCCGAAATCACCACATAACACCCCGAGAGAAGAAAAAAAAAATTAAAACAGGCAAGTAGTTGAACCTGCTCTTGATACCATGTCAAAATACTAGAGAAACCAGAAAATTCGAAGAGACTTTTTGGAAAAACCGACTCTCTGCGTAGCCACAGCTTTCATTCAACGTGAAAAACTATCTATACAAGGAAAGTAGGTCAAATGCTATACACAGGAAAAACCTCTAACTGATCCCTGATATTTAGCCTATATACATGGTAATATATCTATACAGCTAATATTAATAGAGAAGTCCTAAATTGTATAAACTCCTGAGTTACTATACATTAACAGACCCTCGCTCTAATGTCTGAGATGATCAATCCATAGTAGCTGTCATCTTCTTTTTGTGCTTGAACATCCATGACTACTCTTTTGGAATCACCTTCTAGAATTACTCCTCAGTCCTACATCGAGTGTTGGTACTGGATGTAGTTTGTATCCCTTCCATATCTTGTTGCATATGTTGTACTCTCTATAGGACTATCTTAGGATCAATGAGAATGTTGTTAAAAACATGTTGGTTCCTTCTCCACCAAATGTTCCACAAAATCAGAGCCAATTCTTCCATTTCCTTTTTCTCAAGCTTGTTGAACATATCTGTTAGCAACTTCTTCAAACAGTGGATTAATACCACTTTGTGGTTTGAAAGAGGTGGGATTTGGCAGCCACGTATCCGTCCAGATTCTGACTAATTTGCCATTGCCTATCCTCCAAATTGTTCCTTCTTTGAGTAGAGATCTAGCTGCTAATAAGCTCCACCAAATATAAGATGGATTATAACCCAGTTTAACATTCATAAAATCATATTTAGGAAATACTTTAAATGTGGTATCTGTGCAGCTAGAGAGTTGGGAAATTGCAATAACCTCCACCCTTGTTTTGCTAATAAAGCCATATTAAAATTTTCAAAATTTCTTAACCCCAAACCCCCTTCAGTTTTTTATTTCCCCATTTCATTCCAATTAATCCAGCTGAGTTTCCTCTCTTGATTGATTTTTCCCCACAATTATCCTTTCATCAGCTTATTAAGTTCCTTCAACAATCCTTTAAGAATCTTAAGCACTGCCATTGAATAGATAGAAATAGCTTGCATGACTGTTTTAAGGAGAATTTCTTTGCCTGCTCTCAAGAGGAACTTGTATTTCTAGTTATTCATTCTGCTTTTCACTTTATCAATCACATTTTGAAATGAATGCATTCTGGATTTGCCAATTAAAGTAGGTAAACCCAAATAATTCTCATAAGAATTAGTAGTTCTAATACCTGCTATGTCTAGAATGGATCTTCTTGTGTCATTGCTTGTATTTTTGCTGAAGAAAATGGATGACTTCTCTTTGTTCATTCTTTGATCTGAGGCCATTTCATATTGCTCAATAATTAATTGCAATTTGGTCCATTCTATAGGGAAAACTTTACAAAATAGAAAGTTGTCATCTGTAAAAAGCAGATGATTTATTGTAAGCTTCCCCCTTCCTATGAAAAGACTTTCATACTTTCTGCATTGTTGAGACTTAGAGTGAGAGCTTCTGAACATAGAATAAAAAGATAGAGTGATAGGGGATCACCATGTCTTATGCCCCTCGAGGGTTTAAAAATAGGTTATGAGGTTCCATTTATTAGAATGGAGTCGGACACATTTTTTATGCAATTGAGAATAATTTGTATCCAACTATTTGCAAAACTCATGTTCTTCATTACAGCTTCTATAAAGTTCCATTCTAGTCTGTCACAAGTCTTGCTCATGTCCATTTTCACAGCCATGTATCGCTCTGCACCTTTCAATTTGGTCTGCATAGAGTGTAGGATCTCAAAAGCTGCTATGACATTGTCTACAATGTGTCTCCTAGGCACAAAAGCACTTTGATTTTCTGAGATTATGTTTGGCAGAATAATCCTTCATCTGTTGGCTAGCACCTTTGACATTATCTTGTATATCACATTACATAAACTGATTGGCTTGTAATCAGATACCTGATTTGGAGTTTTCTTCTTTGGTATGAGAACCAAATAAGTGTCATTGATTGATCTCTCCCAATTGTTAGTATTTAAGGCCCTAGTTACAGCTCCACAGATCCCATTACCTACTGTCTGCCAATGCAGTTGGTAAAACCCAACTGAAAACCCATATGGTCCTAGAGATCCCATTGGTTTCATGCTAAAAATTGCCTTTGTTACCTCATTGAAAGTTAACTCTTCCAGCAATTTGTGATTCATCTGCTCAGTTATTTTCTTTTGCATAGGTTTCAAACTTTCATTGATGCCATTAGGATCAGAAGTTGTGAATAGATTGTTGAAATAATTCTGAAAAACTTGATTGATACCTTGAGAAGATGTTTGAGTCTGTCCAATTTCATCATTAATGCTCTTGATTTGATTTGATTTCCTTCTTTGAAAAGCACACTTGTGAAAATAGCTTGTGTTTCTATCTCCATATTACAGCCAGTTTTCTTTAGCTCTTTGCTACCACTTAGAATTCTCTTCTTCCATAATCTGAGACACTTGTTGCTTAATATGGTAAATTTCTTGTAAATCCTCATCATTATTATTTTGTTGCAGGAGAAGCAGCTTTGCCTTCTTTGCTTCCATGAGACCTCTTGTAGCCTGCTGCTAAGATCTATTCCAGCTAATGAGTTTGTTCCTACAGTTGTGCAAATTATTTGTGATTGCCTCTAACGAACTATCATTTTTGGTGCCTTGAATCCATTCATTAGAAACTAACCTTTGACATTCTGTTTTTTTCCCCCAGCTATACTCATATCTAAACATTCTTCCCTTTCTTCTTTCTTTTGTAAACTGAGTATTGCAATTAACATAGAGGATGTTGTGATCTGAAGTACAAGAAGCGGTGTTGTAGACTTGAATGTCTTGATACAAACTGCTGAACTGATGATTTGCCATCACTCTATCCAATCTCTCATTGGTAAACTCAGTACCCTGTCTATTGTTAAACCAAGTATACTTAGGACCTTTATAACCTATGTCCAACATCTCACAGTCTTGTAAAACTTGATGAAAAGACTTCATCTGAGTATATGGTCTCGAAGCCCCTCCAAACTTCTCATGTTGGCATAGTATTTCATTAAAGTCACCTATACAAAGCCAAGGTTTCTTATCTACTGGTTTTAAAAGCCTTAGCAGTTGCCAACTTCCCTCTCTAAGAGTTGTACAAGGGTTTCCATAGAACCCAGTGAAGAGCCAATTCTTTCCCGTTTCTTAAACTGTAATATTCACATATATATAGTTTCTAGTGTAGGAATCCAATTCAATTTGATCATCAGAGTTCCACATCATACCAATTCCACCACTAAAACATTTACTATCTACAATAAATCTTCTGTCATACCTCAATTTGTTTCTTACTCTTTCCATTTTCTTCCTTCTGCATTTGGTTCCTATAAAAAAGACTAAATTTGGCTCACCAGAAGATGAAGCCCTTGAACTAATCGATGGTTCCCAAGTCCTCTATAGTTTCAGCTAATACACTGCATTCTTGTGGGTGGTGTTGCTTAGCAGCCACCACCTTTTGTTTTTGAGTTAAACTCTTTGCAGGATTGAGTGTATTTTTGTGTTTCTTGAGAGGACTCTGTTGAACCATCTATATCACTTCTGTTATATCTCTTTTCTTTAGATTAGTTTCATGCTGCGTAGTATCCATAGGATCCATATCAATTACCCTGCTCAGAAATGATTGCCTAGCTATTTTTTTCCAACCTATCTTCTTAATCATTGTTTTATCTGAAACTGTAACTAGATTGCTTGGTTGAGCTAATCTGTTTTCATTCCCTGGACATGTAATACTAATTTCTGCATCTTCTCTCAAAGAGTTACTAGTCTCACCTTCCCAACCTCCCTTGTTAAATATTGCAGTTAATTGAAGGTGATGATCTAATTACTGTTCAACTTGATCTTTATCACTGTTTTGGGGAGGTTCCATCAGACTTAATACATTTTCTGTTATGCTTTTGTCACTTTTAATCATCTGAATTAAGCCCACCAGTATTTAGCTCATCTTCTGATCCAACCTTCAGTTTTGACTAAACTTGCTTCATTCCTCTTGGTCCCAACCTTTTTTCTCCCTCCCCATTATAATTGCTATTAGAGGCCCTCAACCATTGACCATATTGAGTTTATACCTTTTCCTTAGAGATTTTTTCTACTTTTTTCCAAAGCACAGTTTCTGTCAATATGTTTTATAGCACTACACAAAAAACAAAACAATGGTAATCTCTCATATTAAAATTCTATCCACCTTAGTTTTCCTTCAACCCTAATCATTTTTCCTCTAGCAATAGGTTTTGAGACGTCCAACCTCTTACCCTAACCCTTAGTATTTTCCCCATCCCACTCCTGCCTCATCAACATCCACCGTCAACACCTCTCCAATTGAGTTACCAATTCTTTCCCCCCTTCATAACTCATAGCAACAAAAGGCAGCCCATGAAATTGAATCCAAAAAGTTTCTGAATTAAAATTCATTTCATTAGAGAAGATTATCGAATTCTTGAATACAGATTATGTGTCTATCTAAAGTCCATGGTCTTCCATTTAGTACCCTTTCTATATACATAACTCTCTGGAATTCCACTATAAATTTGTTATTCCCTGCCTCTTCGAAGCTTTTCCATCCTTTTGAATTCCATAACTTGGTTATGGTTGCTTTGAAAGCTTCCTTGTTAATGTTTTTGTCCAAATTAGCTTAACCAAGCAATTCTGGCCTCGAGCATCTGCTCTTTTTGTTTCTTCCTCTGTCAAACTCACTTCATCTTGTTCTGTATCTGTCAATTTTAATCCATCCCACATGATTTCCGGTTCATCTGCCATCTTACTATACTTTAAAATAGCTATCTTGCTGTATTTCAGAATACCCTAACAACCCACCGCATTACCTTTCAAGAGAAAGAAAGGACGTTACCTCACCCTTCTAAAGAAGGAAAGGACTTCCATCATCTACCCGTAGTGCAAAATGTTTTTCTCCCCAGTTGATTCTGTTCGATGACGGTATTAAAAGTGTACACATTTCAATAGCATCAACTAGAAATTGATAACTGGGTATAAACCTCTGCAGGTTGGAGTTTTCCGAAAGTGAGAATCATGTTAGGATCGAACCATTTATGTTTGCAGAGAGATTCTAAATTGCTTCGGTGTAACCATGGCTACTCTGGGGATGAAGTTTACACACCCGTCAGGGAATTCCACGAACAATACTTTTTTCTTTTCATTTCCAAAATCATATGCCGTTCTTTTCATTTCCAAAATCATGTGCATGTCCTTCTCCCATTAAAAACACAACCAAAAGACAGAAAAAAGTGCATAGAAAATAAGATTGGAGTTTCAGAGAGAGAGAGAGGGGAGAAGAATTGAATGTAGCGACTTGTTCGAGGCCATAATCAAAACGAAAGAGATTTGATAGGCACGGAGAATCGCTCAGATTTTATTTTCTATCGCCAACCTTCAATGCAATTTGCGCCATCTTTTATAGACGCTCTTGCTCTGCAAATTGGCTTTTCTTCACAAAAATACAGAATACTAACGAAAAAGGGAACGAGTTGTAAACAATGACGAAGAAGAGGAGGAAGAAAAGAGGCTATTAGAGAAACTTGTTGATCGTCGAAATGAATGGTTCAGAGTGCATTTATAGGCGTCAGAACTAAAACCCTAACCCTAATTGCTCTTCTAACCATGAAATGACATACCTGCCCATTTGCCTTACGGACGAAAGAGAGTGAGCCAGTGTGGAATGTCGACTCTCATTGGGCCTCACACAATTGCTATTTAAATGGGCTTGACTTGATGGGCCTGTAATTCAAATAAAAATGGATTTTTTTTTTTGCCGAAATTCCAACTTTTTCTCTTCTTATGTGCTTGCATTGTTCTTTAGTGTAGTGAAAGTGGTGAAATTTGAATATAAACCAAAATAATTAATCCAAACATCATTCAAGTCAGTTTTCTACACCTATCCCTGAACTCTATTGAAGGTGTGCCATTCATTCCCTGCCTCATCCATCCGCAATCCTGCCCAGCAGAATCACTCAAAACGCAAACTTCATGAAAGCATCACAGGCAGAGGGGATGGGGGAGAGGAAGAGAGAGGAATTTAACCTTTGCATTTGGTTCTGCTACAACCCATTTAAAAAGAAACAAAATTCACCCACATAGCACCAGGAACACAACAGCTTAGGACCATTTCTGGAGCTTGCAATATGGGATCGATCAATGCCAGGCAAGAGGGTTTCTCCCACATTTTCCCCAACCTATATAACCCAAACCAAAGTCCTCTGACTTAAAGATTTCCTTCATCTTTTGAGCATCTCTTTTTACATTCGCCGATTTCCATAAAATTCAACCTCTGCTCATATTTCCCATTTCCATCAAAGTTGAAGAATTCACACAAAACATTTTCACAATAGAGCCACTCGATTCAACTACGTTCCCTACCAAAGTTGTTATTGTGTACAACCAAGATACCCTTCCTCCTCCTTTTCACTCAGATAAAACTTCAGGTTCTGTAACCTAAACCATTCTTCTCACCCTTTTTAACAGGTTTCAAATCTTCTACTTCCATTTATCATCTTCTAAGCTTGAATCCTCGTTAAAAATATTGATTCGCCAGTCTTTCATATATCAATAACAGTCGTACGAGCTCAAACTGAGAATCTGAATCCGCCCTTGACGAGAGTTCAATAACAGAGTCATGCATGGATTAAGGTCATGAGGAAGGCCTGACAGTCTGAAATTTAATTAACAAAAAGTATGAACATCGATATTGTAGAATGCCACGACCAGATTCATCTAACAAAGCCTCCCCTTTTTTTTTTTTTTTTTATAGAGAAACGAAAGCAAGATATCTATATATTGATATAAGAAGCAAAGACCCATTGACAGGCCTACAGGTAGCTTAGCTTATATACTGTTGGCACAAGGTTGAGGTAAACAAGCATATCCTCCTACTAATAAGATCATTCGACATGCCTTAAATTCATAACTTAGAACGGCAAACTGAAATCGTGTAACTAATACAATTTATTGAAATTAGCAACTTTAACACGATTCATATTATCACGTAGTGTCAATACTGAGCAATCTTTGAAAATGAATATAAATTCAACTTTTAGAATGCCCAGAATGCTATTCTTTTGCATGACCTAATTTTCTCCAATAATTGATTACAAGCAAATGATTACAATAAGAAGTTCGAATGATATATATCCAAAGAGATTCCACATAAATATCATGCATAAATTTCAGATGTTCAGACTCTTAAGCCTTCACTTCCACTTGTTTCGGTCCGTGTTCTGGGATCAACAGCCCGAGCCCGGCCTTCCTCTCTTTATGCAAAGAAGCTCTATAATTGTTGTCATACCGAGGATTAGATGTCAAAACCCGCAACTCTGAATTGCCAGTGATCTCCAAAACCTCTGGCAACCCGTTACCGCACCCCTTCGACATACCCACATCAATCCGTATTGCCTGGTTATTGCAAACCCCATTGATCCCAACCTCCTGGATCGTATGTCCCATTATCATTCTCTTCGCCCCGGGAATGGTGGCGAGAACGCGTTCAAGAGCCGAACAATCACAATTCTTAGCTAGCTCGTGCGAAAAGCTCCTCAGCCACACCACCGCATTGCTCGTCCTACAATGCGCTGGCGCAAGCTGCCCCCCCAACCCCTTAATCCAATCCCTGACCTCCTCGTTAATCTTCTCCAACCCATAGGAAACATGTACCGGCAAAAGCCCGCCATGAACGAAAACCGAGTCACCCACAACCAAGACAGTCACATTCTGAGACAAAAACCGGCTCGATATCGGCCCACGGGGCCGTAACGCAGCTATTCTCGCTCTGAGACCTTGTACCAGATCCTTATCATTGGTTTTGCGAAACAATGGAA
The DNA here is from genome assembly GCA_003123785.1 of Pterocarya stenoptera. NCBI lineage: Eukaryota > Viridiplantae > Streptophyta > Magnoliopsida > Fagales > Juglandaceae > Pterocarya > Pterocarya stenoptera. The sequence goes on along the minus strand of QEOT01007063.1, from coordinate 35,933 downwards.
CCCCGTCAAACGGGTCCTCTGGCTTTTCCAAACCCTTGCAAAGACCTTTCATTGCTTGCCCAAAACGGTACCAATCCGCCCATACCCTAAACTCCTCCAAACCCGATTTCGTCGCGAACCGAAAATCGCCCTCCACATTCATGATCTCGTGGTTGCCATTCATCGTGATCAGGGTCCCACCACTCCTCGCAGCTTGCCGCTTCAATTTCTCGAGGAAATACAGGATCTTGAGCTCGTCGCCGCCGCGGTCGAGCACGTCGCCGACCTGGACAACGGTGGAGGAGCCGCCAATCCATCTGTCAGAGCGGTCGATCAGATTGGCGAGCCTGAAAGCCTCCTTCGACTTCTCGAGATCTCCGTGAAGATCCCCGATTGCGACCAGACGGTCCGGCGGGTTAGGGTAGCGGGTTAGCAGGGGCGGGGGCGAGGATAGTGAATCGGCAGGAGGGTTTTGGCAACTCGAAGGATTAGGAGGAGAGTCTTGGGGTAAGAAGAGGCCGCCGCTGACGGAGAAGTCAACAAAGGTGTCGACGAAAGAGGAGAGGAATTTGGGAACGTCTTTACAGAAGGGCGAGACCTCAGAAGCAGACTTGGAGTTTGATTCCATCGTCGCTCTCCTTTGAGTCCTCTTTGTCCGTCTCTCTCATTGCAGCATTATATAATTTATATGAGTGGGGGCTCGTCCTTTTTGACTTTTTTTCAAGTTTTCTACTATTTGAGCGATGATGTTTTACATAATTTCATCCAAAAACCTTATAATTTCGTTTATTTAACAAGTTAAATTACATAAGGATATAAACTGAAAGAAATTAATAGGGGCACCTTGGGTTCTATTTATACCTGCCCAAGATAATAAAATCACATTTTACTTTTTAAGAGATTTCTGTTATCTTTTATGACTTAAGCATCGAAATCATTTTTACGCACTCCAAGACTCTTCTCCCTCTAGTTGCATGTGATTACGTGCACGACAGTATGAAATACGTTCATAATAGACTTATATATTTTTTTGTTATATTAATAAATGAGTGAGTGAGATGTAGATTCTAAATTTTAAAAAAGTATGGTCTCTTTATAGAAATAGAAAAGTTATGATATATACAAATTACAAATGTATAAGCTTTGTAGAAGTCTTTTATAAAATAGTTGACTGAAAATTTTTGAAAAACTCACTTTCCAAATTGAAACTCATATTTTTATAAAAATTTGTACAAATTTATATATTTAAAATTTATACCTAGCATTTTTTTTAAATATATTATGGTGAAATTGTAAGTATCGTTTGATAGATTAAAATTAAAAAAAGAAAAAAAAAACAATTTCAAGGATTTTAACAGCAAGCATAATAGCACCGTGATCAAGATTCGNACCATGATGAAATAAGCGCTTGTGTAGAAAACTGCAGTGTTCCTGTTGTTAGATCCCAACAGATGGTTGAGAACGAGATGGCCAAGTTTCAAGTAAATTGTTTTCCTTTTCTTTTTGTCATTCGTTAAGGCTGTTCAGTTTCTCTCATTGTGACTCCATTTATTTCAGACTATTTTTTCCCTGGGAAAATTTATTCTCCAAGGAAAAAAGATATATAAACAAATACTGGATAGAAAGAAGCTGTTTATAGGATATGTTTCTGGCAAGGTGTGATAATTACTTTAAACTGAAGGGGGAAATGATTGATTGCCTTTCAGTGAACAATTTGAACAGTTTTTTTCCGTCCAAAAAGGTAATTTTCCATGAATTTTCCAATAATTGCATCAAAGGGGTGGTGGTGAACGAACGTGATGTGTCTCTTCATATACACAGTATACACGTATTTGTGTATATGCTTGCCTGATAGCTGGTAGAAGTCAACATCCATATGTTTGTTTGCAGGCATAAATTTTCTGGTTGTTGCTGAATTACTCCATGCTAAAATAGAATGTCGAAACTTTGGTACTTTGGTTGCAGGAAAGGTTGAATAGGTCGCTGACGGTCTGCCAAGACAAGTTTGAGGCAGCTAAGCTCCAAAAGAAACCCGGTGGCCTGCAGGAATTGGAGTCCTGTGTTGATCAGTCAACCCAGGACAGCATCAAGATGCTGCCGCATATTGCTGGAAAGTTGAAGGCCTCCTTTTTCATCAGTGATTAGGGAAAACAACCACCTTATTTTTTAAACATGTATAAACCATGGGTGACCGATGAAGATTGTTGGGAGGGCATTCAACTAATTTCATTTGATTATAGTTCTATATCAATTGGTTTTTTGTAATAGCAGGAAGTTGAAGCATCATGGTAGATGCCATTTTTGGCGACAAACGGAATCATCATATTGATGTAAGAGTGGATAATTATATATTTGGCTCACCACAGATTTAATATTGGTGGTTTCAAAATCTTCAGATGTGCATGTATTCTGACCTCTGAGTGATGACTTTTGGAATGATGGAAAATTATGAAAATTGGCTTGTGAGCTCAGACATCATTGTATGGCTGGCGCCGTGAGTTATATTGGCTCATTTGACATTTGGTTTATATGATACATGAAACAGTTTGGTTTAAATCTCTGATCGCATGTTTGAAGGAATAAAACAACAGACTCATAGGATCTGTTTCACAAAAGACATTCAGCCGTGTCCTTGAGTACTTTATTATAAAACTGGTTACAAGATTAAACCTTTGGTGACATGCTTGCCTCAGCCCTCAGCCTCTTTCTTGCTTTTCTGCCCTTCAAACTTATCTATAGCCATCTGTAGTTCATCTGTACCTCCAACAGCTCTCATGGTATAGAAGTACACACCAAAGACAAATGCCGTCAAGCCTCCAGCAACTACAAGATTCTTTGTTTTAGGTCCAAGACTCCTATATCCTGAAAGCCTATCCATTTGCAAGCAAAAACAAAAATCACTTCTAGATTACTCTTCAAGCCTGCAAATTGCAATCCCAGAGAATTACTTGGATCAGTCCACCATTCAAAGTGAAAAATACAAAATAAAACAAAAAACAAAACTTGAGCACAAATGAAAGGGAGTGGTAGACCATCAGAGAAGTCCTAAACTTACTCACCCATCCCCAATGCAGCCATGGAAGGCTGGTTCTCTATTATTTTTTGAACTTAGTACATTTCCAAGAATTATCTAGTGGCCTACATGGAGAATCAAGTCCGGCCAAGTCTTGTATGTTTGCAAAATCAATTCACTATAAATCTAGGGTTCCAATAATTTTTATTTGCATTATTATTTCATAAACTTATAGTTAGTTTTGTAATGAGGGAACGATATGCAATCTCTGGTAACCCTCTTATATTCATGAAGTTCAAACAAGAAGGTAAATCTCTTTCCACTATTTCTGCTAAACAAACTTAGTTTCCGTAGTTACTTATATCTATAAACTACTTTTACATTCCGTTAATATTAAAAAAGAAATACTGACACCATCAACTATCCATTTCTGTTTGATGTGTTTCATTTTAACAAGGTATGCTTGACATTATTGCAATCGTAGTTTTATAATTTCTCTTGTCGTTACTATACTTGAAACTTGATTACTTTTCTATCTTAGCTGCATTGTGTGGCAACTTGTCTTCTACTTAAGAAAGCACATTGTGCTTCTTCTTTTTTATTGGTAGAAAGAAGATAGTACTTCCCATAATACTAGTAAAGCAAAAAGTTTCTATCGCATACTTTCATGTTCTAAATAAAATTGTAGTGATCTAAACCTCAAGACAAACAAAAAAAAGGAGTCCCCATCACTCTAATTATGTGGGCAGATGAGAAAGATAGCTTAAAGTGAAGAGAAACATGGAATGAACACCTTGCTGTTTTTTAAAAGGAAAATTCTATACACCATACTGTCATCCTACTTTCATCCCACTAAGTAAGTTGTGAACATTTATCACCATTAAATGATCATTTATTGCATGCTTCTTTATCATCTAATGGTGATGAATGTGCCACATACTACTTAGTATGATCAAAATAGGATGAAAGTGTGTTGTATAGCATTACTCAAAACACATTGATGATAAGTTAGTGGGGCTGAAAAAACAACTCACCAAAGCCAAATCATTAATTTGGTGACAAATGAAAAGCATGATAAAAAGTGCTGGCTAAACATGGTATAATCCAAATGTTGTAGAAATATGCTGCACTGATTCCTCCAAATAAAAAAGAGCTATCGAGAACAACAAGTAAAAAAATTTCTAAATTGCATTTTGAGTCCTGATAAAAATCCACAATATGGAAGATACAGGCTGTTGAGCATTGCACGGTATGGAAGCTTCAGACACTCAGCTGAATTATATCACAGATCGATATTTGGAGCATTTTGTATTTCTTACAACTACAGTGTCACAATCATACAGAACCATAAGAAAATAGACCAAACCAAATCCTTTCAAGCATAAAGGATTATCACCAGGGTCCAAAATAAAATGAAATCATTACTCCTACGAAGAAGTGAACCACAATAGAATTAGCTTTTGATACTCATAAAAAAACATACTATGTGCATATGATTTTCACCACCCTCCATTGACAATACCCAAAACATTACAGATTTCTCAGCAAATACGTAAATATGTTCACTCTTTTTTTCACTGAGGAGAATTAATAAACTTTGAATCCAACAATTCTGATATTTCTATTTTCTAATTTAAAAGCCCCTCTTTTTCACCAACGAGATAAATAATTCTCAAAAACAAGATTCTCGGAAACTAAACAAAGGGCGGTTTTTGGTTCTCTGATTCAATCAAACAATAAAAAACGATTAAAGTTCAAATCCATAACTCAAATTTGACAGTCTCGATTAACAAAAACCAAGATGGACTAACTTATCCCATGTTTGGTAACCGATAAAAAGGATAGATAAAATAAAAATAATCTACAAAAATTAGGGGTCTTTAACCCTCCCCATCCATTCTTCTAACAATTATTTTTAAAAAAATCAATTCTGACAGTGAAGATTTCAGCTCTCTCAGGAACCAAACGTCGAGTAAAGAAAACCTAATCAAATTTCAAATTAGGAAAGTGGAAAAAAAATGAGATTAGACATGAACCTGGAATTGAGATTGAGATTTGCGAGTGAAAAACTCAAAAACCCCTTAAAACCCTACCGCTGCGAATCGTTTCGTGGCTTCTTCTGTATTCACTGAAAGGCTTACGGTAACAGCTAACGTGTCCCGTGTGTGACCATGACGCGTCAGATTGGAGGTGGGTTCGGTTGTGGCCGCTGGATCATTTGAACCGAGATTGATTGGGCCGTATCCAAGACTATGAGAATAACTCATTCCGTTGGGGTTGATGGGCTAATTGGGATAACCTGCTCTGTACGGTTATGTTAAACAGATTCACGTATTAAATTTTGAGAAATGTCTAGTTTATAAAAAGTTTATAAAAAAAAAATAATAATAACAAACTGACTTATTTAATATAATTAGATTTATTTTAAAATAAAAATTATAATTTCATATTTCATATTAAGCATATCCATTTGTAAACTTTTTTTTTTTATATAAAATATCTTTATAGATCTAGCACATTTCTTAATTATTTAAAGTCCAATTCGCAAAAGTATTCTTCAAATAAGAGCTCGAACTTGAGTTTCACGTTGAGTTGTATTTGATCTCCGGCCAGTTGCGTCCTTCATGAATTTATTAATTTCTTAACTAGTTTCTTAATTAATGATCATATTAAACTATGTAATCAGTTCTTCTTTGGGATGGTTGGGCTGATCTTGGGTGTTTAACAACCCCCAATGAAAATAAGACACATAGGAAGTTTTAGCTAGACACAGTAAATTTGATCTCTTCTGATTAAATCAACGAGTCATTTTTTGAGAAAAGAACGTGGAAAACTGAAAATCGTTCGAACTTCATCTTGTGAAGAACCAGACTGCCGCCGCACGAAACGCAAACCACCACCGCACCAAACCAAGTCCGTCACCGCCATAGCCGGACAACATCGTTGCACCGCCAAGCTCTGTCGCCCCCACGCCCAACTTGTTCCATCGCCCATCAAAACCTTCACCCACCACAGCATCGGACCCAACTGATCTCAGTCCCGAGAAGCACACAACATCACTAACCTCTACAGGTGTCAATGAAGGGAAATATCCCAAGTATTTCATTGTCGCGAGCTCATAGCACTGAACTTTCGAGTCTGCCTGCTGCGTCCTTCCCCTTAGTGGAACCTGCACCAAACCAATCGCCATAAAAGGTAAGAAACCAGGCCATACACCAAAGTGAATAAAATTCATAATTCTACTATTTTCGCTTTTCTTAAGCGAAATTGGACATTCATTTTAGATTTTACGAGCAATATGAATTGCTCTGAACTACTAGGAAAAAAATTTGACACAAACTGAATCAATTTACACCAAAAAAAAAAAAAAAGATTAATTTGTTGACCAGTTCAACCAGTTCATTTTCCTTTCTTAAGGCAGATTAGACTGATAATTAATCTCAATAACAGGCGTCCTATTTTGGGATTAATCGGAAAGTAAGAGACAGTTAAGTCCGGAATCTTGCACAAAACTGATTAGTGATTTTTAATATCATACTAAATTCAAATAAACACAAATCCTGACAAATTATAAAAAGCCAAAAAGAAAAAGGAATCTAAAAATGGCGTAAGCTAATGCAAGAACCATCAAAGGCCACCAATATGCCATTTGTCTCTTCTGGGAAATGGAAGAGAACGAAAATGAAGCAGCAATCGCAACAGATTTTATTTTACTTTGGTTTACTTAATTCTTTAATTAGCTATGATGGTTGGGAGAGGGATCAGAGTTTCAACGAGGGAGTAATTCTTTACTTTGGGTTTTTTTCTTTTTTTTAGTAGGCATCCAAATTCTAAAGTTATTGTTTGAATTCTAGAGTTAATTAGAGGGTGAGAGAGAATATAGACATTAGACACGTGAAGTAAGTCCAAATTAAACATTAATTTGGCACTACTTAATGGTATTTGATAAGGAAAATGATAGATGTACTTAAAAAAAACTTATTTCTCCACATGTCAGTTATTGATATGTTGAAAATTATGAAATTTAAAATTCAAAAGAAAATTCATGACAAAATGAGTCTTATATATGGGTAAAATTGTATCACTACTCATTTGATAATTAATCCACATGATGATGAACAAAATTAAATATATATCGTGGGACTTATTCTATATGATCTACATCTGATCTCTTATTCTAAGTTGATCTAGAGTTTAGACACAAATTTAATTAAGAGATTATTATAATCCCTAAATATGTAACATTGACCGCCAATAAATGTTTTTCTTTGAGGTGCTTAATTGAGAATATTAATTTGTACTCACATGTATTGTCTTAATCCCACCCTATACATAATTTACCATATAAAATCAAGATTGATGGACAATAATGTCCTGAATGGATAAGGGCCAGCTAGGCCAGTATATATATGGCTTGATCAAGTAAACATAATATATATTCCTAAATCATAATTTTAAATTTATTAATGATGAAATAACGTGTTGAAATATGTTTGTGTAGTACATATATATGTTTCTATTTCATTCTTTCAAAGTACGCGTTTACAACTTTTACCACATTTTGTTATATATATATATATATATATATCGATTCATCGAAGCTCCTTTAATATGGAGGGCGGTGTGGACGGGTAGACATTTTCTTCTCACAAGCCATGATTAAAAAAATAAAATAAATAACATAAGATGAAAACACAGAGGCAAAAAAAAAACTTCTTTCTTTGACAAGATATATATATATATAGGATCGATGATCCGTGATATATAATATATATATAATATATATATGGTCTGTCGATTCTGGATTAATCTGCATGGAATCCTCCAATATATATATATATATATATATATGTCTTGATGATTGATCGATATATGGTCGACGCGGTGGGTGCCAATCTGCAGGTTCGATCCTCAATCGGCGTCAAGAAATGGGGGTTGAATTAATTAGCAATATTAATACTTTTTTCTCGCATTGATCGTCAACTTTTCTATGCGAAAATATCCATCACAAGTTCCACGCTTTCCTTTTTTTTTAACTAATTGTGTGTGCATGCATGTGAGAGAGATCAGAGGGAGAAAAGAGGGAATGATTCTTTACTGTTAAGTAATTAGAATCTTACTTCAAACTAATTAATTTCAAGTCTATCTTTCTTGTCAAACTTGAAATTTAGAATTAGATTTGACTAATTAATTTTCTGAATTATTGAATTGGTTGATCTCCAGTACCATATATGTTGAAAATATATAACAAAATATATATAGTTCAATTATAAAACAATAGAGCATGCACGATATTAATAATAATAATAAAAAAAAAACATCCAGCTTTAATTCCTTGCACTAATATCGATCACTGATAATTACTCTATTATATAATATAGATACAAGTATACTATAGTATCGAAATGTAAGAAAGGGGAATTCCTTCCATTTCTCTTGGGGGTTATGAAGTGGTTCTTAATTAAACCACTTCATGATCAGTCTTGATGGCTGGGTAGCCGTTATATTTACATAGCTCCTCCCCCTTTGGATATGGTACTAGTCAAGCTTATAACAACAAAATGAAAAGCTCTCTCAAATGGTTTTCTCTAGTTTCGGCATTTAGGCTGTGAAATATGTCGATGTTATTCTGGTATATTACCACGTAGTACACTCCATCATCGATACGAGAGATTTCAGATGAATAATAATGATGACGAAGAATCTATAGAACAATTGCACTAAATCCAGGATATTTCCGATGAGGTAATATCGATTCCGCTATATATTTTGATCTAGTATTCCTAACACAAACAATGTAAATTTATACTCTTTTTTGTTTTTTGTCACTTCTTACATGCGATTCTCATTGATTCTCTGCGCCTTGTTTCTAAACCATCTGGATATATACCGATGATTGCCGTTCATAAAAATATTTAACACATTTTTTTTATTAGTAGTACTGCTACATATGATTTATTTACAATTTTACTCATTATTTTTATCAGTTTTCTTTTAAAAATCAAATTTCATTGGGCAAAACTTTTATTGATAAACCTAACCATGGCCAGTTACTTGATCTTGTTGTGATCTCCAGTACACGATACAATATTAATTTAATTTGTTTCAGAAATTCTATCACGCATTCTCTTATATATTACTCTTCTGATCTAGATGATCAGTTGAGTTACAACTTAAAGATTAAGAGGGGATTAAATCAGTGCATTGGAATTATAAACCACAAGTGAGAAGATCATCATGATATAATTTATAGCTAGTTGGATGATATATCTATATATAAATATTTTTTTTGTTTTAAGATGCAGAAATAACAATTAAAATAACTTATAATTTAGAATTAACGACGGTAGCAGTAGTGCTGCTGCTACTTCCAACAAAGAATTTTCCAGTTGGTAGCTCCTGAGGAGGAAGCAGGAGCAGCCTAGCTCCAACATCCGCAGCGCCCTCGGCTGTATGCTTTCCCTTGCCACCAGTCATAGATGTCTGAGTGAAACCGGGACAAAAGCAATTCACACTTATATCTCTTCCCTCGTACCTCTTTGCTAAAACCCTTGTGTATGCATTTAGTGCCAGCTTTGACACTGCATAATCTGTCCATAATTTTGGCCACCCTTGCCTCTCCCATCTTCCATTTTTCACATCTTCAAGAAACAAACTTGCCACAGCCTCGATCTGCTCCTCCGACAAATTTTCACTTTCCAGTATTTTTTTTATATCTGGGTTTCTGAGCTTCTGCAGTGATACGCATCATTAATTAAGACTCAGTACTGATCAAGCAGTGGATCATGTTCATGATCATGTGAATGGTACTTGAAATTAATTTAAGTAGTACTTACGTTTAGTGAGCCAAGTCTAGAGCTAATGTTAAGAATCCGACTAGTAGAAGGGGAGCGACGAAACATGGGCAAGAGAGCCTCAGTGAGTAACTTTGCTCCATAGAAATTGGTATTGATCACTGTCTCTGCATGCTTCACTGAATTCTCATTGATCTCATTGAAGGAGACAGCTGCATTGTTCACCTGATTATTCGAGGATCGATAAAGTTAATTTATCATCATAATTAAGAAGACCGTACTACTCGAATTAAAACATTTATAAGCAGCTAGAAACTAGTAAGGGAAGCTGCATGCATGCCGCAAATATACTCGAATTAATAGCCAGTACTTATTTTCTTTTACTTTGACGTTTACGGCCAGAGATCAGATAAAATATAGCCTAGCTAGCATTAAACATGATTATCTGGCACCTCTATAAAGGATTAAAATTTGGACTTTCTCTTATGGAATAAAGAGTGACAACATCATGACATGATTAGACTAATGACATTGAAAAATCTTCAAATGGATTTCAGGAATTTTCTCAAACCTGTATAGAGACCATCTCTCTCTCTCTCTCTCTCTCTCCACAATATAATATATAGATATCAGAGCATATTTTCTCTACAATTTAATAAGAGGTGTTATAGATTCAAATTAAAGAAGTCTTGTTGCTAATTAACCAAAATCCGAGCTTCAGCCAGAAAATACTGATCAAATACATCTTTGTTCTAATTTCATCTGATCTTTGGGTATCCCCAGAACAATGGCCGATCATTAGCAATAAGTTTGCCATACAACTCAAACATAGTTCTGATCAGGCCATTTTGTCAAGCGATGTTCAAGGACTGAAAATTATAAGCCTTTTTAAGATGAAATTCCGGTGCCGTCGATCGCAAAAATTTGGTTAAGAATATAAGTTTCGTTTCTTGCAATATTGCAGAAACCATAATGTTCTGGGATAACAAGAACTGGAAGTCGGCAGACATCAAATGAGGCGTGTAAGACGGATCCGGCAGCTTCTCGCTGGGGAATGGTCAACACACATGCAAGACCTTAAAAGAACGGATCAATATATGATTTCAGTAACCGCTGAAACTATCAGAACCAACAGACACAATCACCAATCAAAAAAACAAAAAAGAAAATCTTTTCTTTGTCAACTGGTGCCGGCATTTCTTGTCGTTTTTGTGTTCCTAATTTCTTCGTTTTCATTATGATGCCTGTAGACGGCCAGAAAAATTTATAATATATATATATATGTATATGCATGTGTGTGCGTATATTTATTATGCATAATGAACATGTGAATTCTGCATGTGTAGGAACACAACTTACGAGGATATCCAACGTTCCGAATTTCATACGGAACAATGTTACGAAAGTCTTGATCGAAGCAGGGTCGGAGACATCGAGGCTTAAGAAGTGAACGTGAAGTCCTTGCGCTCTCAGCGCCTGAGCAGCACAGTGCCCCCGCTCAGAGTCTCTAGCAGTTAAGATTACAGTGAGTCCCAATTCTGCCAAGCGCTGCACCAGTGCAAACCCAATCCCCCGGTTCGCTCCGGTGACGATAGCCACCGTTTCCTTGGACCACCACCTTCTTGAAACAATATTATATTATATGGTACATGAATACAGAAGCTAGCTAGCGTGAAAATTAAAGATTGTGTATGCAATGTGTGTGAGTTTGAGATAGATATACAGAAAGAGTACTGTGAGCGTAGTACTACTGCGTGTGTATATAACTATATATATACCTGGCTGAAGGGAGGAAAGGAGAGGAAAAAGGGACAGCTTGAGCTGGTTCCTTGGCGGACTCCATGTTTCTGCAGATCAAGAAGAGGTAAGAGGTGTGTATTTATATAGATGGAAGTGATGAGGGAGATGCCATGTAGTATATAGATTAAATTAATAAGGCAAGCGAGACGGTGGCAAGCTGGGCAACGTGCTCTTGTATATGTAATAGAGAAGGGCCCCCACTGTTTACTCATACCTACAGATAAAAAAGGATTGCCCTTATAACTTCGTGACGTTGATATATTCTCTGATCATTGCTGCTCCATAACTAAAAGAGAAATTCAATTTACTCTCAATTTGAAAGCTGTACAAACATTTTATTAAATGGAAAATAATTCAATGTTTTAAATACCGTTTCGGCCGAGGTATTGAAATGAAATATTTCGATATTAGTACTATTTTAAAATAGTCAATATATTAATAAATTATATATAAATATATATATAAATTATAAATAGTCTACTCTAAATTAAGGGGGTCTCAAAATAAGTTTATAGTTTAAAGAAATGAAAATAAATAAATAAATAAATAAATAAAGGCCGAAATATGTATAGGCCAAAATTCGATATATTGACTGGTACAGGTCGATACGGTCGAAATTTTAACTGATACGAAACACTATACTTGTCTGTACTGACTACCTAGTCGGTACAGCATATTTCAACTGTACCGACCTGTGCGAAACGAAATTAAAAATACTAAAAAAAATACCATTTTGAAAATAATATTATTGTAATTTTAAAAAAATTTAAAAATAAAATTGACTACATTTCCACGTACAGTCGATCCCCAAATGTAGCGTTGCTCGGCTATGAGTACTCTTGATCAAGCACAACTTGATTTAATTAATTTATATTAACGAAACTTAAATAATAATTTAATATCTTCAACCGGTTAACGTAAATTTCTTAGTCAAAACTAGAATTTAAAGTACTGAAATTAACAATTTGAATATTTCGATCTGTTCTTAATAATTTAAAAAATAAAAATAAAAAAAGGCTCTCGATCGATCTATTTTTGCGTATGTATGCACGCAAGTTAGCTGACAAATTAAGCACAAAAGCTGGTTGACTGACTCCATGATCAATTATAACAAAATTTGGAAAACCGATCTCTACTTGACCATTTAATATATAGATTATTTTGTTTATAAGTTATGCATGCACCTTTATACTAAATACCAAATGATCCCATCCCATTGCGCTAGCTAGACCCGATGACATGCAATATTAGTAATTATCAATTACCCTTGGATCAACTTAATTTGTTGTTAAATAAACAAACATCAATGGTTATTGACATTAATGCCACACACAACTAGCATAATATGATAAAAATGAGATGAAGGTATATATATTTTATAATTAAATATATATTTATATATTGGGAAGATTAATCAGCTTGCTAATATATATATATTAATTAAAAGCATGAGGTCCTAGCATAAATATATATATATATATATACACACACTAGTTTTGCGGTTATATATAAATCTAACCTCTAGTAGTATTGATCACAAATAATTATATTTTTGTAGTGTAATATAATAAATAATCTTTAATTATTTAATATTATATTATAAAATTATGATAAGGTAGTAATGAGAAAATGAATGATACTCATTATATATTTATGTCAATGGTTTCTATGCCATATTGACAGTTGGTGCCATTAATAATACAACGTTTAATCCAGCTGGCAAAAGACACGATCGAGCTGGTTTGACCATAAAGGTGAAGAAACCAAATAAGCGAAAGGGAAAATATTGATAATAAGCGATGGGGACAAATACATGGGCAGATAAATAAAGTGGAAGAGGCCAGAATTAAGATCAAGATCGAGAAGATCAGATGGATGGAATTTAATCGAATACTAATTACATCAATATACGTGTGATTAAATAGAATGGTAAAAATAATAACTTATATATATATATATATATATATACTCCTCGAATTCAATAGACTATGGAACGTTAAGCATGTGTTTGCCTAACTGTTCAGACGTGATTTTAATTAACAAATTCCAGTTGTCTAATATTGCGGGCGGACAGTTAACGTTTCAGTTCATATCATTTTATCTATTAATTATCATTCTATCACATCATGCATATTGTATGCATGGTACATCCAGGGACAGTACTACTACTTCAATATAAAAATCATATTAAGTTTAAATATATATTTATATATATACATAATAAAATTATATATTTATATATGAAATGTAGAATTTGAAAAATAAAATAATTACGAATAAAATAAGTTTTTCTTTTTTGTTTTCATTATGCAAAAACAAAAAAGACAATACTCCTAAATTTAGATAGAATAATGTTAGATACAAGTTTTAAAATGTACAAATATTTTATAAAAATATGGATCTCATCAAAAAAAAGTAAATTTTTCATATTTTTTAATGGTTGAATCTATTTTTTTATAAAGGATTTGTGTAAAATTTGTGCATTTGAAGCATGTAAAACTCTCATCTTATATATTACGGATTTCATGTCATTAAAATTATTTAAATAAGTACTGTTATTTATATAAAATTCTATAATAAGAAAGAGAATACCACTATCCACTGTTTAAGAGTATGGAATAATTATTGATCTTCTTTGAATAAGATTTTTTTTAAGAAAATACTCTAACCACAAAAAAATTATATAAAGGCAATATCACAAATTGATGTGATTTGATGTAGTTCGTTAGATTGTAAAATTAATTTTATTATAAAGTAAATCTAACAGATTAGATGAAATCATGTCAGTTTGTAAGATTGTTTTATGTAATTGCTTTGTGTGTTTAAATAGAGGATAAAAATGATAAATCTCATATTGATGTGTAGTATATGAATGATTAGTACTATTTCCCTCAAATTAACGAAGGTTCGCTAATTAATAATAATCAAAACCTTATTTTAATTAGGCTAAATTGAAGACCTTTTAATCATCAAACCCTTTGAAAATGAAAGAAGAATGGTATTGGACCACCGCTTATTATAGTCTTGTTTCGACTTCAAAAACACGGTTAGTCTTCCTAAGCATGCTCATTGACTCCCAAGCAATATATTCTAATTGAGAGAAAAAAGAAGGGCTGGGACCTTGATTCTTTCTTTATAAGAAATTATATTTACAATCGTGGAATGTCCAAGCAACGTATAATTCTTTTGAAAAAATTAAGTAAATACGAAATTCTTATGAAAAAAAAAAAACTAATTTTTTAATAATAGAATCTTACACTTACGCACTCCATGACTATATATAGCATTACTCTTAATTTTTTTATGTCTTACATTTTCTTTCATCGTTTCTAAGCAATAAGCAGCTGAGTTTATTCCATTTCCATATGCATGCTACCGGCGCTATTATCATTAAGTATTGAGAAGCATTGCTGCAATCATAAAAGAATTTCATATTTCTTATTATAATACGTTAAATCTACTTTACTAATCTACTTTACAATAAAAATAAGTTTACAATCTAACGTACTATATCAAATCAAGACAGTTTGTGAACTTATTTTTATAAAATATATTTGTCCTTGAGCATTGATGTTCGTAGGTAGGGAGAACATGAACATAAAATAATGAATAGTGTTTATGCTTTCATGCCTGGAATCCACGTAGTAAAGTGGTTATTATCATGCTTTTAAGAAAGCTAGCTAACAATATTAACAAACAGGCACAAACTAGCAAAACTGCTTTTAAGTAAAGATTAATATTATATCAGTGGCGTAAATTCTTTTGACCCAGTATCTGTTCTTGGTTCTCAGTTTTCATACCTTTCTTTTTACATGCCTAGCTCAGTTTAGGTTGGGGACCTTTCAAGGCCTAGACATCCGGCCATCTTATTTGCTCAAAAGCTAAGATTATTATAGGCATGTGATTATTAGATCACTTTTAAAGTATATTTTATGAAGTTTAACTGACTTTATGACTATAAATTATACGAAGAAATGCAGAAAGTTTCTGTGGCTTCAAGGAATCTTAAGCTAGCGTGCAACCCACCCACCCCCAACGCCTTTTGGAATAGAGCATTGCTATGCATCATCCTACACACCACACACCAATGTGTTTTTTATTTTTTTAAAATTTTTTTTCAATTTTTTTTTATTTTACTCTTCTTGAAACATTTATATTTTTTTATTCATCATTCATATAATACACATTTAATAAGAGAAACAAATAAAAAAAATAAAAAAAGTTATGATGTGTGGTGTGTAGGATGATGCAAAGATTAATTCTTTAGAATATGGTTTATGTGGTGGTCGTTCTAGAGTTAATTAATTAACACCTCTTAACTTGATGACATAGACAAAAACAAAACCTTTTGTTTTGGGTGCTGTTATTATGCGACTAGGTTTGAATGCTGAGCTGCTCTTAGTGCAAGTTGTTTTTTTTTTTTTTTTTTTTTTT
>QEOT01007061.1:10709-31158 GCA_003123785.1 Pterocarya stenoptera | reverse complement strand
TTTATTTGTGACCGTAACACTCCTCTTGAGAAAATCGAGAGGATTGGATAGCATCTGATAAATGAACAGCATCTAATTGGTTAAAATGTACCCAAATGGAGAAAAGTTTCAGTTTATTTTCCTGTTATGAATGATTTACTTTATTGATTAGAAATGAAGAACTGACATGATACACTCTGTACAAAAAGGCTAGCAGCAATGGATCATAAAACAAACTATGCACTAACTCCAACAGTGAACAAGACATGAAGACGCGCAAACTAACAAGAACATGGCTCTTTAATTGGTGAATGTTGTTGATCTTTTCTCCCATATCTCATACAGATATAATTTCTATCTTGTTTGAAAAACAAGATCCTATCTATGCATCCACATGACTAGCTGACATGGTTGACATGACAAGATTAGAAGTTCACCGAGCTTTCGCTATTAGGCCACACTAATGCAACCCATCGCATTAGGCCACACATTTTTTAGTGCTTTCTTAACATATTTTTACAGAACCCGACGAGCTGTGTCTCTTAAACAATTGTGCCACTTTGGAGTCTTCTTTCATATATTATGTTAAGGTTGACTCCTTTTTGGTTTGAGGAAAAGAGGTGTAGATCCAGACTTTGGTTGGAAGTAGAGTAATCATAACCCTTTTCTGGGGAACGATTGGTAGTCCAAAGTAATTAGGGAGTGGTGATGCACCCAGTTCTGCATTTTCTTCTCACTGCAACACCTTTATTAGCTCTCTCTGCCGCTTCTTTATTTCTTTCTTTTCCTAAAACCTGAAACTCCAAACGAATAAATCGTTCTCTCAGATTACAAGTGGGAATTTTTTTATGGGTTTTAATAGATATGTGGATATGTATGCTTTGTGAAGTGGAATAATGGCGTCGATCCGACGGGCTTTATCGCCGTACGACGATCAGCCGTACCATAACGGCGAGAGTCCGTACTCGCCGAAGCTCTTCCCCAGCTCCAGGTACTCGTTGCCGTTGAACGAGTTCGCGGCTCGATTCTGGCGATTCTTCGGGTATCCGCCGCGGAAAGGTCAGCACAGCTGGCGACGGGCGTTCTACAGGTGCTTGTTCTTCTTCTTCTTGGGTTTCTTGCTAGGATTGACGCCCTTGGGTCACGTCGACGACAACGGTAGTAGCAGGCACGACTTCTTCGAGATCACGCCCCCTCTCGTCAACGTTCACCGAAGCGACGTCGTTGACCGCGAAGCCTCGGAGTCCAATCGTCTCTCTGTTGGCGAGCGCGAAGCCTCGGAGTCCAATAGTCTTTCTATTGGCGAGGTGAGCTTCGAGGGGAGGATGAAGTCCGATTTGGTGCCGATGAAGCAGCTGATTGTGGTGACGCCAACGCACGGCCGGGCGCTCCAGGCCTACTTCTTGATCCGGCTGGGCCAAGTCCTGCGGCTAGTGCCGCCGCCGCTCCTGTGGATTGTGGTGGAGACGAACTCGGCGTCGATGGAGACGTCGGAGATACTGAGGAAAACCGGAGTGATGTACAGGCACTTGGTGTGCGCTAACAACTCCACTAACATCAAGGACAGGGGTGTGCATCAGAGGAACGCTGGGTTGGAGCACATTGAGCGCCATAGACTCGACGGCATCGTTTACTTTGCCGACGACGATAACATATATTCCCTACAGCTGTTCCATAGCTTGAGAGAAATTGGGTTGGTATTCCCACCCCACCCCCCACGCCAAACTTTAAGCTTTTGAATTTCTTTATCTATATTTGGATACTAAAAATTCCATCTTGATGTGCGTGTGTGTATGCGCGCGCATAATATATACGAATGCCTGTATGTATTTATTATTTTTGCTTGTGGCTGCCTATTATGTATGACCTCTAAAACCATATCTTTCAGTTTGCTTGATATGTTTGTGATCATAATACCTATAAAAAAAAGGTTTGTGATAAGAGTAGTAGAATTTTGTTTTGTGAACTGGTTTCTCTGAAGAAAAATAATTTTGCAAAGTGATCTTTTCAGGGAAATATAATTGTGGGTCTCATCTTTGATTTTTCTTTCCGTTTACACAAACAGTCATGAAGTCTCCCTCCACACACTAAGGTCACAATGTTTGTTTAGACTCTTGCAAACACCCCGATCAAGTGGTTTAGACTCCTGTGCTCTTCAATTTTATGTAGTATGTGTAGCTTGAGATTTGATCAATTCATATCAAATTTGGAGTGGGCCTTTCGCATTATCCCTATCTATTATGGCATTAAATCCGTCGCCCTTAAAAGTTTCAAATTGTGGATTACTTGATAGTGTAATCCTCTAATGGTCTAACAGTTGAGGTTCAATGTTTTCAGTTTCACTCCTCTTATTTTGTTTCAATTCTGTTTTTTCTACAGAAATGCTCCCCTTTTTCTGTCCTTTGTCTCCTGTTCTTTTGTTCTAGTAAATGAGATGGCATTCCCCCCATCCCCTCCAAAGGGAGACTAATAATTAAAAGAGATAACAACAAAGATTGAGGTTGTAGTTTTTTAAGCACTATTTCTGAATGAAAATGAGGATAACATACTCATAGAGTTAATTCTCTCTTTGAGAAACTGTTGGTATGGGTTTGTATAAGTATGTTTTCATTGCATATGCAGTGTCAAAATAATTTGTAATTGTTGAAACTTTTGTCATTAAGAATGAATTGCATTATACCCTACCTACCTTCGAAGATCATAATATTGGTCTAATTGAGATGCAGCCGGTTTGGCACTTGGCCTGTTGCTATGCTTGAACAAAGCAAAAACAAGACCATTTTGGAAGGTCCAGTATGCAACGGGAGTCAAGTAATCGGATGGCACACAAACGTGAAAAGTAAGAGACTTCGGAGGTTTCATGTTGATATGTCAGGATTTGCTTTCAACAGTACAATCTTGTGGGATCCAAAGGGATGGAGAGGCCACACCTCAGTTCCAATTCGACGGTTGGACACAGTCAAGGAGGGATTCCAGGTATGCATGATAGAGTTACTTCTTCCGTTCATTCTTCCTTCTTTGCTATATCATTTTCAAGTTGCGTCCTACCGAAAAATAATTGTGCAATGTCATACTTTGTGGACTGACTTCATGTATTTCACAGGAGACCACATTTATACAGCAAGTGGTGGAAGATGAAAGTCAAATGGAAGGTACACGAGCTGGTTGTTCAAGGATAATAAACTGGCATCTTCATTTGGAAGCTCGTCATTTTGTTTATCCTAGAGGCTGGCTACTTCAGAAAAACCTCAATGTTGTGCTCCCAATTAACTGAATTAGACTTAAATACTGCAATTTTGATGCCTTGAGAATTGAGAGGTGAGAATTTAATTTATTTTTTCAAATTCTTGGAGGAATGAGAAGTTTCATTCAACAGAGAAAGTACAAGCAAACCTACTTATGCAGGACAAAAGACAAGCAGCTTAATGTTCGTGACATTCCTAACTTATGGGAAGGGGTGAATCAAATACAGAGATGAATTCCAAATACCACAAAACATACTGTTTTTGGATAGAGTTTCAATTGCTTTGCAACTTGCACCTTGAACTTTTTACATTTGTACTATTTGATGTGTACCAGAAGTTGTGGAAGAGAAAGCTAAAAACAAAAGCCTTTTCATTTACTTTAATTCTTGCTTTCTTTCATGACAAGAGTGTTACCATATTTTCATTTTGGTGGTTCATTTGTCCCTGGATTATCTTTGCGTCAATTTGCTGCCATTCTCATTATGTAGGTAGTACTTGTGCTCTGCCGGGAACATCAAAGAAAATAGAGGGTTTTATGGTTTTTTTTGGTTTGTAGAAATTTTTCTGCANGGGGTTTGGGGGGAACTTGCTCTGTATATGATGTTGGGTTTGCATGAAAAAATCTTATGGAAAGTTCTAAATTTTCTTCTAACTTACCCTCAGTGATGGTAAACCAGTGTGGATTTGGAAGCCATGTTTGTTGTCTGAGGTCGATGGAGTAGTCAGCTCAGACGACACTATCTTTAAAAAATATAATTAATTTAGAGAGTTATTAAGGGCTGGTTTAGATACATTATCATTACAATTTTTTAAAATTTCACACAAAATATAATAAAAAATTTAATTTTTTTAAATTTCAAAACAATATTTTATTCAACTCATCTAAAATTATTTCATTTCATGTCACTTTACAAACGAGTTCTAAGTCTTGTTTATCGTGCAGATTCATAATCGGCATAATGAGATTATTGTGCATCAAATAACATTTGAATAAAATAGAATAATAGAAACTTTGAATTATATATAATATATATAGAATATAGAATTTAAATTCTAATAAAATAAATTTTGTTATTATTATAACTAGTATAATTAGTTATTATTATAATTATATTATATTATAATATATAAATTAGAATAATTTTGATTATAGTTATAGTAATTCAATATTTTATTGAATTTAATAATAAAATATTGTTGAATTAAATAGAAAATATTGAATCATTGTATATTTTAATTTATGGTTTTCTACATTATGTTCTTTTCTCAACATTCATATTGACAACAGTATATCAAACAAATATAATCCGATCGTGAATAAATGTAAATGTATCTATTTCTCTGTTCTATAGACTTGGTTTTTTTTTTTTTTTTTTTCAAAAACGCTGGGTTCATTGGATTCTAATTATGTTATGAAACTTATTGTTTTTAGCCATTCCTTTGGATTACTTGACTGTGGCTACTTTTATTAAATTAAATGTGGCTACTTTTATTATATATAAAAATAAAAAAATATATAATAAAAAAACATTCATATGAGTTTTTCACGATTCATTGAGGTCTCCATCCTGAAATATGTAACTTATGTTTTTAGCCATAAAAATGTAGCTAGAATTTTTATATAATAACAAATATATTATTGATTCTTAAAAGTATGCAAATTCTAAAGTTTGAATCTTGAGAAATGGGAGCTGCTCTTTACTTCAGTACATTTCATTATGAACTTAATGATAGTCCCTACATTAGCCTTCCTGAAACTAACCTCATCCCAGGATAATACCCCATCTGTTTAAACCTGCACCAGATTCTTCGGCAGAAGATAAAAGTCGAGAATTGAAATATCTTATACAAGATATGGAGGGTGATAACCGGAGAAAATGATAACTTATTTTACACATGGATGGAGGCCGATATCGGCTCCAACAGTACTCTCGGCGGCTACTCAACATCGAACATCTACTCAAACCACCCAAATCAGGCAGAATGCTAAAAATAACAAAAACAAAATTTGAAAGAATGAAGTTACAAAAGAAAATGGAAATATAATTCCTAAAACACAAAGCATGTTACATTCAGCAGGGCAGCTGCAGCAGGGAGGGAGGATTCTTTTGGTAATAGAATCAGAATCCGACACTGAAGGTTAAGATTCATCTTGGTTCCACACCTCAGCCAGTCATATCCAAGTGATCGGCCACTCTTTGAACTTCAGATTGGGACCAATGTCTTGACACTTTAATTTTGCCCTAACAAATTTGGGACCAATTCCGGAACCTTTGGGATTGGGACTAATGCCCTGACCATCCATACATTGCTCGTCAGTTTGCTTAACTTCAGATTCTCTTATCATGTTGAAGTTGCTCCCTGAACTGAAGAACTCGTTTCAGTAGAATGCAACGACGACACACGAGGTTGTTGCATGAGTGTATCATTTGAGAGACCAAGAACCGCTAGTGTCGATCTGCCAAAATGCAAAACCCGGTAGGTTAACCAAACCCTTTTTTGTTTTTTGTAAGTAGTAGATTAACCAAACTACAACAATGTCAAAAATTTCTGACAGATAAGCCTATTTCTAATATTAGCCTTCAGAAATTTCAATATATCTCCATCAGGAGAACGTTTTCAGATGTAATAAACTACTAGAAACACCATGCACAAACAGAGAGAATAATATTATTGAATAATTTGAATCCAGAAAAACAAATGTTCTAATACAAGAGTTCAAACAATTTGTACCATTTCATTCTGGCCTTCACAAGCTTATAAGGCTTATAGGGCAAAATCTCAACCTAAGTTAGGAATTCTAGATTTTAAGCTTTTGCATTTAATTTGAGTTCGCTTAACCAAATACTCTCGCTCGCTCACTGGAGTTCGGGTGGGGGGGCTGCATGCCAAACTTAAAAGAGAAATGCTTCAGCTACAAAAAGATCCCACAAAAGCAAATCTACAAACAGATTAGATGAGTTAAAATTACTTATAAAAAAAAATTAGATGAGTTAAAATTCGTAGATCCAGAAAGATGCATACCCAGAGTCAATGTAAAGATACCTTATGACACCTCAAATAAAATATATTAAATTCCACTATCTGTTATTGAACAGCCTTGGGAAAAAAATTAAAAGTTTTGCTGTGGTGTGGGAAGGACTCCAAAATTTCCATAAACACCAGTTAAATATTACATTTCCACATTCGTTTATTGTTACTTGGTGTGGGGATCCGGCTCTTAAGAATACTTTTCTTTCCCTCTTTAGGATTGCAAGGGCTCAAGAAGCTGCTGTGGCTGATTCTTTCATTTTTTTTTTGGTACAACACTCTTCAATGGAATGTCAATTTTATAAGAAAGGTGCATGATTGGGAAGTGAATGTTGTTTCTAATTTTTTTGGTAGGTTATATGATATGAAGATTGTTCAAGGAAGAGAGGATGGTTTGCTGTGGATCGAAGCAGGAAATTCCAGATTCTCGGTTAGCTCCTCCTATAAGTGTTGACTTATCATTGTGCTAATAAATTTCCTTGGAAGTGCATTTGGAGATCTAAGGTGCCTAGTAAGGCTGCATTTTTCGGCCGGTTGGTGTCCCTTCTAAAGATTTTGACCACAGATATTTTGAGAAAGCGTGGACTAATCGTTGTGGATTGGTGCTTCATATGTAAGAAAGATAGTGACTCTGTTGATCACTTATTTCTTCATTGTGAGGTTGCTAAGAATTTTTGGATTTTCGATGAGAAAACTTAGAGAGTTTTTCTATAGTACTTTGTGTATTTGGGTGAAGGCTCTTGTATTAAATGGAGACAATTTTCATGATTTGCTTAGCCTATTCTAGTTCATAACTTGTATTTAGGTGTTTTAAAATATTTGCCTGGCTTGCATAAGCCAGATTCATTTGATACAAGGTGGAAAGTTAATCAAATCCAAGAAAAATGTACCTAGGTATTGAAGTTCTAATACTTGGCTGCGTTGCATAAGCAGCAAGGGCACCCCTAAGGTTAGAGTGTTTGTTCAGAGTGCTTTCAAGTTGTGGTGGCGGTAACTGCAAAGAACAATTGGGAAAAAGTTAAATGGAGAGAACAAAAATTCAAGGCAAGGAGCACTACTCGAATTTAGATTATATGATACCTGTAGCAGCACGTCAAACGAATGTGGCTGCGTTTGCGACACACATTTCAAAAAGCCAACCCAAAGCTTAGGCATTCTCCACACCTGCACCCAAATCGTACACACCATTTTGTACAATAATTATGCTAATCATAAGGATGAGCTTGTAAAACATAGAGCACACGGAATCTTTTACTGTATACTTTGGAAAAACCCAACTCCATGTTAGGCAAGTTTACCTGTCTAGTCACAAGTTTGGAAAGAATCTCCATAACAAAATCAACCTGAACAGAGCAAACATGACGGTTAGAAATTATTCTTCATTCATAATTTGTATCTACCACACAGACAAAGAACGCATTCAAATTGAACGAGTCATGTCATTGAAAGTGACAAATACCACATTCCAGGTAAAACGAGGAGAGAAAATCCTATAAAACAGTGATGCTCCCTGCAATTTTATTGTTCTGTTTATGAACAGTGAAAAAGTTGCAATTCCCTGCACTTCAGTAAGAACGTCTATGTGCAACAATCACTTTCCAAAAAAATGCACCCAGAAGATTCATAACATGCACAGAGATCAATAAAGAACAATGCAGTAACGTGAAGAGGCAGAAAATATTTCTTCATCAAAATTTCCAAAACTAAGCATCATCATTGCAACAAGGCAAAAATTTCACAGCCATATTATCGCATTTACCAACCTGGTAGATCTCAAAATTATTATTATTATTTTATGATGCAGAATCCCAGAGACCATGCAAACACAACATAACTTTTACCCGGACCTGTGTAACACGTCCCCGTCACACAAATCAGATAAATCATCTGTGCTTTTCACCGATGGGATATGGCCCCTAGAAATTGTTTGCACCCAAAAGTTGAAACCATAGACCTAGAGAGAGCATACCACCAAGACCAAGGCTCTTACCGCTTGAGCCAACCCCTCAGGGTNGGGGGGGGGGGGGGCCGGTCACCGTTAAAAAACTAAATGGAAAAATAGTAAAGTGATAGGAATCATGGAAGAGTACATTACAGTATAGTGATTTTAAGTTTTTAAATTTAACTCTCATCTTCAGAAAATTATGTTATTAAATAGACATTCCTAATGAAGTATTTTTCAACCTGTCTTACGACCTAGACAAACCCCAAATTATCCTGAATTTGGATTGAGCTATCGTTAATAAGGTAGTGAAGTGGAACGTGAGCAACCCACATAAACCAAGCCCATTTTGGTTTCACATTTATGTACGAGCACAAACACTTCAATAACACCAAAGATTACAACTATTCTATTTGGTGAAATTTAGGTATATAACTCCTATTAAAAGATGGGACGGAAGGAAAAAGCATGCAGCATGCATGTGTTAGCTTAATGTCTTCCATATAAAAAAAGAACTAAGGGTCTCTTGATGAATAAAAGCAGTTACTCAAAATATATATGACATGCCTTTTTAAGTGGAAGGCCATCTTTCTCCGGAGCTATGTGATGGATAGCGACCAATACTTCCGCAGGTGTCAAAGCTGGACCCATATGAGCTGAACCCTGCCACAGACAAAAATGAACTCAACAATCTTTGTTGACTTCGGGTGGGAAGGTGAAAATAATTTTTTTTGTTATTACTGTAAATCTATGTTTTTGCTCAATGCAAATTTAGTATACTGCCAAATAGATTGAATGCAAGCTTTTCGTTTTTTCTTTTTTTTTTTTTTTTTTTTTTTATCAGTAGTGGTGAGTCATGAGATGAAAGAAAACAAAGCACAATCTTATAAAATCAACTCAGAACTGAAAGAACCGAGTTCCTTTAGAAGCATGAGTAATCAACACAAAAAAATTATTCATAGCATCTAGACATTTTCTTTTATTGGCACCAGGTGTCCAAGAACAGTATCCCGACTAATCCCAGAGGTTCGCAGGCCCTCGGCAAAGAGTTTCCCAAAATCCCCCAGTCCGATTCCCCCTAGAAATTGTTTGCATCCAAGAGGCTTTGAAACTTAGACCTAGAGGGGCATACCACCAAGGACCAAGGCCTTTTACCACTTGAGCCAACCCCTAGAGACTAACATCTAGACAGACATCGGTTGTTCTACAAGACAGGCTAAAGTTAAGGAGCCTCTAAATTAGCCCAGCCACAACTAGAAACAACAGAAGTATCCCTCTCTATCTAAAAATTATAAAATAACATAGGAATGTGGAATCAATTGTTTTCCTTCTAACAGAAATATAACAGACGTCTTGTTTTCCCTCCCTTCCTCTCTATCAGAATGAAAAATAAATAAATAAATAACATAGGACCTGGAAGGATAAAAGATTTCAGATATATAATGGGCTCTATTTCTATGAATAATACAATTTTGTATTTTTTACAAGTAATAATACAATTATGTAGTATGCTTGAGATCTTATTTTTATTTGAAAAATAAAAGATAAAAGAAAAAAAATGATATGGTATCGTTTGTGTAAATCATACATAAATCCTACGCATTTACCTGCAGTATGTGAGCAAGTGCCATCTGGAACTTTTCTAGCGGAAGGTCAACAAGCCGAGGAAAAATAGGCAAAACCTGCATGCATACAATGATCAAATCCACACCCAAAACAGCATCTATCTCCAGTTGCCAACACATTAGCGTTCACTAAGCGGCTATTTTTTTTCCCAATTAGTTGAGTACTACTTTTAAGGAGCGGATGCAAACATAAAAAATTACCTTAGCATGGCATATTCTAATGAATGAACATTACCTTGAAGATGTTTTGTTTTTCCATTCATCCAAATTACTAATTTATTGGAATGTGAAAATCAACATATACAATCACAGAGTAGAAATAGTACAAGGAAGAAAATTTGAAACAAACCTCATTTTTGGAAAGTGAAGACAGCATTGGAATAAGAATTGTGACATCCTGAAAAGGACAATAGTCCACATAAGGACCAAGATGGCAAAAGCTGTATTTTACTAAGAAACAGAAGAACTTTTTAGTTACAAGAATAACCTTTAGTTTAGTTTCATATAAATGTTTAACAGTCGCTATCAGATCAGAAGAAGGCGTTGTCCCTTGAGTCAATATTTCCAAAACCTAGCAGGAAAACAAAACAGCTATCAGGATCATTCGTGTAAAATAAATCTCAGAGTAAAAGCAAAAGTTTCAAGGTTCAAGCATAGAAATGTTACAAAAACTAGAGGAACCTACCAGTGTCAAAAGATTTTCACTTCCTTGTGGTGGATCAGATATTATATGGAGCAATTCAGAACAAGATGACCCTAGGGACCTTATTAGAATCGGGATATGACGATGAAAAGCCTGATCATCCAAATAGGTTACAGAGAAAAAATTAGACAGTCAACATATCACATTTATATCATCAAACTTCTCAAACATTGCTCAGTTTAATGGTAATAACAAAAGATATTCTTTACAATAGGGAGTATGCAGCCAATTGGGAAGGACTACTCAAGATGTTCACTGCATTAAGGGATCAAGTACAAACATCTCCATAACAATATTATTCCCAATCTGTCCCCAAAAAAAAAAACAAAATTACGGGGGTAGTTTGTGGAAATTTATTAAGAAAAGGTTGGGATTCTTTCTCCAATAATTTCAGATTGAAGATGGGAGATGGAAAGAGGATACTCTTTTGGCATGACCTGTGGTGTGGGGATACTGCTCTTAAGCTGGAATTTCCTGCCCTTTTCAGAATTGCAAGGGATCAAAATGCAGCTGTTTGTGATTTGTATTGTAGTAGTAACAATCAGGTTGAATGGAAGGTTATTTTCAAAAGGGATGTTAATGACTGGGAAGTGGATGAAGTTAAGGCTCTGTTGGTTAAACTTTACAGCTCAAAACTGGTGCAAGATAGAGAGGCTTGCATGGTGTGGATTCCTGCTGGAAATGCTTTTCAGTTTCATCTTATTACAGAATTTTGTCAAGCCATAGTAGTTGTGTATTCCCTTGGAAAAATATTTGGAAAGTGAAAGTTCCTTCTAAGGTGGCTTTTTTCTGTTGGGTGGCTTCTTTGGGCAAAGTATTGACTACTGAAAATCTTAGAATGAGAGGTTTGTTTATTGCAGATTGGTGTGTTTTGTGCAAAAGGTATGAAGAATCTGTAAATAACCTCTTCCTTCACAGCGAAGTGACAAGATTCTTGTGGAATGAGGTTTTGAGTTGGACAGGATTACATTGTGTAATGCCCAGGGAAGTGGTGGATTTATTGGTAGGGTAGAAGGGTGTAAAGGGCTGTAAGAAGGCGATGTGTGTTTGGAAAATGATTTCTCCTTGTCTTATGTGGTGCATTTGGCTCGAAAGAAATGGGAGATGCTTCGAAGATAGAGAATGTTCTTTGGGAGATCTTAGGGTTTTTTTCTTGAGTACTTTGAGTTCTTGGGCTAAAGCTTTTGTAATAGCGAATAATTTTCTGCATCTGTTTTAGCTTTATGGTGGTAGTTTTCTTTTTTGTTTCTGGCAGTTGTAGATATTTCCTTTGTATACGTCCTATGTACTTGGGTTTATGCCTATTTCTTTAAATAAAATTTATTACTTATCAAAAAAAGAAACAAAATTACAATTGACAGGAAAGATCCAATTTGCAGGATGCTATTCTTTTTTTTATTGGCACCAAGCGTCTAGAAGAAAGTCCCGACTAATCCCGAGGTGCACATGCCTTCGGCAAGGAGTTTCCCGCAAGTGCTCCTAGGGTAATTCAAGAGGAAATCCCCCATCTAATGGCCCACAGAAATTGTTTGCACACAAGAGGATTCAAACCTTAGACAAGGAGGGAGCATCCACCAAGACTAAGGCCCTTACCACTTGAGCCAACCCCTGGGGGTTCAGGGATACCATTCAGTTTTTTTTTTTTTTTTTTTTATCAGTAAACAAATTTTTATTGATCAAACGAGTACGCAAGAGCCCAAGTATATGGGATATATACAACGGCAACTCCTAAGCATTCTAGTTTAGTGATACAAGGAATTCAAGAAAAGTCATGCCATGAAAATCAATTAAAATTGAGCAACGGAGTAAAGTATTAAAAAATAAGTTTCTAGGCTCATCCATTGACCGCTCTTGATCTTCAAAGGTTCTTTCATTCCTCTCCCTCCAAATGCACCACCATAGGCATATTGGGACCATCCTCCATATTAATACAATTTGAGAGTTGCCCCAAATGTCTTTCCAAGAAGCGAGGAGGTCACTTACCCTTCTCAGCATCACCCAAGCTAGCCCAACTAAGCAAAGACTTCATTCCACAAAGTCGTACCATCTCACAATGAAATAGTAGATGGTCAATGGACTTTCCGCTTTTCTTGCACATACAACAAGACTATGATTCAACGTTTCCTCAAGTTGTCTAGAGTGAGGATCTTCCCCAAAGAAGCCGTCCATACAAAAAATGCTGCCTTTAGAGGTGCCTTTGTCTTCCAAATGCTCTTCCATGGGCATGGATTTATGTTGCGCATGGTCATGGCTTGGAATAAAGAGCGGACTGTGAATAACCCTTTCTTAGAAGGGCACCAAAAAATCTTGTCTTCCACTCCCCCCACAAACGGGGTGCAATACACAATGTCAAAGAATGCCAAAAAAAACATTCCATTGGGGAATACCATTGCAAATGATTAGTAGATCCGCAATCGAGGCTTCTTTCATTCTTGCTAGACCATAAACTTGTGAATAAGTTTCCCTGAGTGCCCTATCACCTCGCCACACCATACATCATGCCAAAACTTGACCTAGGATCCATTACCCATAGTAAAGCAAATATTTCTTGCATGTGTATCCCAGCCTCTTCTTATATGTTTCCACAGCCCCACTACATAAGCCCCACTCACCTCATTAAAACACCATCCTCCCCATGGTTCTCACGTTTCAATTCGATGACAGTTCTCCACAAACTATTTTCCAAGTTTTGTTAAAAGATTTCAAGTTCCGAATACCCAATCCTCCTCCTTTAATGGGAGAGCATATTGTGGCTTATTTCACAAAGTGAAATTTAAACTTGTAATTTACCCCCCCCCCCAAAAAAAAAAAAACAAAAAAAGAAGTCATGGTGGAGTTTCTCCATGTGATGAGCCACCTTGGCGGGGAGCGGAAATAATGAGGAAGTAAGTTGGAAAATTGGAAATAGTACTTTTGATTAAGGTGACCCTACCACCTTTGGACAACCGCGTCCTCTAGAACAACATCCCAAATAAATTTCGACTTGAACTAGCACGCAACTCCTGCTAAGATATTTCAGGGCAGCTGTGATATCTGGCATCCCAAGATAGAGTTATACTCTCCACATTAGGAACATGCCCCATTACCACTACTTCTGATTTGGCCAAGTTTACTTTCAACCCTGATACAGCTTCCAAGCATAACAAACGAGCCCTCAAAGGTCGAATTTGTTCATGGCTGGCCCCACAAAAGATTAAGGTATCATCGGCGAACAATAGATGAGATATGTTTAGCGAACTAGTAATTGCCTCCCCCACTAAGAAGCCAGATCTAAACCCACCCTCCACAACACTTGAAAACATCTTACTAAAAGCTTCCATCACAAAAACAAAGAGTAGCGAAGAGAGAGGATCATCTTGTCTCAATCCTCGTGAGCTTTTAAAGAAGACTTTTGGAGTGTCATTCACCAATATAGGGAAAAAAGCCATAGAGATACAATGATGGATCCAAGTACACCATTTTGTACCAAAGCCACATCTCTCAAGCATGTAGAGTAAGAATCTCCAATTCACATGATCATAGGCTTTTTTCATATCCAACTTTCACAAAAGCTCCAGCTCTCCCGACTTGAGTCTATTTTTTTTTATAAGCAAAAGATATTTGCATTAATATGAATAGGCATAACCTAAGTACACAAGAGGTATACAAGAGTATACAACTAGCTGAGAGGAAGAGATAGAAACAAGAAAATAATGAAAGTTTAAGCCATCACAATCTACAGCACTCGCCCATATGAACAAAGTTTTAACAAAGACTCTAATCCCCTCTAATGTTTGCTCCTTATCTTAAAAAATCCAATCATTTCATTCCTTCCATAGGCACCAAAGAACACATATAGGAATCATTGTCCACACTGTTAGATTTGTGGAAACTCGTCCAAATTCTTCCAACTGGCCAAGAGCTCAACCAATGTAGCAGGCATAACCCAGGCTAACTCCAATCTTCTAAAAACATCATCCCATGGTGATCTAGTGGCTCACAATGCAGTAGAAGATGATCCACAATCTCACCATTCTTTATGCGCATACAACACCAGTCTACAAAAATCACCCAACGTTTCCGTAAATTATCCAAAGTCAAGATCTAGCCCAGTGAACCTGTCCAAGTGAAAAATTTCGCCTTAAGGGGCACCTTGTTTCTCCAAATACTTCTCCATAGAAAGCTATTATGTTGCGGATTGGCGAGGGTCTTAAAAAGGAGCAGGCAGAAAAAGCACCTTTTCTAACGGGTGTCCACCACAACTTATCAATGCCCTGATTTCTCAGTCTCATGGCATACAAGGTTCTGAAAAAATTAACAAAATTGTCAACTTCTCAATCATGAGCCGCCCTCATAAAATTCACATTCCATTGGGTTGAGCCACTGGACATCTCCATGGGATCCGCAACTGATGCTTCCTGTTCACACGCAATCTTGAAAACTACAGGAAATGTGTCCTTAAAAGCGTGATCTNCCCCCCCCCCCCCCCCCCCAACCAGCTCGCGCACGAGCACATACACCCACCTGTTATACCGCTACAGCCATTCCCAAGAAGCGCCCGGTTCCCAACCGACCAGTAGAAATTGGAGAGCAAACCCTATCCCATTTGACCAAGTGGAAATTAAACTCATCCCCCAACCCACTCCAAAGGAAATCATGCTGGGGTTTCTCTATTGAGTCTACTATTCAAACATTTTTTTGATGAGGGAACCTCTCCAAGGCAGGGCCCTTTGGACCCACTCCTGCAGAGTAAACCCCGGTCCCGTGCACCGCACCCTCGGAATTTTTCCTACACGGAACTGGTTAAATCGTTGGCTTTTCACCAAGGGGTGTGGCCCCTAGAGATTGTTTGCACTCAAAGGGATTTGAACATTGGATCTGGGGGGAGCATACCCCTAAGCCCAAGGCCTTTACCACTTGAGCCAACCCCTAGAGGTTAAAACAATTGTTGGCAATACGACTGAGTCGAGGATTTGCCTACCTTTGACAAAGTCATTTTGAGGCTTTGATATTAAACTACACAAGGACAATGCCAATAGCACCCAATATTTACAAAAACAAAAGGATGGACTCCATATTCTCTTTGGGAAGCCACAGTAACATTGAAGTCTGGCAAATGGTTCCTTTGCGCCTAATATGGTGAATTTGGCAAGAGCATAATGCTATAACCTTTGAGGATGCTGAGAGGATAGTGTTTGAGTTGAAAGTCAGTATGCTCAAATCTCTTCATACTTGGATGGTTGCCCACAACAATCTCTTTGGAGTCGGTTACTTGAAGAGCCAATCAGACCAACATGATTGGAAATGTAGCCCAAAACGACTAGTCGGCAGTTCCTTACAATTGGCTACTTTTACTAGGTCATAATTTGAACCAACTCAAATTGCACCCTAAATATCTTCAAGATAGTTTTTCTCCTCTTAATTATTTTTTGATTGGCACCGGCCGTCCAAAAACAAAGTCTCGACTAATCCCGGGGTGCACAGGCCCTCAACAAGGAGTTTTCCGCAAGTGCACCTCACGTAATTCAAGGAAAAATTCTTTTTTTCCCTATTACCGTCTCTTGATTTCCTCTCAAAAGTTTTGAGATGGTGGAGGCTTTTACTGCAGAACTTTCCCTGCATAAGATGTGAGATTGCAACACATAATGCAGCCATGTCAGCTTTCATGCATTAGATAGGTGGCTAATACAAAATGGCCTACTATAATTACAAAGAGCTTGCTTAACCTAATCTGTCAACTACTAGATGATGAAACACACTGCAACCAACAACAAAAATACCTGCTTGACAGCTTTCGGGGCTTGGCAGTAATTATTAAATACAAGTTGCAGAAGACTTGGTTTCTGCATGGAAGGAAAATCCTAAAAAGCATTACCAAGTGATCAAGGGTACAAAGCTATTATCTGTCATCACCAGTGGTGAAGCAAACAGAGGCAAACCTTTGTACATAAAGCAAAAAACAAAGAAATGAGTCTTTGAGCTTCATGCAATGACATAGTTGAAGTGTTGCGCAGTAATGATTGCATGCCCCTTGAGAAGTTATTGTCAGAAGGGCCAGGCTCTGAAACCTGAGAACCACTGGTAGATGTTTCTTGGCTTTCAACCTAAAAAGAAATCCACAGGATAAAAAAAAAAAAAAATCAGTAAGCAAACAAAATGAAAGAATGACCCTTTTACCCAGCTACCCTGGAGGTTCATTTTTTGTTGAAACCCAAAAGACAAACTGATTGGGGATGAAGGTCAAATTTCTTTGCAGTGATCCAACCAGCTCTTGTTAAAATTATATTAACTCAACACTCCACTCATCAGAGCCCAAGTGCTTTACAGGATTGATAATGAAAATGTTCACATCAATAAGCCCTTCAGAGTTTCAATGTACCGCATACGAGGTATAAAAAAAAGTAGAAAAGGCAATATGACTGAAAAGTAACTTAAATAACAAATGACCGATACCTCCCCTTTGACTCTTTGCTCAGTTCCAGACTCTGAAAGTTCTATATCTGAAATATGCTGATCTACAGCAGCCAACAACATATTTTTTGCAAATTGCTCAATACTTTCTGATATGTAGCTTAGCTGATAAAGCTTGTTCGCCACCTGTCCAGATTTAATATAAAAAAAGATGCATTTTTTAGCATGGAAAAATATACAAATACAACTTCTTCACAACTTCTTCTTTTTTCTTGATCGTTATTCACAACTTTTACACAACTCCTTAATAAAATATTATTTTTAATTCAAACACATCAAAGTCAAATAAATTTAAATGAATTTAAAGAATTTTTTTTAATCAGTAAAAACAGCATTTGTGTAAAATTTAAAAGAAAATTAATATTACATAGCTAGTTGTGCAAAGGATGTGGAATGGTAGACTTGGTAGTGTCTATATCATTTTTGTTTTAGCATATAGAACACGCCAGATTGGACTTTTTACATCCCCCCAATGAAGATAGACGTTTTCATTTCAACAGAATCAAGGAGGTTATGAGGTGCAAGTTAAAATACCAGCCGGATTGCTCTGGCTCGGATCTCATCTTGAGAATGAACAGCACACTGCCATTAGAAGATAATATCAGTAGAAATCCAATAAATTATCAATCAATATACATATAATTACTTTTTTATAGGTAATCGAGAAGTTTTATTCATAAGAGAAGGCGAAGCCCAAGTACACAGGAAGAAAATGAAACATCAAATATACATATAAACACAGATGAATATATACATATGCACATCCTAAAGACACACACACACCAGCAACGGGACAGGATGCAGTGGGTTCATGATTATAAGT
The DNA here is from genome assembly GCA_003123785.1 of Pterocarya stenoptera. NCBI lineage: Eukaryota > Viridiplantae > Streptophyta > Magnoliopsida > Fagales > Juglandaceae > Pterocarya > Pterocarya stenoptera. The sequence goes on along the minus strand of QEOT01007061.1, from coordinate 13,361 downwards.
CCAGATTCTCTGTGAATTCCTATTACAAGGTGTTAAATAGTCATGATAATAAAACATACCCCCGGAAATGCATTTGGAAAGCTAGAGTGCCAAGTAAAGTTGCATTTTTTTGCTGGTTGGTGTCGCTGGAGAAAGTTTTAACTACTGATAATTTGAGGAAAAGGAGTTTATATGTGATGGATTGGTGCTTCATGTGTAAAAAAGATGGCAAATCAGTTAACCACCTGTTTCTTCATTGCAAAATGATGACTGCCTTATGGAATGAGTTATTTGCAAGGGTAGGCATTGCTTGGGTGATGCCTTTTCATGTGGTGGATTTCTTGGCTAGTTGGCAAAGTGCTGCGGGATGTGGAGGCCATAAAGCTGAGTGGAGGATGATTCCTTCGTGTTTGTTCTGGTGTCTAGCTTGAGAGAAATGGGAGGTGCTTTGAAGATTGTGAATGCACAATGGGGGAATTTAGGGATTTTTTCTTTAGTCCTTTAAATTTTTGGGTGAACAATCTAGTGAAGGATATGAATATTTGTAATGCTTTATTTTAATTCTATTTTGCTTTAGTTTGTATTTAGGTGTATTCTCATGTAAACTTCATGTGTACTTAGGCTATGCCTATTTACTTGGAATAAAATCTCTTATTACCTATCAAAAAAAAAAATCATTACATTGACTCCCAACCTCGATGGAAGCAGAAATCAAGCCATGCCTTTCATACAAACCCTCTGAAGACCTCACCAGCAGGAAAAGAACAGTTCTCCGAACAATAGATTTCGATTAATTCTTTACTGATGCTAGAAAGTAAATTCACAATATCCAAGAGTTTAAGCTGTACATAGAATCTTAGATCGTTTGCCTGAATGAAGATCTCTTCATATGAATTAAAAATTAGTTTAATATGATGTGCAAGGCTTGATAAGTCATCATCTATAAGGCAAAAATAAAGCATTTAAGAAACACTAATTACTTCGCAATATCATAGAACCACTACAAAAAGAGTTAGATCCACTGGATAGTGTTACATCATCCCAAAAACTGCTTTTGAAACTCAATAATTTCTTCTTTATATTCACACAATTAAAAGATAAAAAAAAAAAAAGTCTTTTCCTCAAAGTCTCAGCATCCAAATAATGTCCTATATGTCGGATGCGAGCACTCCGAACTGCAGACAAACATCATACACAATAAACTAAAGTAAAAGATAACAGCCACAGAAATGCAATTAGATTCTTAAGTCAAGTCACCTTCAAAACTATATCCAAGCAAGAATGCCGATTAACCGGTCGGCCCAAAATCAAAATCCAGACAGCACCAAGGCCCTGAGTAACACGCTCAACATCACGTGCATCTTTCCCGAGGTGATCAGTGACATCAGCATAGCAGAGATCATCTAGTAGTTTCAAGGCAGAGTCAGGCAAAAGTGGGACTTCACCAAAAAGTCTACTAAAGGACTTATCTGAAGCTGGAAAAGAGTCCAGCAAAGATTTGGCCTACATTGCAAGAGAGTAAATACATCTCATTTTCACACACAAGTTGAAAGAACAACAGGATATTGAGAAAAAGGCGATGAAATAAGGTTGCACTAACTCAAAAGGTGCCTACCACAGCCAAGAGCAGCTTTTCATACACAACAGCAGCGACTGAAGAGGTTTCCGCAGAATCCAAGATCATGAGGGTATGCAGATGGTACAACACGTGCAAAACAAGCTCATGCCCCTGGAAACCATTTTCTACTATTAAATCTAATTAAGAAATTAACCACTCAGACAAATATAACACTCAATGCATTAAAAATCTATTCCGGATTTCCTCTCAACCATTAAATTGACACTAAAGGAGCCTTGAATGGACAATCAAACTTGAAAAGATACAATCTGCATAGATTTTAGTTGAGCAAACAAATATTTATCTATTCCCCACTTTCATGAAATCGATTCACAAGATTCCTTCTAAAAATAAAGTCCACAAAATCACCTGGTGAAGATCAAACAAATACTTACAAAATTTAAGTCCTCTAAACAAAGGGAACGCATAGAACACAAGGCAATTACAAAAGTCACCTCAGCCATTACAATCCTAAATTCCAAAAAAAAAATCTAAAAAAAGAAGGGAAACTGCCTAAGGCTGTTAAATGCAGAACTTGACAAAAGCTAAAGCGTCGCAATTTGTATTCTGACTTGTTAGAAGTTCCAGAATAATAATTAAAAAGCATCTGCACGATCTTTTAAGATATTTTTCAGGTACAATCCACCACTGAAAGAAATGCCAAAACATGCCCAGTTTAAAACATAAAGGGTCTTCAGAAAGCAGTTGTAAAAATCAATCGGACCCTGGGATGACTTCTTTTTTATCAGTAGATCAGTCCTGGGATGACTAACAGAAACTATATGCAAAACCGACTTTAAGGTATAATCCACCAATCAAAATAAATGCCTGGTTGTAGAACTCAAAGGGGTTAAGACAAAAACATAAGGGATGTTCAGCTTGAAGAGCAGTGCCATAATGTTTGATGCAATGCATTGACTAAGCATGGCAATAGCAGCTTCAAGGAGTTGGTATAGTAAGGCATCACTCTTCTCCTGGTAATCCTTCAATCCAAGATTTGAGCCTTCATTTTCTGTTCTCAGGTTCATTGGTCTCTATCATTCTTCCCTTCTCTT
>QEOT01007060.1:114782-137450 GCA_003123785.1 Pterocarya stenoptera | reverse complement strand
GTAGGAATCAAAACTTCTATCGATGTTTGGCATGCACGGCTTGGCCATCCATCCCTACAAGTCACCAAGAGCATCATCAATTCCTTTGGTCTTCCTATTTCTAGAACAACTCAGTGCGCTTTTGTTTGTTCATCCTGTAGGCTAAGAAAGAGTACTCAGTCGCCCTTGGTTCCCTCGGGCAGGGTATCTAAATTCCCTCTTGATCTTGTCCATTCAGACGTGTGGGTGTCTCCAATTGTGTCAAACGGTGGGAGTCGTTATTATGTTTCTTTCATTGACAATCATTCAAGATTCACTTAGTTGTACCCCATTGCTAATAAATTTGAATTTTTTTTCCTGTTTTGTTCGATTGCTTGTTGAAACTTACTTTCTTGCAAAATCAAGCAAATGCAAACTGATAATGGGGGAGAGTATATATCGGGGAAGTTCAAAATTTTCTTGACCTCAAATGGAATTCATCATCGACTCACATGTCCTCATACGTCCCAACAGAACGACATTGCCAAAAGAAAACATGGGCACATAATGGATATGGGACTGTTTATGCTAGCTCAATGTACTCTTCCTAAAACTTTTTGGGTGGATGCCTTTTCTACGGCAATTTTTCTTATAAATCATTTACCTACTGTTGTGTTACAAAATAAATCTCCCTACCATGTTCTTTTTGGAAAGACACCCAATTGCACTAAAATTCGTGTTTGGCTGCACTTGCTATCCCTTACTTCATCCCTATGCTCAAGATAAATTAGCCTATAAAAGTGAAGTCTGCATTTTTCTAGGCTATTCATCTCAGCATAATGGGTACAAATGCTATGGTCCTATATCAAAGAAAACTTACCTTTCTCGGCATGTTGTATTCAACAAACACATCTATCCTACCCATGAGTCCTCCATCACTCGATCTTGGAGCAGTGCTACAATTGAACAAAGTCCCTTATTCATCCTTCCCCAATCTGGACGACCAAAACCTACAACATCATCCATCTCGACAACTGAACCTTCAGCCATAGATTCAATTGAACCATCTCATGACTTGCCTTTACAAAATGCCTCTCGATCTCTTCCTAACCCAAAAACTACACAACAGGCCATACCTACTGAATCTCACATAGTCACAAGATCCCAAACAAGTTCCTCACGCCCCAAGCAATACACTGACGATCATCTCTTCTATGCCTCTAAACATCCTCTAAAGGCCCTTCACACTGTGCATGAAATTTCTGAACCATCATGCTACTCACATGCTGTTGTTTCTAGTGATTGGCGCAGGGCAATGCAAGAGGAGTATCAGGCCTTAATGGACAACGGAACCTGGCAGTTGGCTCCACAACCTCTGAATCGAAAGGTCATTTCAGTGCGGTGGGTGCACAAGATTAAACAGACTTCATCTGGGGCCATTGAACGGTATAAGGAGAGGCCAGTTGCGAAGGGTTTCACCAGGTTTCTGGGATGGATTTTTTTGAGACATTCAGTCCCGTTATTAAGCCAACTACAGTTCGGATTGTGTTGGCACTTGCAGTGCACTTTGGGTGACAAATTAAGCAACTAGATATTTTTAATGTTTTTCTTAATGGAACTTTACAGGAGGAAGTTTATGTTGAACAACCATAGGGTTTTCAAAGCTTGGATTTTCTAGACCATGTTTGTTATCTTTGGAAGGCACTTTATGGCCTTAAAAAAGGCCCATAGAGCATGGTACATGCGCTTATCACAAAGTTTACATGCATTGGGTTTTGTTGCCTCACAGGTGGATACATCTCTGTTCACTTATCATAAGCATGACATACGTATCTACTTCCTTATCTATGTAGATGATCTGTTAATTACTGGAAATGATTCAAAGTTCATTGAAGCTCTAGTCACCAAACTTAAGGCAGAATTCAAAATCAAAGATTTGGGCTCCCCTGGTTATTTCTTGGGAATAGAGGCGAGTCGTGATAGCATAGGTTTGCATCTAAGGCAAACCAAGTATATCTTGGATATTTTGCACCATAGTAGGATGGTAGGAGCAAAGCCTTACAGTGCCCCCTGTGTATTTGGTCGCAAGCTATCTGTTTTATCAGGTGAACCTCTTAACAACATTATTGAGTATCAGCAGCTTGTAGGTGCACTCCAGTATTGCACACTAACCAGGCTGGATATTGCATACACTATGAACCATTTGTGCCAACACCTTAATGGTCCAACCTCTGCACATTGGAATGCCATGAAACGAGTCCTTTGGTATCTAAAGGGTACACTTGATCACAGTCTATACTTTACTTGAGGTGCACTTGATCTTCATGCCTCTTGTGATGCTGATTAGGTTGGCGATCCAGACGATCGAAGATCAACTACGGGGTATTGTGTTTTCCTTGGTCTGTATTTAATTGCATGGTGTGCTAAAAAATAATCTGTGGTGTCCCGATCAAGAACAAAAGCCAAGTACCATGCTCTTGCGATGGTGGTGGCTGAATTGTATTGGTTTAGAATGGTGCTACGTGATCTGCAGATTATTCTTCCTAGCGTCCCTATTATGTATGATAATGAAAGTGCACTTGCTCTTGCTGCAAATCTGGTATTCCTTGCACGTACAAAACACATCGAGGTTGATTATCATTTTATTCAAGAAAAGGTAATTAATCAGGATGTTGTTTTCAATTACACACCATCCAAAGATCAGATAGACTATATTTTTACAAAGGGCCTCGCCTCAAACTGCTTCCAATTTCTCAAGTCCAAGCTCATGATTCAAGAACCATCATTCACTTGTTGGGGGGGTGTTAAGCAATACATCTCAATCTGTTGCTCAATCAATGGAGCAGTCAGTGGAGCCATCATCGGGCAAGTCAGCATGGGATGATTTTGTTAATTCCTCTCCAAATACTTAGCTCCTCGAGCTTGGTTCTCTAAATTAAGCACCAAACTTTTATCTCTTGGTTTTACTGCTTCCAAATCCGACTCGTCTCTCTTCATTTTCTGTAATTCTACAGTTTCACTGTATGTGTTGATTTATGTTGATGATATCATAGTCACTGGTTCCAGTGCTACTCTTATTTTAGATTTTGTTAGTGCTCTTAGTTCTTCACTTCCAATTAAGGATTTAGGATCATTACATTATTTTTTAGGAATTGAAATTGGTCGAACTTCCACTAGTTGTTTATGTGTTAGTCTAAGTATATATCAAATATGTTGAAATGAACCAACATGAATAATTCTAAACCTGTTTTAGCACCCATGTCACTGTCCACAAAACTTAAGATCTTGGATGGATCCTCCTTTGAGGATCTACAGCTTTATCGAAGTATTGTGGGCAGCTTACAGTATCTTTCTTTTACACGACCTGATATATCCTTTGCAGTTAACAAGGTTTGCCAATTCATGCACTACCCTTGAGTTCCTCACTGGCAAGTTATTAAATGCATCTTACGCTACTTGCGTCTTACCCCTCACTTTGGACTTCATTTTTCTGTTTCTTCTAATATTTCATTGAGTGCCTTTTTTTATGTTAATTGGGCCGGTTGCCCTGATGATCGAAAATCCACCGGTGGATTTTGTGTGTATCTTGGATCACATCATGGGGATCCAAGAAACAAACCCACGATTTCCCATTCCTCAACTGAAGCTAAATACAAGGCAGTCGCAAACACAACATGTGAATTAATTTGGTTACAGTCCTTACTTGGAGAACTTGGTATTTCACTACCCAATCCCCCTACTCTTTGGTGTGATAATATTGGTGCAACCTACTTTTCAGTAAATCCGATTTTACATTCACACACCACGCATGTGGAACTTGATTACCATTTTGTGTGTGAATGTGTGGTTGCCAAATCCCTTAAGGTTTCCTTTATTTCAAGCAAGGATCAAATAGCCAACATCTTCACCAAGCCCCTTTCTACTGCTCGGTTCAATTTGCTTCGATCAAAACTCACCATATCTTCAGTGGGGCTTGACTCGAGGGGGGCTATTAAGGCATCAAAATCCTTACACCAGAAGACTCAGCAGCAAAAAACATCACTAGCCTTGAAGCTTCTAGAAGAAACTCCTCCAAGCAGACTCACAGCATGACATATGTCAAAGCTCCAGAATATTCTTATATAAATAACTGAGTCCTTATGAGCTGTAGGATTAATCAATGTAATCTGATTTGTTTTCACGAAATGTGNCTTGATTACCATTTTGTGTGTGAATGTGTGGTTGCCAAATCCCTTAAGGTTTCCTTTATTTCAAGCAAGGATCAAATAGCCAACATCTTCACCAAGCCCCTTTCTATTGCTCGGTTCAATTTGCTTCGATCAAAACTCACCATATCTTCAGTGCGGCTTGACTCGAGGGGGGCTATTAAGGCATCAAAATCCTTACACCAGAAGACTCAGCAGCAAAAAACATCACTAGCCTTGAAGCTTCTAGAAGAAACTCCTCCAAGCAGACTCACAGCATGACATATGTCAAAGCTCCAGAATATTCTTATATAAATAACTGAGTCCTTATGAGCTGTAGGATTAATCAATGTAATCTGATTTGTTTTCACGAAATGTGTATATATATATGTGTTGTACTACTACTGTAAAATAACAAGAAAGAAATACAAGCGAGAAGGATTCCTTTGAGCCCTTGTGTCGAGCACCCAGAGTGCATTCTCTATTTCTCTTTGTTTTTTCATTGTCGTTTCAAGGGCCAATTCAAGGCTATTTCTGAAGATGATGAGGAACAACAAACCCTATTGTGCAACTCTTTTGCATTCTTACAGGCTTGGAGGATGAAGAGGGACTATTCCAAGCTATACTTAGCTCCCACAAAGAGGTTGCTGCAGATTTAGATCAGCCTCTGGTAATGTTTAAAAGAAAATGAAAGAAAAAGAAATTGAAGTACATAGAACACGTGGTTGAACCACCCGTTATTGTCGCATGATCCCAACGATTTTGGTTTGGAACATAAGAGCCATTGGAAACCTTGCCTCTATAGGAAAACTTAAAAAGTTAGTGAGGAAATTTAAACCTATGTTTATTGCTGTTATGGAACCTTTTATTTCATTTAAGAAAATTAAAGGTGTTGCTAATAAATTAGGAATGGGTGCTTACTGCTCCAATGAGGATGCTCAAGGGAAGATTTGGGTATTATGGAGTGAGGAGATTGGTTTTCATGTGGTGCAGGTTTCTTCTCAAGCCATATTTGGGCTTGTGAGGTTTCCAAATAATGATTTTCTTGTTATCAATTGTTTATGCGAGATGTCGCTACTTGGACAGTCTGAGTTGTCTAATTTACATAGCCCAGGTAAAAATTGGAGAGTTAAAGCATTAGTTGTGGGCTAGCTAAAATCAAATATTAGCCAAAAAATCACTAAAGTGCAAAATAAAGTGCAACAATGGGCTGGCTAAATATACTGTAATTTATTTGAGATGAATGGATTGGCTAAATTTGTTGAGCCAAAGGGGCTAGCGAAATATTACTTTTGACTAAAATATTGCCTTTCCCGCTGATTCTCTCTCCACGCAGTAGAAAAAATCCAACAAATAATTACAACTCTCTTCCTTTTCCACTGCTTTTCCCAAGTAAAGAAATTGTCAACTTCTTCCAAGTAAAGAAATTGTCTAACTTGTTCTCTGAAACGATGTTTCAGTTTTTTATTTTTTTTTACTTGTTTTGTGAACCGCTTGATATTTTTAATTTATTTTTATTCATTTTGCTTGAAGTAGATTAAAATAATCTATCTATGTCATCCCTAAATTGCTTCAATACGTGAATGGGTTGGGATCAATATTTTAAAATAAATGAAAAGTTCAAAATCAATATTTTAATAGAATAATAAAAGATTTGTTCAGCCTGTTATTTGATGTTGTTGAAAAGTGGCTAGCTAAATTTATAAAAGTAGATTTCTTAGTCAAATTTTGATTAAAGTTTGTTGAGCCCACTACTAGTGCTCTTAGTGGAGATTTCAACAACTGACTGGTAAAAAAATTGGGGGCATTCTGAAACCTACAGTTGCTATGAGTGACTGACTTCAATGAATTTATTCAAAATGGCGGATTACTGGATCTCTCTTTTGAGGGGTCAAAGTTTTCTTGGTGTAATGGTAGAGAAGGGGTGGCTCGGATTTGGGCTAGACTATTCAAAATTCTTGCTAGCCTCAATATCGTTGCTACCAACAAGTTAAAATCGAAATATCTTCCAAAAGTATGCTTGGATCATAGCCCTATGATAATTTACTCAGATGATGCTTTTCCCCCATATGGCCTTTCTCCCTTTAGATTCTTCCTTATGTGGTGCACACACGATGATTTCCCTAGGGTAGTGAGGGAAATTTGGACTCAACCAGCCCATGGGATCGGAGGGTCTTGTTAAATTTGCAGCAAAGCTGAAAAGACTCAAGCCAATCCTACGTAAGTGGAACAAAGAGGTGTTTGGAAGAGTAGAAACAAGATTACAAGTCTTGGAAGATGAAATTCTGGCGCTTGAAGTTGTATTGCCGACAAGTTTCTCAGCTGAAGTAGAGCGGCAGCTAGTAACCAGGAAGGCTGAACTAGAACCGTGCCTACTTCAACAGGAAATTTTATTAAAGCAAAAATCCAGAGTTAAATGGTTAAAGTAAGGGGACTCTAATTCCAAAATTTTCCACTCTACTATTCAGCAACGAAGATCCAAATCCATGATTAACAGGATGACCCTCGAAAGTGGGGAGATACTTGACTCACCTCAACTTATTCATAATGCTGCTGTTGATTATTTTCAAGAGGCCGCCTTCTCCTCGTCTGGTATCCAATCACCCTTGAATTTGGGTTCAATCTAGGAACCTATTATTTTGGAGGAGGATAATCGAAGTCTTTGCAGGCCTCCATCCTTGGGAGAACTTAGAGAGGCACTAGATGGTATTCCATTGGACAGCTGCCTCGGTCCGGATGGCTATGGTTCGAGTTTTCTTGTGCACTGATAGGATATAATTGGCTTGGATCTATTGGAATCTGCATGCCTTAGAATTCTTCCAAGGAGTTCCCCTGCCACCATGCTACACTTTGTCATTATTGTGACTATTCCCAAAGAAGAAAACCCAAGGGACTTTTCAAGACTTAGACCAATAAGTCTTTGTTCAGTGGCTTATAAGATGTTCTCTAAAGTTTTGGTAAATCGTCTCTCTCCCATCCTTCCAAAGAATCAATTCCAAGGAGCAAGGAGCTTTTCTAAAGGGACCAAGTATTCATGAGAATATCTCTCTTGCTCAAGAGATGGTGCAAATCTGTCGGATCAAGTAGGTGCCCTGAAAATGCTGAGGAAGCTTGAAATGAGAAATTGTAGGATTTTACCAGAATCAATTGGAAGCATGTTCGCTCTTACTTCTCTGAATATATCTAATTCCAATATTTCTGAATTGTCGGGATAAAATACCCAGGCCAACATAAGCCCAGGCCCTAGCCCATGCAGAGCCCGACTCAGTGGGAGGGCACCATCACCCAAACGAAGTCCTTAGGTAAGCTTTTCTCTCCCATTTCAGTTTTCCTTCCCCGATTACTACTCTCCTCTTCCAGTTTTCCCCCTCTGATATTCTCTCCACACCGATGTCAACTTTCCTCACGTTTTCACTCTCCATTTTCTCACGTCAAGATCTCTTAGTCTTAACTAAAGGTGTAAATTTAAACTAGAAAATCGGTCCGAACCGGACCAATCTCGTTGGACCAATTATGAACCGGTCCGGTTTGAGACCGGTTCTTGTATTGTACAAACCGACCGAATCCGATCCGGTTTCGAGAACTGGATTGGCCCGACTAGAGAAAAAATATATATATAAATTAATATTTTGTATAAAACTTTATATATATATAAGTTTTATACAAAATATTTTTTATATATAAGTTTTATATATAATATATAATTATATATGAAATTTTTATATATAACATCTGTGTCCTGTTTATCAAATGGGATTGATGATTTGTTTTCTACTGGAATAACATCTGTGTCCTGTTTAACATCTGTGTCCTCCATGAATCACCATTAATTCTGAACTAGTTATTAAGAAATTGGGAACCTTGAAAAGAGATCATTAAGGACCAAAACTGGAGGTTGAGGGAGGGGCCCACCATATTTTTATAATTCTATAATTGAAAGTATACATATAAAGAATTAAACTTGGAAATATAAATCTCTTCTTTGATATTCAATATATATATATATGTGTGTGTCTTTTATTTTCATGACTTTTGTATCCAGTCATATTTTGATTAATTTCTCCCCCTTCTAATTAGTTATAAAATTAATTGGATTGGTCCTTTTCAAATGTGCTTGAATTTTTAAAAGGAGAAAGATATTTATAATATTGTCCCTTAATTATCACGTGGCCAAACCTTTACCATCTCCATAGATGCTTCACATACAGGTAGACATGCATGCACACACATAATTGTTGACACATAATATTCTCTCATCATTTACACACCATAATTGACAAGCAAATACAAGAAAGAATAGATTTTTTTAAAGCAATTTTTTTTATATATATAAACAGATTTTTTTTACAAATTTACATTTTATTAAAACCAGAAAACTGGACCGAAACCAGTAAAACTTGAAGTACTGATTTAGGGGGTAATTAGTGCTTAATCAATTTTTGAAAATACAAAATCAATACATACCGGTTCGATCCTAAATTTTGTTCAAAACTAGACCAGACCAGACAGGTTACACCTGTACTCTTAAAAAACACTATCTCTCTCTAAGTGCAGATCCCTCTCTTAACATACATTATCTCTCTCTAAGTGCAGATCCCTCTCTTAACAGACACTATCTCTCTCTAAGTCCAGAGTCCTCATCTCACCCCCAAACATTACTTCCACCAGAAGTACTACTGCTAATGCCAATTATATTATCGACCAATGAAAACAATTAGCATTAAATGACAATTGAAAAAATATAAATTTTTAATCCATAATTTAATTAAAATATGATTACTAATTAACATATAATAGGTAAAAATATGGTAAAATATGATAAAATAAAATAAAACAATAATTTAAAAAAATTAAATTATTTAATTATTAATTACTCATTACTATATAATGAATAAATGAATAATTAAATGTGAGGATTAAAAGATGTGAATAGCCAAAGTCAAATTCATCTTATATTCCTTTATTGTTATATAATGAAAAAATAGTTATTCCGATGTGGGGCTTATGTGAATGGAATAGCCAAAACCCAAATTCTTCTCACATTCATTAAAAGTGTTCTTTAGCTTTGGCTAATCCATTGAGGATGTTCTAAATATTTAGATTCCTCTTTTATTTTCATTAGCTATTCTTGTAAAGCACAAATAATTTAAAAACGTGTTAGTGCCTCTAAAGTAAGACTCAGGAAACTATTTGAACTCATATTTTTATTTTGGTGTAACTGTTGGTGGAAAGGGGCTCCAAAACAAGAAATGGTGAGAGAAAAGTTTGCTTCAAGGTGCATTACAAATGTCGCTTTCCTTAAGACAATATTCACCCTCACCAATAACAGCATGCACACGGGTTACAAGCGAATTTGCCTCCAAGATACATTAAAATCTAGAACAAGTCTGTTTATCTAATTACGTTATGCACACACGAAATTAGACCCTGAACACCCTCAAATTTTTCTACTCAACCAAGAAATTGGAAATCTATTCTTTACAGAATGAACTGATCCTAATAACAAGTTTTGAAGAAATGAAAACTTTTGGAAAATATAGGGTGTGGTTCGAAACCTTGTACTTTAGGTTAACCAAAGCTATCAATACTACTAAACCAGTGAATGACTTGTGTTTTATGTGAGGACCCAAAATAAAATAAGGCTTATATACTTTCCTTAATTCTCTCTTTCTAAAATAATTCATAACTTTCAAAATAAATTTCCAAAATAGTATAAATAATAAATATAATATATATTATTTTGAAAATATTTCCAACAATCCCCCATTATTTTCAAAATACATCTTGATTAGAATAGGAAAACTTATACATAAATTAAGGTGTCTTTTGGACTTGAACCTTCACATAGTGAAAATACATCAAAGCTAACCAGAATGACATTGTATACATGCTTTGAACTAGAGATTCTATACTATTAGTTGGATATATCTCACATATAAATTTTCTTCTCTTTGTTCATAAAAGCCGACACGTGGATTAGCCTTGTGTCTATATCCTAGTTTCATGAGCGCTCTAGAGACAAAGCCTAACTCGCATAGGAGGCGGCACCACCCCCGACACTCAAATAGGTAAACTTATCAAAAGTGTCCTGTAACTAAACACTTTAACATAACCATGTTATAAGTCTATTAAGAGCTCATTGCTCAACCTCTCATTTTCATTACAATACCAAGCACTTAAAACCTTGGGATGGTAAATTTGTTTGAAAAACTAATTTTAATATCATAGTGCTTGCAAACCACGAACATATAATGTACTTTACTTATTGAACTCAAGTCATGATATGTTCAAGAGTTAAATTGAGTTTTCATTATTGGTGATTTTATTGTTTTGGCTTTAAACTCATCCCTTTGATGTCCCACATCAAATCTCTTGCAAGTTCTTTAGTTAATGGATATATAATTTCTGACAATATATCATAAAATCAATTGTAATTACTCCATCTGTGAGTAATTGGCTTAAGATATCTAGACTTGCCATTATATATTGGTTTAGGCCTGTGACAATATAGTCAGACTATCATAATGCAAAGATATTGGTGGCTTTGATTTTGGCCAAATCCGAAATCTCTATCAATAATTTCTTAGTCACTCTACTTCTTTGCTGCAAGAAGCTAATGCTATAAACTTAGTCATCATGGTTGAGTAAATAATGCATGCTTGCTTCTTCTCAGGAGATTACTCCTCCACCAAGGGTAAATATCCACCCACTGGTTGATTTGATCATCATGCTCAATCCTCAACTGGCATTTATATTCCTTCTACAACTGAAGGAAACCTCCTTCTATAACTGAAGGAATCCTGTTGTGCTCAATATCATAATCCATGATATTTTTCAAATACCCTAAAATGCTTTGTACAGCTATTTAATTAACTTGGTTCTTTGAATGCATTATAAGCATAACAATATATATAGGAAAAAAAATCATATATATAAGTCACAATTTGTTTTATTTGTTTGCATATTCATAAATTAAATCATATCATTTATAGGCTTCTAGCATTAATGTGCTCTAAACAACAATGCCGAAAATAAAAAATTAAGCAAAATATGAATTTAATTATTAATATCAAATTTGAATATGCCTTCACTGAGATATCCCTTCCCAACGAACTTACCATTTTTGGTCAATACAAATTTATCTGACACAAAAATCAATTTAAACCCAAACTTATTCTGAAGACTACCAGATACAAGATTCTTTTTAACTTCTGGTACATGATACACATATTTGAGAGTAAGAACTTTTCTAGAAGTATACTCCATTTTTATTGTCCCTTTGCCTCTAACTATGGCATCAGATGAGTTCCCCATGTAAAGAACATGGCCATCTTCCATTAGCTCGTATCTCTTGAACAGATTCTTATCTTTACAGACATGCCTTGTTGCTCCTGAATCAATCCACCAGGAGTTATCTCTTTCAAGAGTTTTAGTCTTAGAGATCATGGCCTTATAATTCTCTCCAGAACTAGAATCCCGTCTTTTCTTTTTAAGAAAATAACAGCCTCATTTGTAATGGCACTGCTTGCCATAATGGAAGCAACTTACTCCCAGATTCTTCTGATTCTCATTTTGGAAGTGATTTTGTTTTCTTCCAAAATTATTCTTTCTCTTCTGGTTTTCATATCCGGATTCATTAGGTTGTCCAGGTTTGTGGGTCTTTCCGTCCTCTACCATGTGCATGTTGGAAGTCAAAGAATCACTCTCTTCATTATTGTCTCTAAGCCTTATCTCTTTTCTATATGAAGATGTTGGCCTAATTCTTTTAGAGATATTTCCTCCATTCTATGTTTCAAACTTCTTTAAAAGTTTTTTCATGGTTGAGGAAGTTTATCAATAATGGAGGAAACCAATATAGATGCATCCATTTTAATCTCATGTTGAGAGAATTGATTAAGAATATGCATAATCTCATTGAATTGTTCAATAACAGGCCTAGAATCTACCATGGTATAAATGAAAAATCTTGTAGCCAAAAATTTCTTATTTGTAGCATCTTCTAAAAGATACTTAACCTCAAGTGCGTCCCATAGATCCTTGGTGGTTGCTTTGTTTTGGTATGCGTCAAACAATATGTCAGATATTGCATAGCAAATATGTCCCTTATAGATGTAGTCATCTTTTTCCCATTTGATCCTTGCCGACTTTGAGCGATTGTCTCGTCTTCATTTACAGACGGCCTAGGAGTGGTTAGTACATATACCACTTTGCGACTGGCCAAGAGGAAATATATTTTCTTTTGCCAGCGTCGAGAATTGGCTCCATCAAAGTGTTTGAGTTTTACAAAATCTTAAGACAATATTCGACGCTGAATGAAATGAAAACTTTGGGTAGAGAGAGAATTTTGAAATTGCCTTCTTGAACTCTATGATTCTCTAATTCGTAGGCCAATTGGTCTATTTGTAGGTAACCAAAGGATATATTTTCCTGAGATTTGATCTAAACAAGTATATTTATTGTGCCTGTTACCAAGTGACACAAAGGTTGGACTTGGTTTAATGGTCCCCACGCTTCTCCACCAACCAGCTGGTACCGATTCAAGTCCCAGCAGATGCGCTCCTTCGGTGACAATTTTTACATCAATTTCCTAGGCGCCTTAGGTTGGACACTAGACACCCAGGCCCGTGTGGAGGGGCCATCCTTTCTATTAAGGATTAAAAGTCTTTTCTTGTATAGGATGTGGTTCGAAACCTTGTCCTTTGGGTTAACCAAAGCTATCAATACCACCAAGCTAGTGAATGGCTTGTGTTTTATGTAAGGACCCAAAATAATATAAGGCTTATAAACTTTCCTTAATTCTCTCTTTCTAAAATGATTCATAACTTCCAAAAATAAATCCCTAAAATATTATTAATAATAAATATAATATAAATTATTTTGAAAATATTTCCAACAGTAACAGGGTATCTCATGCATTCTTAGGTAGCTTTGTTGTACACCCAAATTCGACTAACCATCGCACGGTTTTAGGTATGGTAAATTGAGTGTTGATCTCACTTTTTGCCAATTTAATTCGTGGTATGTATGGTTGTATGTACTGCATTTTTAATGGATGATATTGGAAAGGAGTTTCTGGCTTTGTTAATTTCTTTTATATTTGTTGATGTGTGGCAGTTTGAGGATTTGTGTGTGACGGTTTGAGTTGATTTGTGACTATTGGGGTTAAGCGGTGTAGTTGTTTCAGGGTTGTTTACGGTGGGGGTGGGATTATGGGTATTAGGCTGCTTGTGTTAGACATGTGGTGGGTGGTGTAGATGCTCAGGGTTGACGTGTTGGATGCTTTGAACTATATGTTGGCGGTGTTGGGGTTTTTTATATTAATGGTTTGAGTTGACGTGGCTGTTCAAGTTATGTATTAGCTGTTAGAGTTGGTGTTGGTTTGTTTTGAATCTATATTTTTGTTGTTGGGTTGATGTTGATTATGACATATGTGATAGTGGGGCTGACTATGTTGGATCCAATGTGAAGGTGCAATGTGAGATTTTAATAAACAGCTTTGGAAGCGAGTTGGGGTTGGTTATAAACTAACTAGTTAAAGGCTTGTGTTTTGTTAGTGCAAGCTTGTGAAAATTTTATTGAAGACTTTTGTGTGGGTATTGATGTTTACTTATGAGAGACTAAATTTTTATTTTGATTACGGTGATACGGCTAGAGTGCGGACTCAAGGCATAGATAATACACGAAAGTCAGGTAAGCAAGGTTCCTATACTAGATTTTACATAAAACAAAAGAAAATGAGGTGGTTTGCAAATATATGCATGCTTGCTTTTGAAAAGAAACTTGAAAATAACCTCAGATTTGTGTTCTACATATGCATGAAATATGTATAAGAGAGATTTTTTTTTTTTTTTTTTTTTTTTATCATAACTAGTGTAGACATGAGTTTTGTTTTAGCATTCCATTTTTCTGAATTGCGAAAAGAGCGAATCTGACTGGCTGTTGAGATTCATGGCTGATTTGAGTGCTGAGATGCAGTGGGTCCAAATTCGCCACATCTAAGATGCAGTGGAAGAGATAGGGAGGGGATGGCTTTCGTTCGGCGACATATCACTTATGGATGCTCTTCACAAAGATCATCTGCATTAAAAAAGTGAGAGAGAGAATGTTATATCCAAACCCTCAGGATCATAACAGAGAACTACTGAAATAGGCAGACGGCAACGAATTTGGAAAAAATTGACGGTAATGCGGAGTGAGCAAGGAGGATGTCGTGCGACAGCGAATCTGAGTGCTGAGCTGCAGTGTGTCCAAATTAGCCTCATATAAGACGCAGTGGAGGAGATTAGGTGGCATTGGCCTTCATTCAGCGACATCAGCTGCAGAGAAGGAGAGAGGGCTTGGGGTGGGGTGGGGTGTCAAAAAACTTTCAAGAGGTGCAAGCTATCAAGTGATGAGGCAACTGTACGTAAAGAATTCAAATGTGACAACCCAATTATGCAAAGATCACGAAACATAAATTTTGTATTAATCACAGAACATTAAGAGAAATGAGGATGTAACATTAAGAGAAATGATATATGTAAGTCCGAAATGTACAAGTCTGGTGTACGTTCTATATAAAAAGTGGACCCTATTATGGAAAAGTGTAAA
The DNA here is from genome assembly GCA_003123785.1 of Pterocarya stenoptera. NCBI lineage: Eukaryota > Viridiplantae > Streptophyta > Magnoliopsida > Fagales > Juglandaceae > Pterocarya > Pterocarya stenoptera. The sequence goes on along the minus strand of QEOT01007060.1, from coordinate 122,718 downwards.
AAAATCAATTTTTTTCTTGATGAGGCCCACATTTTTACAAAAGATTTATACATTTGAAATTTGTACCTAGTGTTACTTTAATTGTCAGTGTGTCTATAAATTTTGTCAATTTTATGAGTGGAGGTAGTCTTTTTATGATCCAATCCTCAATGGGTTTAAACATGCACGCGCACTCATATGTACATTATTTGCAAGTGACTCTTTTAATGATCCAATTCTCTTTTGTTTATTTATGACGCCCCTAGCCCCCGCTTGGGATTGGGTCATTGGACAATAACTAAAGCGTTGGGACATGTAACTCAAGATAAAATACCCCCATATATGATAATTAAAATGCATGCTCCCAGAATATTTATAGCAGTATGCAATATATCCCAACGGAAATTCATATGAATCTAAGTAAGATTGATAGCAATTCCAAAAGCATCATGGTACCATTTAAAACTATAAATCCCAAAACAACTTATGTGTTCAAATTCCCCAAAATACAATAGCGTTTTAAAACCATATCTCTCTGATAATCGTTTTCTTTCTAAGGTTTCTCTTTTCTTCAAATCCTCGAAAAGCTTCAATACTTCACTTATGAAGCAGTCGGCCGTTGCGAGCCTAATTTCTATGGATGGCTCTGCCGAGTGCTCAGGGCTCTTCGGGGCCTCCTTCACCGGTGGGGGATCCACTCTCTTACATCTTTCCATGGTCTGTATCTACACTTGTCACAACTTCTACATTCCAAGTTAGGAATGGTAGTGAAAACTACTACGGTGAAATTTCGAGAAATCTCAGTAAGTAAACAATTAACATACAAACAAACAACATTAGCAGATAAAGGCAAGCCATGAGATGAATACATGGACATGTACTAGACTCAAAACTTACCTCATGCAATTTTGACTTTTCATAAACATATGATAGAGATCTTTTGACATTTCGATAAAACATCATTTTTTTCACATTGAAGAGTTCATTACACACCTTTTACTTATTGCCTTTCCACTTCTCGTAACATATGATCGAATAACCCACAACTCCCCTATAGGGGTGAACAGGAACTGGTTGGACCGACTGTTTCTGACAGAGACCACCGTCGAAGTTAGGAACCACCCGAAATCGTTGGAGAACTGGTCAGTCGGCGGTAGAAAATACTCTGAACCAACATCGACAGGTTTGGTCCTGGTCCAAACCTCCGAACCGGCCAATATTATTTATTATATATATTTTTAATATATATATATATGATACAAATGGAGTCGTTGTTTTGCTTTAAAAAGTATAAAAAAAACTAAAGGGAACAATGACGTTTGGTTGAGACCAAACGACATCTTTTTGGGCTAGGGTTAAGGATCGAATGACCCCCCCTTTCTTCTTCTTTGCCACCACTGTATACACCTCTCTTAGACTCTCTCGACTCTCGCACGCAATCACCTTCTCCTCCTCCCTCAGACTCTCTTGCCGACGAACTCCCATGCCCCACGACGCCAACTCTCAGACTCCCATTTCTCAACCTCTCTCATCTCTTTCCCTCTCCTCTGTATCTCACGTTGTACGACATCTTCGGTGAGTAATGGCCTATTTTTTTTGCCCAGTTCAATGATAATTGAAAAATTATCATTTAAGTATTTTTTTTTTTAGCATTGTCCGATCCCTGTGTTGCTGACTTGTTGTGATTGTTTGTGATGAAATTATCTGATGAAATTGTTTGTGATGTGGGTTCAGATTTTTCTATCGATTCATGTTCACCTAGCTTCCAGATTTTTCAATTCATTAGAATCTAATGAGTTGTTGTGATCAGTGATGCATTTAAGTGTCTTGTGACATTATGTTGCTATGATCGTTGTTGTTTCTAAAATTTGAGTTGCTGTGAGCCTGTGATTGTTTATCATATTCTAATTATGTTGTAAAAATATTTTGATATAAATAGAGAAAAGATGAGTGAACTAAAATCTAGATTAGAGTCTTAAACTTGTGATGTTTGCCATATTGCAAACTAGCTGCTGTTTATCCTTCCGTAGTAGAATCGGGTAAAGTTTTCTATGTTTTCATTGTAATTTAATTTTAGTATTTTTCATAATCAAAATTCACCAACATTTGATGTTTTATTCTTAATTCTTATTATTAATTATTTAATATTTATTAATGTTTGTATATAGAGTTGGGCACACAATCAAACGTGAGAACTATTGAAGATTGAAGGTTGAAAGCTTGAAGCAGCAAACATGAAGATTGAAGATCACTCCCAATTTGTTGTCATTTATCTATGTTTTTTTTTTTTCATTGTTATTTGTTGCTACGTTTAAGACAATTTGTCTTTTTTTTTTTTTTTTGTAATATGTAATACTAAACATCTAGTGAAGTTATGTTTACTTTATTTTTGTTAATTATGCAGTAAGTAGTAAGTAATATCGTTAGTATTAGTATTATAATTTATAGTTATAGACTATAGTATTAGTATTATAAATTTATAGTTATACTAAATAACATCTATTGCCAATTTAGTATTTTTTTATACATAATATTACAAATACAAATAAAATTAAAATAAAAATGAAACTTAAATATAGAAATAGTGATCTAGAAATAGTTTAAAGTAAATTAAGAGTTTAAAGTAATCCCAAAAAGGTCCAAAGTATATTAGAAATAGTGTATAACAAATAGGCCAAAAAACAAAAGCCCAAACTGATAACTAGACTGATGGACCGGCCGATAACTGGTTCCTTCCCCTATGGTCAGCTTGTTCAGTCGGTTTCTACCATGTGAAAATTGTATGTTAGTTTGGTTTTCAGCCCTACTCCCCTATGCACTGTGGGCTCCCTACTAGTTACCGCATCATTTAACCGACCCACTTGGTTGAGGTGACTATGTCAGAGTCCTTTTCTTATGGAGCAGTTCATCTTTTTCGCCTTCAACGCATATAACACATATGGCACCCACTAGTTTGACGTGCTATCCCGCTCCGGAAAACTTTAGAAGGATCCACTCAAAGTTCGCTGACAGTACTTCATCGATCCAAGAGTTTTGCACTCCAATTTATACACCCAAGAGTGGACAAGGGAGTATCACTAGGACATTCCCCCGTCCTAGCATTTGGGGTCATGATAAAACATGTACATACTCTTTTCTTTGAAAAAATAGCACACAACCTGAAACACGTGTGACATGAACTTGTAACTCTTTTTCTTTGTATGGACCATATGAATATGTAATGCCAAGGACTATGTAATCATGTGACAACACTTTGAACATTTCATGTTACGGCTTGAAAATATTAGAACATGTTTTTCACTTAATACAAAAGCATAGGTAATAACATTCAACATACCAAGGCAAGAGGTATTTTCTTAAACCCAATAACTACTGATAACCTATATAAACATGTCCAACATCATGCCAAAACCGATTAGATAACATGATACACAATAATACAGTCTCTCAATGTCTATGTCTAAGTATGACCAAATCGTTCAAGAACACATAAGCATGATTCACAGGAAACGATTTTTGAATCTTTATCTCTAAGCATGTCTGAATTATCAAGAACACATAAGAATGGTAATTCATCATGTGAAACCGATTACAAGACATTATATGGTAAGGGATTTTTAACCAACAAAACTAATTCACACGTTAACATACAATAATACAAATTTTACATGACATATACGAATATCATCCAAGGGTAGGTTGAGAGCCACTTACAAAAATCCAAAACAATATAACACGATCAAAAAAGCTGTAAAAAAGTCTGTTTACTAATTTGAAAGAAGAAAACGTAACCCTTGGTCGAAAGGTGGTCGTGTTTTCCCTTGACCTTGGTTAGGGGCATGTGAGTGTGTGCATGGCATAGGTGTGATGTCCATGCCGTGCATCAGGGTCAAGATCCCTTAGAAACAAGATAAAGATTACAGCTTATAGTTTTTGGCTTCCTCCTTTGGAAAATCCTAATTTCTTCCAAGAAAACATCTACAAGTAAGATCAAACATTTGTGTGTGTGGTGGCAGTGTCTCCCTTGATACCGAGCCCTTAAGACCCCATCGCCCATTGTGTTTGAGGGTGTGTGTGTGGGTAATGGGAGTTAGGGTTGTACCGTGCGGCTCATCCCTTGATAACATGGCTCCTAGCTTTTTTTCTATCATAAGGGGTTGGAAGAGCCTAACCGCCATGTGCTACTTGGCAATCATAGTGATGAATGGACATATGATGTTGTTGACCCCAATAGGGGAACTGCAGCCCTGCTTGACATTGCTCATCGATATGCTCTTTTGATGCATTTGGGCTAGTACCCTAGAAGGACAATAATTCTCTGCAATTGGGATGCATAAGAGTTTGAGATGGTAGCTAGGTAATATTACATTTTCATTGTTCATTGATGTTTACCTACGAAAAAAAAAATCATTGGTCATTGATGTGTACCCTAGGGTTGGGGTTGGACCGTTGGAGGGGAGAAGGGGCATCCGTCTCATTGTTGTTACTTGAATTTTGGTTTTCAAAATGGACGAGCATAACAGTATCTGTGACAGCACATCCTTTAACTATGTCTGATTGTATCAAGAATAGATGTCTGATAATATCTAATTGCTCATACATGCATTTCACACTAATAATATTAAAATTGTCTAATATTTATTGAGATGACATTTCAAACTATTTCAAACTAAAATGACCAAATTAATAATTATTTAACAAGTAATTAATAATTATATTAATTACGGGAGCAAAACTCCTACTTCAAAAGTATATATGTTACTTGCTCAAAAAAAAAAAAAAAGTATCTATGTTGCAAACTGGGAAAGAGAAATTATATTCATAATAATTAGTCTTTAATCTCATTCTTTTACCATTTAGTGATGTAGCATAAATTTATGATAGAAAAACTCATTCATTATTTTTTACTTACCTCTGCTAATTATTTCATATCAGATCAGGAGATTGAAGAAGAATGCTGATTAAGAGGTTTGCGAATATTATTACTAATTAGAAAAATTTTTAATATTTAGTTGGAAGTTTCTTCGTTATATTTTCACTTTGAAATGAGCATGTAACATTTATATATAATAATAATAATAATAATAATAATAATAATAATAATAATAATATATAGTGGTGATACACGTATAAGCCTTTTTACAATTTTTTATACAACCATCTACAGTAACCATTAGGATGGGTTAATTCGTGGTTTCTATAACATTAATTCTGCTCTTAAGCCATTGTTTCTGATGATTGTGTGTGCTTATTATTTGGTCTTAGATGTAGGAGTGGGTTACCATGTGTTTTATATGTTAAATTTTTTAATTACTTGATGAGCATAAATGTTTTCAGGCCCTTACAAGAGTTTTCATATAATTAAAGTCTAGATCTCTTTCATAAAGAGAAGGCACAATAGACTTCTGTAGTAATTTTTTTTTAACTCTTTTGCTTAAAATAAGAAAATGAAAATTTTATGTGAAGAGTGCTTCCTTTGTATTGTTGAAGCGTTGGGTTATTGCAACACTGAGGGACGTCCACTATACCAAAATTTGAATGCTTACAAGGTTCTCTTTCATGAGCCTTTTTTTTTTTTTTTTTTGCTCTTACTGCATGTACTGATGCTATTTAGTTATTCAATATTGTTTGGCGTTTTCAATGATGATCAATTGAGGCTCGATAATTGAGAAAATAAAGACAAAAAGCTTTAATTCATTAAAAAATAAGAAAAAATTATTGAAAACTTGAAGAACCTAAGAGAGAAAAGAAATAGTTGCTGAAGTTTTAACTTTAAGTGAATATTGAATATGATAATTTGGAGTAGATTTCACTACTTTATGGTGAACAAAAGAAAAAGCGGATAATAAAAAGTGATCTATTGTTGTGATTTTGTGGAGCCATGATTGTAATTTATAAAGTTTTGTGATTGTGTTGTATATATGTATAAATGATATGAACATATTTTATGTATTGAATATGTAGGTTTCAATAAACTATAAAGAATTGATATAGTGATTGAAAACTTGTCATCAAGAGTGTTAATTCCTAAATTCGCACAGCAGGACGGAAAGGAGGAAAGAATGATTCACGGTCCACGTTGCTGATTCGAATTTTGATACGATACTCTTCGCGTTCATCTATATGATAAATAATAAATAACCAAATTAAAATAAATAAAGAGAGATACAGGAATTTATGTGATTCGGCATAATGCCTACATCCACGGGTTGTTTAGAGGCAAAATCCACTATAATGAGTGATTTTACAATCTCTCGTAGCTTCACATACCTCACAATACAATGTAGTAATTTAGTCTAAGCATAAAGAAGTTGTGGTGAGCATGGACGTAGGGAGCTTCTGTGGAGAGAGCTTGTTAGATTTGTAGGGGATCTACTCCTTATATAGATGTCTATTTCCTTAGAGTGATTGAGTTTAACTTGCACTGTGAAACATTTTCCTTTTAGGAGTCTGAGTCTCTTTCCTTTTAGGAGTCTGAGTCTCTTTCCTTTTAGAAGTTAGAGTGTCTTTTCTTATTTCTTCTTAGCCTTATCTCTTAACTTGACTTTCGACTTTATCTCGAGACTAACTTTTAGGCTGCTTATTTGACCCCTACAAAGAGTATGCATGTTTGTTGGGGATTGTGATTTTGAAATGAGTATGTATTACCAAGAGGCTTATAAATTGAATAGAATGTTCATAAATGTTTATATTGACATGTTATATATTGAGTATATTGGATGTGCTATGCATGAACAATGGTTGTGTGACCAACCGCTCATTTTCCTCTCAATTAGTCATAAGTCTCGCCTTTACATTTTAAATCTTGAATTTGTGTTTTAAATTTAGCAGATGATTTTTAAAGCAAGCCGAGTATTTTCAAATCTTTGAAATATTTTAAATGTCTAAAATTATTTTAAATTGGGTGTTTTTAGTATTATTGAACCAACCCCATATTTTACGTAAGCCTTTTTATATTCTGGAGCCCCAGAAATAATATAGTTTTAGCAAATTATTTTATTTAAATAATTTTATTTCTTTAGGAATATTATGTAATATTCACCATTTTATTTTATGTTAAAAACTCTACTTATTTAGATGATTTTATTTCTCTTAAAAATATTTAGTAAATTTTATTATTTTATTTTATGATGAAAAATATTATTTTGGGATTTAGAAAACAAAGTTGAATTTCTAAATAAAGTCTTATTTCATTTTACTTTCATTTCTTTATTTCTTTTATTTAGTTTATTTTCATTCTCTTTTTGTTCAATTTCCACCGTTAGATCTAGGTTAGGAACCCCTAGATGTAGGGCCTAGATTAATTCCCCCCAAAGCCCTAATTTTCCTAATTTCCTCTCTTCTCTCTCTCACCTCCCTCTAGGCGCCCCCAGTAAAAGCTCCCCAGCTAGCCTCCACCGCAACCCAGCCATGCTGCCATCGACTACATCATCTCCTCTGTCGCGGGTCATTGGCCAACCACCACCTCCTCTCTGTCAACTTCACCCTCACCCTGTGGACCTCTCTCTCGATATTTCCCTCTCCTCCTCACAATTTCTTTCCCCCACAACCATTGTCACCACCATCAACCGAGCTCGTTGCCATTCCTCACAAGTCGACTACCCCTTCTCACCCTTCTAAGTTCCTCTCTCTCTCTCTCTCTCTCTCTCTCTCTCTCTCCTCCATGCTATCGTGTGATGCCACATGCCACCAAGGAGTAGTCATCGAGGAAAGCTCAACCCATAAGCCACCTTGAGCTACCATTGTACCCCACTTAGCCCCAACGTCTTCGACAAACCCTCCAAATCTCACCCCCTTTGTTTTATCCTTGTACACCAGACACAGCTGCTTGCGGCACCACTAGCCACGGTCCGCAATGCCAGTCCATGGCAGTCAAACGCCCAGCTTCAATGCTTCGGTCCCCTTCTCCATTTGTCTCTATTTTCCCTCATCCCTCAATCGGCCTCCAGCACACACA
>QEOT01007060.1:98187-108781 GCA_003123785.1 Pterocarya stenoptera | reverse complement strand
AATGTCTCTATGGAACTCTTCTGTCCACTTTTTAGTGCATAAATTGGAGTGGTATCCTCTAGGTCGATGAAGTAAAATCGGCAAACCTCGAATGGAATCTTCTAAAGGGTTCTAGAGCAAGGTGGCACCAAAATCTAGTGGGTGACACGTGTTATGTGTGCTGAAGGCAAAAAAGGTGAATTGCCGCATAAGAAAAGGACTTTGACGTAATCACCTCTATCAAGTGGGCCAGTTAGGTAATGAGGTAACTAGTGGGGAGCCCACAGTACATAGGGGAGCCGTGAATTATCCGATCATATGTTAGAAAAAGTGGAAAGTCAATAAGTAAAAGATGTGTAATGAATTTTTCAATGTGAAAAAAAAGAAAAAGAAAAAGAAAAAAAAAAGATGTTTTATCAAAATTTCAAACAATCTCTCATATGTTTCTGAAAATTCAAAATTGCATGAGTTAAGTTTCGGGTCAAGTATATATCCATGCATTCATCTCATGGTTTGCCTTTATATGTTAATTTTGTCTATTTGTGTGTTGTTTGCTTACGTATTGAGATTTCTCGAAATCTCACCGTGGTAGTTTACACTATCATTCCCAACTTTGAATGGTAGAAATTGTGACAGTTGTAGAAACAGATCATGGGAAAACTTAAGAGAGGGGATCCCTCTCCAGCAAAGGAGGCACGGAAGAGCCCTGAGAGCTTGGTAGAGCCATCCGTAGAAGATTGGCCCGAAGCGGCCGACTACTTCATAAGTGAAGTATTGAAGATTTCCGGGGGTTTGAAAAAAATTATCAACAAGGATGAAACAAAGTAGGCTCAAGATAGAGAAACCTTAAAAAGAAAATGATTATCGAAGGGATATGGTTTTAAAACCATATTGTATTTTGGGGAATTTGAACACATAAGTTGTTTTGGGATTTATAGTTTTAAATAGAACCATGATGCTTTTGAAATTGCTATCAATCTTACTTAGATTCATTTGAATTTTCGCTACGATACGTTGCATACTGCTAGAAATATTCTAGAAGCATGCATTTTAACTGTCATATATAGGGGTATGTAATCTTGAGTTACATATCCTGACGCTTCAGCCACTGTCAAATCCAAAGCGCGAGCTGGGGGCATCACAATTAAACAAAAGAGAAATAGCTTTTCAAGGGTGAAAAAAAGTCACTTGCAAATAATGTACATATGAGTGCATGTGCATGTCTAAACCCATTTTAAAGGATTGGATCATAAAAAGACTACCTCCACTTATAAAATTTAGAAAATTTACTCTATATACTGACAGTTAAAATAATGTTAAGTACAAGTTTCAAATGTACAAATCTTGTACAAATCATTTGTAAAAATGTGGGCATCATCAAGAAAAAAATGAGTTTTTTACACTTTTTCATGGTGGAGTTCACTTTTTTATAAAAAGCTTGCACGAGACTTGTATATCTGGGACTTGCATATATCATTTCTCTTAATGTTATGCTCTCGTGTGAAAATTTGTGAATGCGCTATTTCATCATGTAGAAATACTTTTGGTGAAAATTGTGAGTAGATGCAATATTTCTCCAAATGTTTTATGAGGTTAATACAAAATTTATGTTTTCGTGATCTTTGCATAATTCGGTTCTCACAATTGAATTCTTTACGTACAGTTGCCTCATTACTTGATAGCTTGCAACTCTTGAAGAATTTGGGACACATAATTATTTGGTGTGTGGAGATCATAAATAACAAAGTCTATATATATAAATATATATATATATATTTATAACTGGAATAATTGATTGACCTCCGTTGCATTTGGGAGGGGTGCTACACTCTTAGCCCTGAAGCCTGCCAAGAGTGGCAAAGCTTGCTACATAATTGTGCTTATAGGGCTTGTTAAAAAATATCCACACAATCTCCCTCTGCTAATTCATCACAGTTTTCAATCAGTTATTTCAATATTAATAAAAAAAAATTAAAAATCATATATAATGCAATTTATGCATTTAATCTCATATATAAAAAGTATAAAATATAAATTTATTAACTAGTTTCAACAAAAAAAATTATATGAATTTAAATAGTTTCAATAAACATGTAATTTAGATATTAAGCCTCAATTGTTGACATTTTTTCCCCATAGACGAATAAGATAAATGCCATTAAGTTATAAGCACATGACAAATGTAGAATTTATGCACAACCACAAATTTAATATAAAATACTCATTCGTCTCTTAATTTTTTGTTCAACAAAAGAAAATAAAACACTACCCGTTTGATCTTTCAATTTTTCTGCGATTCTTACTAAATACAATGATAAAAAAAAGTTAATATATGTTTAGTTCTATTATGTTTTTGTACAAGAAATTCAGAAAAAAAAAAAAAAAAAAAAAAAAAAACTCAAATGCAGCTTTGAATCAGTTAGAATCAGCTCAAATCAATCTAAAATGGGCAAGAATCGATTTGAATTGGCCTAAATCAGTCAATTGAAGCAATTCAGTGAATGATTTAAAAGTTCACTAAAATCAGTTTGGTTTCTAACCAATTGAATAGATTGAATCAGCTTGAATCAAACCGTTTTCTCAAACTTTGCTCTAAAATATATATATATATGTTTATAGATATATACATATATGTTTGTGTGTGTATATATATACACATATATATGTGTATGTATAGTGTGTTGCTTGCACGACATATGAAAATAAAGAGAGTAAAAGACAATCACAAAAGCAACAAAAATGAATTCAGATACGAGGACATACAAAAGTATGTTGCTATCCTAGATTCCCAAGTGTCGTTGCATTGCAGGTACCTTCTCTTCTAAAAACAAAAGCAACCCCGAACAAGCCTCAAAAAGCCTCCCCACACTTCTTCTTCCTCAATCTCTTGCATGATGATCTGGCTCTCGACTTCAATACCAGATTCAGAGGAGTGATCTTCATCCTCAGGAGAGCTGAAAAACCTGGCTAGTTTTTCAGAAACGGATAACTGGCTCTTGTCCAACGATTCTTCGTCTCCCTCATAATCATCGTCACCTTCGCAGATCAAATAAAGCCCACACTTTTTCACCTCAATTCCCTTGATGTACGGTGGGTCTTGCTGTCTCACGTTTATGTCATAACCATCTCTCAACTTTGAAACTAACGGATGACAATCTGGATATCGAAACAAGTAAATGTGATCTCTATTCGTCTTTGGAACTCCCTTCAACTCCGGCATTGTACTGAACATAACTTTATTCAGTTGGACAATATTTGCTTGTACACATGGTAGTGCAGGAAGTTGATCTCTTAACTCATCCCGTATTTGAGGGTCGAGGGAGACGACAAGGCCTATTATCACATCTTTGATATCATGATTTTTGTGTTCTGAGAATCTCACCTCTTCAGAAAACCAAGCTGGAATCTTGTTTCCAGGCATACTAAGAGACCTAAAATTCCTCAAAAAAACCTGAAAAAAAGAAAGCAACATGTTGATCCACGCTAGTTCCTAGTATGAAGAAGATGCAAAAAGAGCAACTTATTAATTCAGGATTGTTCATGCGCTTAAACATAGACAGGAGGGAGACGTAGAAAACCTTAGAAAGCCTTTTTGTTACCACAGATGAGCATGCTTTGCAACCACTCATAAACAACCTTGTCAACAACTTCAAGCATTCGTGGCCCGGAATATCCTCCACCTTGTCACAGTTTGCGAGGTTCAGCTCGCGCAAGCTTTCCAAATTTGAGATATCAGACACCCTTTCCAATGCAGTACAGTTTGCAACATTCACCTCCACCAAACTTGAGGGAAGTGGAGGAAGAGATTTCAGCTGCTCGCAGTAGGGTAAAAAAAGCTTTTTCAGAAACGGAAGACCCCTCAAGCTGGACGGAAGGCTGATAAAATTATTATGACTTAGATTCAAAATCTCCAACGACGACAGCCTTTCAAAATCATCGGGAATTTTACCACAGAGATTCCAAGCTCGAGCATCCAGTTCTTCAAGCGAGCATAAATTGGAGAAAGAAGTTGGAAGTGTGAAGGGATTATGTTTCTCTTGTCCAGCTGACAGGAAATGAGGCTTCTTAGCCATTTTTAAAATCATTAAGCTTGAAAGCATCCCAAAGCTTTTAGGCAACTCTGTGACTGCAGTTTCTTCCATCAGCAAGTGGTGCAAAGACTTCAAATTTCCAATTGAATCAGGAAGTTTACGGAGCTGTGTACATTTATTCAACCTGAACATGGTAAGATTTTCCAGCTTCCCAATTGATTCCGGCAATTCAGAAATATTGGACTCAGATATGTTCAGAGAAGTAAGAGCGAACATGCTTCCAATTGATTCTGGTAAAGATTTAAGATCTTTACAATTCCTCATCTCAAGCTTCCTCAGCATTTTCAGGGCACCTACCTGATCCGGCAGATTTGTAATTGGTGTCTGGTCTAACTGAAGCTCAACAACAGAAGCTAATCCTTCAATTGAATTAGGCAACTTGCTCAAAGATAGACAGTTCCCAGCTGACAAGGCCTTCAAATATGGTAAGGAACCAATAGAAGCAGGCAGTTCTTTGATTGCACTACCTTGTATTAGAAATTTTGCCAATGATATAAGATTGCCAACAGAATCTGGAATTGAAGTGAGTGATTCACACCAAATTAGACTTAGTATCTCAAGATTGAGCAAAGATCCAATAGAATCAGGTATTTCTTCTACAGTAGTATTATTAAGAGAGAGTTCCTTCAGGGAGGACAGCTTTCCAATGCAGTTGGGAAGTTTCGTTAAGAACCGGCAACCGTTTAGTTTAAGCTTTTCGAGCTTTGTTAGGTGGAAAATCGATTCAGGTAGTTCTTGTATTGCAGTGTTATCAACATGAAGTTCTTTCAGAGATCTCATGTCACCTATGTAAATTGGTAATTTTTTCAATTTTGAGCAGCCGGAGAGGATAAGGTTCTCTAGATTTTTTAGGCCAGAGACTTCAGCAGGAAATTCAACAAGGTTCCAGCAACTGCTCAGGTTCAAATGAAGTAATGTACTCGCGTTTCCAATTGATTCATGAATCTTAATTAGGCTGTGACAATGCTCAAGATCAAGCTTTTCCAATTTTTTATGTCCAGAGAAATCTGGAGTAGCAACAAGATTATGGCAGCCACGGAGATTCATAACCATCAATTTCTCAGGCACCTGGCCAACAAGAAGTATAAATGTGACAATCACAAAGAACTATGACAAAAAGTGCAAGCACAAAACGCACAAAACACCCAAAACATATTAACCAAGGTCATGAACATCCAAGTCTTGCTTGAAAACCAAATTTGTGCAGCAGACAAGTGAAGCATACCTCGTAACTGCACCGGCGCCACACTCGTTCAATTTGACTTTCTGAGAGGTCAAGGACAGCAAGTTCCCGAGGACAAAAATCGGAAGGAAGACTTTTAAGAGGACATCCTTTCCATTGTAGCCACTTCAGTTGTGCAGGAATATACTTATACCTTCCTACCAATCTTGTATAATTGATTTGCAGAAGTCTTAGATTAGACATAGATTCAAAAGACTTCGTGTATAGTATTACCTCCCTCTCTCTCTCTGCTTTAGTTTCAAGACACTTCTTATGCCTTTCTTCCAAGTATGTGAACGCAGAGGTAAAATTGGGGACCTTTTAAAATTTTCCCAAGAAATTCTGTCACCGCTTGGATCCTTTACAAAGGGCCTCATTTTAAAGTCTAGCACGATCCCTTCTATACATCCTGTTTCCTGTTATCAAAAGGAAACTTATTTAAACAATGGAATGGACTCAACTGAAAGACAGAAAACTGACAACATCGAATAACTCTGTACAAACTTCTTTACGATACTTTGCAAAAAATCATTAAGATGAGGCCATACCTGCCCACCCTTCAAGACGGTCATGATTTCATCACGATCCCACAGTCTACTTGGAATATTGGCATATAGAGGGTTAGCATCTAGAACAATCTGTCTTCCCATTTCTCTAACTTGATCATGCATCCACAAAGTGTTGTCCTCTGTAATCCTTATGAGCGACCTTGTTATGAGGTCTCTGATTGCTATCTCAGCCTTAAAACCGCAACCTTTCAATACATCAATTGCATCCTCTCTCTTCATTTCCATCTTTATGAGTAAACATGAAATGTCAAGGAATATACGCTTCTCTTCTGCATCTAACCCATCAAAACTGATCTTCAACACATCCTGCAGATGGCGTGGACGAATCCGTTTCAGCTTTTGCAGAGCATCTTCCCATTCCTCTTTTCTCCTCTTATCCACCAAATAAGAACCAAATACTTCCAGAGCCAATGGCAGACCTCCGGTAAGTGACACCATTTCCTCGGACAGACTAAAAAATCTGTCAATGGGTTTCTCTCTTCTCAGTGCATGGTAGCTAAAAAGTTTTAGTGCGTCAGAGGAATCCAACTCTCTGACCTCATAAAACGCAGTGACAAGATGCTCGGGTAGAACTTTTGTGTCTCTTGTTGTAATTATGATTCTACTTCCTTCAGAAAACCATTCTCTTCTTCCAATGAGTGCTTCAAGCTGACTTACATTGCCAACATCATCCAAAACAACAAGTACTCGCTTCTCCTGCAGTACGCCTTTGATTGCAGCGACAGAATACACAGGAGACTTACCCGGGGAAAGGTCATGGATAAGTTTGTTCTGAAGGGATACTAAATCTGCATCTTTTGCAGAATTCTCTCTTACTTTTGAAATGAAACTAAGGCAGTCAAAACGACCAACAATTTTATTACAAAGAGCCTTAGCAAGGGTTGTCTTACCAACCCCACCCATCCCGTATAATCCAAGAACTCGAACGCCATTGGATTTAACATCCAATACACTCATAAGTTTTTCAAGACGAGAACCAAGTCCAACTGTATATGTAGCCAGACCCACTGGAGTATTGGCAAGTTCAGTCAACACCCTTTTGACTAAAGATTCAATCAACCGCTCTTTCGCCTCAGCATCGCTTTCACTAATAAGAATTGAGAAATGAGAAACTAAGGATGTCAATTAAACATCAAATTTCAAGTCTTTAATCATCAAATTGATCTTATTTCAAACAGTAAGAAAGTAACAACAGATATGATCGGTACTTTGATGTTTAAGACCTAAAAATGCATTTGTGCGGCAAGAGATCATTTTTAGCGGCCACAGCTGATAAAACGGTGCGCATTGCTTTTGAAGTTTCGTAGTAGGGTGACAAATTCCGAAATTAATGATTCAAATGAAGGTCAAATCGATGCCGAAAATTAGATGATTGTTTAGGAGATGATAGTGTGATTTTTTGTAGAGCAAACGTTGTTACAAATGAAAAGATTCAGGTTCTCTTGAATAATTATGAGAAGGCCTCAAGTCAATGTATTAACAAAGAGAAGACATCAATGGTTTTTAGTAAAAATGTTAACGAGGACTTGAAAGCAGAAATTATGCAGCTTTGGGGTGGCAGTACTACATGTACAGCAGTATGAGAAATATTTAGATTTACCACCGATGGTTGGGAGATCAAAACAGCATGCTTTTTCTAGTATTAAACATCATTTGTGCCAAAAACTACAAGTTTGGAAACGGAATATGATTTCTCAAGGAGGTAGAGAAGCTTTATTAAAAGTTGTAGTTATGTCTATACCGACATATGCTATGAGTTGCTTTTTATTTCCAAAATCTGTGTCATGAGTTAGAGATGATGATGGCCCAATTTTGGTTGGATAATCAAGCTCAGGGAAAGAAAATTCATTGGGTTAGTTGGGATAAATTCTGTGATTCTAAGTTTCGTGGTGGTTTGGGTTTCAAGAAACTTAGTGACTTTAACTTGGCACTTCTTGCAAAACAGGGCTGGAGACTTCTCACAAATCAGAATTATCTCCTCTATCGGGTTTTTTAAGCAAGGTACTTTCCAAATTGTAGTTTGTTTGAGGCCAATAATGATATTAATGCGTCATATGTTTGGAAAGGAATTTATGGTGCTCTTCCTTTATTAAAATCTGGTTGTATGTGGAGAGTGGAGAACTGGAGGAGTGTTAGGGTCTTTCAAGACCCTTGGATACCTGGTTGTTGAAGGGAAGAGATTCAGCAAGCAGTGGAGCAGATAAGAGATGATAATTTGAAGGTATATGAATTATTTGATGAAAGTACCGGTTGGTGGAATATAAATGTTGTTAGAGCTCTCTTTAATCCAATTAATATTGGCGAATCTAATTCTGAAACTTCATATTTGTTTATCTCACGAAGACTCATAGTATTGGACTCAAGAAAGATGTGGTACTTACTCAATCAAGAGTGGTTATAAATTTTTGCAGTTGGCTAATTCTCAGAATTGAGGTGAGGGTTCAAGATGTTGACAAATTTTAAGGTTTTGGAAGTGTTTATGGTATTTGAAGATTCCCAAGAAAATAAAAATTTTTGCCTGGAGGGCATGCCAAGAAAACTTACCTACTTTTCAGAATTTGAGAAGAATGAGGATTAAGGATAATGATAAATGTGGTTTCTGTAATCTGTTATCTGAAGATGCAGCCCATGCTTTATTTTTCTATCCTGTAATTAATGATATTTTCCTGCAGTATTTGCCTTCTTTGATAAGCTTTCAACCTAGTTTATCTGTTTGGGACTTGGCACTTTATGGTAGAGATAAGGGTGGTGCTGAAGTTCTTGCAACTTTTATTGTTATTTGTTGGGCTTTATGGTATTGCAAGAATCAGATTTTATATGAGCATGTTGTGCATCATTTCTCAACTGTGATTACCCCATCTATTCCTCACGCACAGAATCATAGTTATAGGAACAGGGAGAGAGAGAGAGAGGGAGACTACCGGAACAAGTGAACAATGCCCTAAAAGGGAAAGGCCAACGGCGACGGAGATGCGACGATGATGCGGTGACGGAGATGCGACGATGATGCGGCGACGGTGATTGGGTCACGTCTCACGGGGTCACGAAGATGGAGGGACTTAGGGTTTCTTCAGTAGCCGCAGCTTAAAGAGACACACAAAGAGAGAGCGAGAGAGACTTGGGGGCGACGGGGGGCTTAGGGTTTTTTTTTTTAAAGACCCGGGCACCGGGTCTTAAATCCGGTACCGGGTTTGAAACCCGTACCCGGACCGGGTTGGTCCGGGTTTTTCAACCCGGGTTCCGGCCCGGATCAAATCCGGACCGAAACCCGGAACCAGAATCCGGTTTTAAAACCGGATTCCGGACCGGACCGGATTTTTATCCGGCCCGGTTGAACACCCTTACGACGTACAATATAGTTAATGGAAAAAGTGTCACTATTTTGATATATAAGAAATTCTAAAGACTAAGGTAGTGCTACCATGCGGCTATGCCACCTAAGTTTATCTTTGGTGTGTCAACTTTTTTATTTTCTTTTAAATATTAAAAATAAAATAAAAATATATCAATAATCACTTTCATAATTATTAAATTAATTAATTAAAAATTAAAATAAAATAATAAATATGAACAGTCAAATTGAGATGACAAACTTAGTTACCATACTATCGTTTTCCTTAAATAAATAAGAAAGCTACTTAGGAGAGCATTACAACATACAAATTATATATACCTCGTACGTATAAAAGATGCTTACCGCAATATTCTGAGTGAAAAAGATAGTTGCACGACGGGGCCTGGAAACCGGATAGAAATTTCTAGCACGAATAATCCAAGAGTTCCGCCCCCTACCCGTTGGATCGAATTATAAGGCCTAACCGGTTATGTTTGATCCCATTTTGTATATATATTTTTTTAACCGAGCCAGTATTTACAGGTTTTAAAATTTTAAAAACTGATACCAGACCGAATAATTACCAAAATCAGAACTTCGGGTTTTTTTATTCGATCCTATTTTTACAGTCTTATAAATTATCTATGTTAGTAATAATATGATGTTTATATATATTAAAGAATTAGTCTATTTATATTATAGTATAAATATATTATTTATTAATAATTAACATATATTAGTATAGTATTGAATTTTACTATAGTCTATATAAGTTCTAAACTTTTTATGCAAGTATATATGATCAAATGTGTAAAAATATTTTTACAAAATGAATATATATATTATAATTTATTGTGCCAAAAATGTATTTATCATTTGTACATATATATTTATTAAAAGTAAGTTTATATTAATAACTTAATATTAATGTTTAAGTTTAAGGTTAAAATTTTATGTTAACATAAAATTAATGAACTTGAATAATAAGATTAGATTTTTATATTATATTAATTAGTAATTTAGCATATAATATATATAATATAATATAAAAAATTATAAATATATATTGGTCTGATTCGGTTTAAATTGTTTTCAAAATAAGAAAACCGGTACCACACCGGTTTGTAGAGGTGTGTAACCGGATCCAAATCTGGATATCTGACCATAACCGGATCCGGATCCGGATGCTAAAATCAGGACTGTTATCTGCCCGGATTAATCCGGAAATAATCCAGACTAATAACCAGATTCAATCCAAATATTCTGATTGTAACTGGATATTCGGATTTTTTACTTCTTTTAAAAAAATCTGGGCAATTAGCATGATATCAAAATATCTTCTTTTTTTTTTTTTAAAGGTATAACCGGATTTAATCCAGGTTTAAATTTTTTTTTTTTT
>QEOT01007060.1:0-95928 GCA_003123785.1 Pterocarya stenoptera | reverse complement strand
CCCACCCTTCAAGACGGTCATGATTTCATCACGATCCCACAGTCTACTTGGAATATTGGCATATAGAGGGTTAGCATCTAGAACAATCTGTCTTCCCATTTCTCTAACTTGATCATGCATCCACAAAGTGTTGTCCTCTGTAATCCTTATGAGCGACCTTGTTATGAGGTCTCTGATTGCTATCTCAGCCTTAAAACCGCAACCTTTCAATACATCAATTGCATCCTCTCTCTTCATTTCCATCTTTATGAGTAAACATGAAATGTCAAGGAATATACGCTTCTCTTCTGCATCTAACCCATCAAAACTGATCTTCAACACATCCTGCAGATGGCGTGGACGAATCCGTTTCAGCTTTTGCAGAGCATCTTCCCATTCCTCTTTTCTCCTCTTATCCACCAAATAAGAACCAAATACTTCCAGAGCCAATGGCAGACCTCCGGTAAGTGACACCATTTCCTCGGACAGACTAAAAAATCTGTCAATGGGTTTCTCTCTTCTCAGTGCATGGTAGCTAAAAAGTTTTAGTGCGTCAGAGGAATCCAACTCTCTGACCTCATAAAACGCAGTGACAAGATGCTCGGGTAGAACTTTTGTGTCTCTTGTTGTAATTATGATTCTACTTCCTTCAGAAAACCATTCTCTTCTTCCAATGAGTGCTTCAAGCTGACTTACATTGCCAACATCATCCAAAACAACAAGTACTCGCTTCTCCTGCAGTACGCCTTTGATTGCAGCGACAGAATACACAGGAGACTTACCCGGGGAAAGGTCATGGATAAGTTTGTTCTGAAGGGATACTAAATCTGCATCTTTTGCAGAATTCTCTCTTACTTTTGAAATGAAACTAAGGCAGTCAAAACGACCAACAATTTTATTACAAAGAGCCTTAGCAAGGGTTGTCTTACCAACCCCACCCATCCCGTATAATCCAAGAACTCGAACGCCATTGGATTTAACATCCAATACACTCATAAGTTTTTCAAGACGAGAACCAAGTCCAACTGTATATGTAGCCAGACCCACTGGAGTATTGGCAAGTTCAGTCAACACCCTTTTGACTAAAGATTCAATCAACCGCTCTTTCGCCTCAGCATCGCTTTCACTAATAAGAATTGAGAAATGAGAAACTAAGGATGTCAATTAAACATCAAATTTCAAGTCTTTAATCATCAAATTGATCTTATTTCAAACAGTAAGAAAGTAACAACAGATATGATCGGTACTTTGATGTTTAAGACCTAAAAATGCATTTGTGCGGCAAGAGATCATTTTTAGCGGCCACAGCTGATAAAACGGTGCGCATTGCTTTTGAAGTTTCGTAGTAGGGTGACAAATTCCGAAATTAATGATTCAAATGAAGGTCAAATCGATGCCGAAAATTAGATGATTGTTTAGGAGATGATAGTGTGATTTTTTGTAGAGCAAACGTTGTTACAAATGAAAAGATTCAGGTTCTCTTGAATAATTATGAGAAGGCCTCAAGTCAATGTATTAACAAAGAGAAGACATCAATGGTTTTTAGTAAAAATGTTAACGAGGACTTGAAAGCAGAAATTATGCAGCTTTGGGGTGGCAGTACTACATGTACAGCAGTATGAGAAATATTTAGATTTACCACCGATGGTTGGGAGATCAAAACAGCATGCTTTTTCTAGTATTAAACATCATTTGTGCCAAAAACTACAAGTTTGGAAACGGAATATGATTTCTCAAGGAGGTAGAGAAGCTTTATTAAAAGTTGTAGTTATGTCTATACCGACATATGCTATGAGTTGCTTTTTATTTCCAAAATCTGTGTCATGAGTTAGAGATGATGATGGCCCAATTTTGGTTGGATAATCAAGCTCAGGGAAAGAAAATTCATTGGGTTAGTTGGGATAAATTCTGTGATTCTAAGTTTCGTGGTGGTTTGGGTTTCAAGAAACTTAGTGACTTTAACTTGGCACTTCTTGCAAAACAGGGCTGGAGACTTCTCACAAATCAGAATTATCTCCTCTATCGGGTTTTTTAAGCAAGGTACTTTCCAAATTGTAGTTTGTTTGAGGCCAATAATGATATTAATGCGTCATATGTTTGGAAAGGAATTTATGGTGCTCTTCCTTTATTAAAATCTGGTTGTATGTGGAGAGTGGAGAACTGGAGGAGTGTTAGGGTCTTTCAAGACCCTTGGATACCTGGTTGTTGAAGGGAAGAGATTCAGCAAGCAGTGGAGCAGATAAGAGATGATAATTTGAAGGTATATGAATTATTTGATGAAAGTACCGGTTGGTGGAATATAAATGTTGTTAGAGCTCTCTTTAATCCAATTAATATTGGTGAATCTAATTCTGAAACTTCATATTTGTTTATCTCACGAAGACTCATAGTATTGGACTCAAGAAAGATGTGGTACTTACTCAATCAAGAGTGGTTATAAATTTTTGCAGTTGGCTAATTCTCAGAATTGAGGTGAGGGTTCAAGATGTTGACAAATTTTAAGGTTTTGGAAGTGTTTATGGTATTTGAAGATTCCCAAGAAAATAAAAATTTTTGCCTGGAGGGCATGCCAAGAAAACTTACCTACTTTTCAGAATTTGAGAAGAATGAGGATTAAGGATAATGATAAATGTGGTTTCTGTAATCTGTTATCTGAAGATGCAGCCCATGCTTTATTTTTCTATCCTGTAATTAATGATATTTTCCTGCAGTATTTGCCTTCTTTGATAAGCTTTCAACCTAGTTTATCTGTTTGGGACTTGGCACTTTATGGTAGAGATAAGGGTGGTGCTGAAGTTCTTGCAACTTTTATTGTTATTTGTTGGGCTTTATGGTATTGCAAGAATCAGATTTTATATGAGCATGTTGTGCATCATTTCTCAACTGTGATTACCCCATCTATTCCTCACGCACAGAATCATAGTTATAGGAACAGGGAGAGAGAGAGAGAGGGAGACTACCGGAACAAGTGAACAATGCCCTAAAAGGGAAAGGCCAACGGCGACGGAGATGCGACGATGATGCGGTGACGGAGATGCGACGATGATGCGGCGACGGTGATTGGGTCACGTCTCACGGGGTCACGAAGATGGAGGGACTTAGGGTTTCTTCAGTAGCCGCAGCTTAAAGAGACACACAAAGAGAGAGCGAGAGAGACTTGGGGGCGACGGGGGGCTTAGGGTTTTTTTTTTTAAAGACCCGGGCACCGGGTCTTAAATCCGGTACCGGGTTTGAAACCCGTACCCGGACCGGGTTGGTCCGGGTTTTTCAACCCGGGTTCCGGCCCGGATCAAATCCGGACCGAAACCCGGAACCAGAATCCGGTTTTAAAACCGGATTCCGGACCGGACCGGATTTTTATCCGGCCCGGTTGAACACCCTTACGACGTACAATATAGTTAATGGAAAAAGTGTCACTATTTTGATATATAAGAAATTCTAAAGACTAAGGTAGTGCTACCATGCGGCTATGCCACCTAAGTTTATCTTTGGTGTGTCAACTTTTTTATTTTCTTTTAAATATTAAAAATAAAATAAAAATATATCAATAATCACTTTCATAATTATTAAATTAATTAATTAAAAATTAAAATAAAATAATAAATATGAACAGTCAAATTGAGATGACAAACTTAGTTACCATACTATCGTTTTCCTTAAATAAATAAGAAAGCTACTTAGGAGAGCATTACAACATACAAATTATATATACCTCGTACGTATAAAAGATGCTTACCGCAATATTCTGAGTGAAAAAGATAGTTGCACGACGGGGCCTGGAAACCGGATAGAAATTTCTAGCACGAATAATCCAAGAGTTCCGCCCCCTACCCGTTGGATCGAATTATAAGGCCTAACCGGTTATGTTTGATCCCATTTTGTATATATATTTTTTTAACCGAGCCAGTATTTACAGGTTTTAAAATTTTAAAAACTGATACCAGACCGAATAATTACCAAAATCAGAACTTCGGGTTTTTTTATTCGATCCTATTTTTACAGTCTTATAAATTATCTATGTTAGTAATAATATGATGTTTATATATATTAAAGAATTAGTCTATTTATATTATAGTATAAATATATTATTTATTAATAATTAACATATATTAGTATAGTATTGAATTTTACTATAGTCTATATAAGTTCTAAACTTTTTATGCAAGTATATATGATCAAATGTGTAAAAATATTTTTACAAAATGAATATATATATTATAATTTATTGTGCCAAAAATGTATTTATCATTTGTACATATATATTTATTAAAAGTAAGTTTATATTAATAACTTAATATTAATGTTTAAGTTTAAGGTTAAAATTTTATGTTAACATAAAATTAATGAACTTGAATAATAAGATTAGAGTTTTATATTATATTAATTAGTAATTTAGCATATAATATATATAATATAATATAAAAAATTATAAATATATATTGGTCTGATTCGGTTTAAATTGTTTTCAAAATAAGAAAACCGGTACCACACCGGTTTGTAGAGGTGTGTAACCGGATCCAAATCTGGATATCTGACCATAACCGGATCCGGATCCGGATGCTAAAATCAGGACTGTTATCTGCCCGGATTAATCCGGAAATAATCCAGACTAATAACCAGATTCAATCCAAATATTCTGATTGTAACTGGATATTCGGATTTTTTACTTCTTTTAAAAAAATCTGGGCAATTAGCATGATATCAAAATATCTTCTTTTTTTTTTTTTAAAGGTATAACCGGATTTAATCCAGGTTTAAATTTTTTTTTTTTTCAAAGAAGACTTTAAAACTTTAAAAAAATATATTTTTATAACACCCTTTTTTTAAAAAAAATATTCTGATATCATACTTAAATTGCCCAGATTTTAAAAAAATAATAATTTAAACACTTTTTAAAATATTTTTATTAAAAATATAAATTAAAGAAAAAAATAAAGAAAAATACAAAATAGATAATATTGTTGTTACATCACAATGCAAAACATAAATTTAAAAAAAAAACAAAATAAATAATAATACATCACAACTAATTAAACTAATACATAACAATGCAAAATAAATAATATTGTTAAATATTTTTTGTACAAGTACTGATCAAACAACTTGTATTATCAAATTTGCAACAAAAACAATATTTTTTAGAAGGAGAAAACAAACAAACAGACAAACAAACAAATCAGTTATGGAAAACCAAGTTAAAAACCTGATCCGAGCGGATACAAAATCTTTTTACCCGCCTGGATTCACCCGGATTTTCGAGTTCCAAACCGGACCAGAAAAGAATCTGACCCAATTCTACACCCTTACTTGTTTAGGACCACTTTCAATTTTTAAGAACCGGTACCGCACCAAACAGCTTAAAAATTGGACCAAACTCACCGGTTTGGTCTGTTCTAACCGGTTTTCTTTTTTTTTTTTACACTCCTACTCTCAACTCATTTCATCTCATCTAATTATTACAATTTTATAAATTTTCAAACAAAATATTATAAACAATTCAACTCTTTCAAATTACAAAACAAAATTAATATTAAAAAATTATATTCTAAAAATATTTTATTCAATTTTCTATCTCAACTTTCTATCAAAACCGCCCCTACAGTTTCAGATAAAAGGATTGATTCTTTAAAATTAAGCTTAACGTACACCTAATGAAAAAGATAGTGAGGGTCCGAGGGAGAACAAATGGAAATTGCCATCGATCACAACCTTAATTTTATAACAAATTAAAAAACCCCTAACTTGTGGAATTCAACAACACTAGAATCTCATGAATAGAAGGTATTTGTAATAAGTTTTATATCAATCCCGAGAAAATCCCAGAAAACATATATACATTAATGGAGCTCAAAATAATTAGCATTAGAGAGCCCTCCAGATCATCATCTTATAAATACGCATAAACTTACGTATAGTCTAACATCCCTCTCCTCTCCAAGGAGAAAAGAAAAAGGGAAAAGCTCTTGAAAAAATAAAAGCCTTTAATTCAATGGTTATAGGAAACCCTTCCCAAAGTATATTCTTAACCTTAAAAAAAACAACATTAATTCAGCCCAAAAGTTTTTATAACGCTCGTATCCGATTCAATCAACAATTGCAAACGAAAGGAATATTGTATTTTTTTTTTCTCATAAATATTTGGGAGATCTTTTTATCATGTAGGTTTTTTACTAGCAAGAACAAAGCCAATATTGAGTTCCAAATTGTGAAAAAAACAAAGCAAAGAGGATAGTTATATATATACACCACCTCTTATCGAAGGGCCAGCCAACAATTGCACCAGCTTTTTCCATAGCTCTCCTCCAGCACCTAACCTTGTCCTCCCCATACGTCTTTTCATGGTTTCTAAAGTGTTCTTCGAAAGTTCCCCTCTGTCGCCGAACGTCCGACGGGTCGACTCGGTAGAAGACGGGAAGAAGGAGCCTCCGATACTCGCATATCTTGGAAAGTTCCTCCAGGCACCAGTGCGACGACGCGTAGTTCGGAGATATGATGGCAATGGAAGCGGCCGAGTCCTCGATGGCCTCGAAAAGACATGGCTTGATCACGTCCCCACCGCGCATCCCCTCGTCGTCGAGGAAGACTCGAACGCCGCGTTCCTCGAGCGACTTGTAGAGGGTGTTAGTGAAGGTGTGGCGGGTGTCTTCGCCTCTGAAGCTCAGGAACACGTCCCATCGGAGTCTGAAAGGTGAAGTTGATGAGACGGAAACGGTGTCGTCATCCATTTCTTTGCAGTATTCGTGATCAAGACTTTTTTTGTTTCAGAAAGGGAGCAGCTTCCAATTGATATGCATTCTCTAGCTTTTGGAAAAGAGGTTGGAACAGGGGCAGGTTTGGGGTGAGATGAGATATCATCACATTTCAACTCATCATTATATTTTTTTTTAATTTTCATATAAAATATAATAAATAATTTAATTTTTTTAAATTTTAAAATAATAATAATATTAAAACTTAATATTATACGTTTGAGACCAACAAATTTGCACACATTTGAAAAGAAGTTAACCCACACATTTTTTTCTTGACGAAGCACGCACTCACATGTACATTATTTGCAAGTGGCTCTTTTTTTAAAACCCTTGCAAAGCTACTTCTCTTTTGTTTAATAAAGACCGGTAGTCAAGTTGTCTCACCTAACATTGCATTATATATTTAGATCGACAACAAAAAATTTAAAGAAATAAGTAACTTTAACAAAAGTAAAAGTTTATTTCATTAGACATTTAAATCAATTTTTTAAATTAATGATCTGATTTGTTGAAAGATTCCTCTCCGTATCAATAATTAATTTATATAGTTTCTTCATATGCCCATTAACAGGTACTCACATTATTTTGAATAATAATCCGTATAAGTCCCAATTATATACGCCCAATGTGTGAAGGTTGACCCCAAGCACCCAGATCTCATTGCCCGGAAGTTTCTCTGGGCTGACAATGTCGTGAAACAAAAGGGGAACACTTGCAGCTTCTGTTCCCACCTCGGGCAGGCAGTGGTGCATCTAGAGGCATAGTACAACCGGGTCAAGGATTGGAACTGAAATTTTTTTTTTTTTTTTTTTTTTCTAGCAAGGAATGAGAGTACCCTACCAGAAAAACTGCATGGAGGGACTACCCTGTGAAGGCTATATGGGGAGTCGAGCCGCTGGATAAAGAAATAAAACCAAAGGCCTTGTTGATCGAGGCCGACATAAGGAGATACTTGCCCCCCCCCCCCCAATTGCAAACCCGCTATGATGACCGTACCATTCCCATGTGGAGTGGCGCAAAGTCACAAGCAGGCCCCTAGTCCACTGGTGGAAGGAAAGGGGAAGAAGGTTCGGGGTGCAAGACAAAGCAGATAATAGTGGAGATTCTGCTCCACTGCCCCACCTGGGGAATCTTCCCTGCCCATTGTAGTTTATCGCCCCAAACCCTTAATACTTGTTCTGAGCGTGATTGTCGTTGTCCCGCCATCCTTCATTTCTAAGGCGGTGCCTCTTCTTACCCCACCAAGATAGTTCGGGAAGCTCCAGCGGCCCCCAAAATGGCTCAAATCCCACAAGCCACTGTTCCTCTTACCACAATTCCCCCACAGGCCTCTCCAGTGCAGGCGAGCAACATAGGGGCGACAAAGACCCTCAAACTAGCCTAGGAGAGGCTTACACTTCGCTTCTATGGCACTCTCTTGAATACCGCTTCCAGGGGATCCCGAGGGGAAGACATGCTTGTGAAGAGCAGAGATCCATGGAGGTCGTGGACCAGTCCAACAACCTGGGTCGGAACCTGGGCATAGTGGTTTCGAGGAGCAGGTGGGCCCGGTCTCGAGTTTCCCTCCATTTTCAAGTCAATCGAGCTGGAGGAGGGCACGTGAGGATTCCATTCGGGAGATGGTCAGGTCGCTGAGAGATCTCTTCTCCGAGGTTAGTGCTATCGTATCATCCTTTTCTTTGTTTCCCTTTCCTTGGATTTGCTCCAATTGCTCTAACTTTGTTTTGCTTTCGTGACAGGTGGCAGATCAACTAGCGGCCTTCAGAGTAGACGATCGGGGAACTCTGGAAGAGGAAAACTGGACACTCCGTTC
The DNA here is from genome assembly GCA_003123785.1 of Pterocarya stenoptera. Classification (NCBI taxonomy): domain Eukaryota; kingdom Viridiplantae; phylum Streptophyta; class Magnoliopsida; order Fagales; family Juglandaceae; genus Pterocarya; species Pterocarya stenoptera. The sequence goes on along the minus strand of QEOT01007060.1, from coordinate 87,384 downwards.
TATGGCGAGTGTAGCCTTGTGCCACGCTAGGCGTGAGAGGGAGGAGAAGGAGAGGCTGGGAAGCCCTCGTCAAGGTGGAGTTGAACCGTCGTCGGGACCACAAAAGGATGGCTCAACTTCATCGACAGAAGGCCACGCTCAAAGCTAATCTAGCCAAGTCAAGGGAGGAGGCTGGCAGAATAGGCTCGATGATGTGCTTCAGAGTGCAGCACAAGCCATCCTGCAGGAGTCATTGGAAGCCCAAACGGCAGAGCTGAAGCACCTGCAGGAGGAACACAATTATGCGCTAAAAAAAAGAGTTTGACTCCCTCTCCAATTCCTTGACGAGCAAGACTGAGTCGATCAAATCCAAGTCATAGCAGGTGAAGGACTTGGAGCATCAACAAGCTGCCAGCCAGGTCATTGTTAGGGAGTTGCAGAGCGAAGTGGGACTTGAATGACTTAGTCCCTCATCTGAACGCCCAGTTAAAGCAAGCATCGCTCGTACAGGATGAGGCCTGGTCGCACGGCTATATTGAAGGCTTGAAGAGGATGTGAGATCATGTACTAGAGAATCTGTAGAGTAACTGGAGGTCTCTTAACCTGGTGGATCTGGCCCCAGACCCGCTGGCGTTCAAGCATGGCACCTCTATCTGTCCTGAATGGATGCCAGACGCTTTTCGAGATGATTCCACCGGCTAACTTTGTAGCCTACAGCACCATAGATGTTTTTTTCTTCCTTTGTATGTATTTACGTTATATACTTGCCCGCACTTCTTGCACTATGTACTTGCCCGCACTTCTTGCTCTATGAATGTTAATGATACTTTTAGCTCCTTGTTTCACACGCTTCATTTTCTTGTCATGCCAATAACTTGGATTAACCCTCACAAATAACCTAACTATAGACGCAAGATAACGAAGCATCAAGGAGGTCGAGTGGTTAATAAAAACCACAAAACTTGTGACTTCATAAAACTTGTGAGCTTGGCGTTTACATTAGCGAGACTTGAGCCATTTGTAGGACTCACAAACTTGGTGACTTCGCCTTGCAAATCTTTAAAATACACCAGCTCTCTTTAAGCTTGGCCCTTACTTTCACAAGGGGGGCCGAGCAGCCCATTTAGGCTAGACTCGCCTAAATCTTTGGAGGAAGTTAAGCAACGCGTTCGAGCAGGACTCACCCTAAGTCTTTGGAAGAGGCTGAGCAGTGCATTCAGGCTGAACTCGCCCTAAATCTTTGTCTTTAAGTATTTAGAAGAAGTCAAGCAGCACGTTCTGGCTGGACTTTCCTTGTTGGACCTTGCTTTAGCAAAGGAGGCCGAGCAACGCATTCAGGCTGGACTTGCCTCGTTGGTCTCTACTTTCACAAGGGGGTTGAGCAGCGCATTCAGATTGGACTTGTTAGAAATCTTTGGAGGAGGTCGAGCATCGCATTCAGGCTGGACTTGCCTCATTTGCCCATGCTTTCTTAAAGGGGCTGAGCAGCATGTTCAGGCTGGACTCGCCCTAAATCTTTGGAGGAGGTCAAGCAGCGCATTCAGACTGAACTCTCCTCGTTGACCCTTACTTTCGCAAGGGTGGTCGAGCAGTGCATTCAAGTTGGACTCTCTCTAAATCTGTCTTTAAATCTTTAAAGGAGGTTAAGCAGTGCGTTTAGGCTAAACTCGCCTCGTTGGGGGCTGAGCAGTTCATTTAGGTTAGAATCGCCCTAAATCTGTAAGTCTTTAAGTCTTTAGAGGAAGTCGAGCAACACGTTCAGGCTGGACTCGGCTTGTTGGCCCTTGCTTTTGCAAATGGGGTCGAGCAGTGCATTCTGGCTGGACTCGCCCTAAATCTTTGGAGGAGGTCTAGCAGCTCGTTCAGGCTGCACTTTCCTCGTTGGCCCTGAATTTCGCAAGGGGGCTGAGCAGTGCAGTCAGGCTGGACTCACCCTAAATCTTTGGAGTAGGTCAAGTAGCGTGTTCAAGCTGGACTCGTCTCGTTGACCCATGCTTTCGTAAGGGGGGCCGAGTAGTGCATTCAGGCTGGACTCGTCCTAAATCTTTGAAGGAGGTCGAGCAACGCGTTCAGGCTAGACTTGCCTCGTTAACCCTTTCTTTCGCAAGGGGGTTGAGTAGCACATTCATGCTGGACTTGCCTCGTTGGCCCTTACTTTCGCAAAAGGGATCAAGCAGCGCATTCAGATTGGACTCGCCCTAAATCTTTAGAGGAGGTCGAGCGGCGCATTCTGGCTGGACTCGCCTCGTTGGACCTTACTTTTGCAAGGGGGGTCAAGCAACGCATTCAGATCGGACTCGCCTTAAAGCTTTGGAGGAGGTCGAGCAGTGTGTTCAGGCTGGACTTGCCTCGTTGGTCCTTGCTTTCACAAAGGGGGCCAAGCAGCGCATTCAGGCTGGACTCGTCATAAATCTTTTCTTTTTGAGTTTTGATAGAACAGAACATACGCCTGGATAACAAACATTGTCTGATTTATCATTTATACATTATTGAAGTAACTAAAGCTTACACTTTTTAGCAAAAAGCTTCCACATGTGTTCGGCGTTCTATGGGTTTGGTAGGCCCCTCCCTTGTGCATCTTTGAGTCTATATGAGCTTGAGCGGTTGTTAGCAGTGACTACGTATGGGCCTTCCCATCTTGTTCCTAGCTTCCCTTCATCTCGAGTGGTTATCCCGGCTGCTTTAGCACTAGGTCTCTAACTTTGAAAGATGTAGACCGGATTCATTGGTTGAAGCAGCGCTCAAACCTTCTTTCCTCTAGCAAGTCTAGCTCTTCCTTCAATCTTGCTCTATTGGAGTCTTAATCGAAGTGCTGGATTCTATAGGTGGGCATCCCTACTGTAACTAATGCCACCACTTCGTGTCCATAAGTGAGGTTGAAAAGGGTCTCAGCTGTCGGAAAGCTTATTGTGGTGCGATAAGCCCACAGGACTCATAGGAGTTCTTCTGCCCATGTTCCCTTCTTGTCGTCGAGTTTCTTTTTAAGGATCCCGAGTAGAGTCTTGTTGCTTGCCTCAACTTGCCCGTTGGACTACGGGTGCTCCGAGGATGAATATTTGAACTTGATGTTTAGATCCCTACACCAATCACAGTAGTGATCCGAGTCAAACTATCTCCCTTTTTCTGAAATGACAAAATGAAGGATGCCGAATCTGCACATGATTGTCTTCCACAAGAACCGGGTAATACTACTTGTTGTTATTGTCGTCAGCGCCTCAGCTTCGACCCACTTGGTAAAGTAATCTACAACTACTACTACAAATTCCAGGCCACCTTTACCCAGGAGAAGAGAGTCGACATGGTCGACACTCCATTGTACGAAAGGCCATGGTGAGGTGATCAATGTCAGCTCCTCCTTGAGTGGGCACGGCCAGTAGTATCCTACTTTCATCACTTTGCCTACCAATGCTTTCCCTCCTGAGTGATTACCGCATACTTCTTTGTGTATTTCCGCCAGGACGTATTGTGCTTGCTCAAATGAGACACACCTCAGGAAGGGCATGGAATAACCCCACTTGTACAGAGTCCTGTCAATCAATATGAAGCGAGTTGCCCTATTTTTTATCTTCTTCGCTTCCCACCTATCTTCGGGTAACTCATTGACATTGAGGTACTTGATTATGTCTATAACCTATTCTGAAGGCACTAGCTTAGTTCCGAGATCTCGATCCTTATCGCGTGCATCTTTACTGCGCTGACTATTGTCTGCTCTAGTAAGGCTTCCTACCCAAACGCAGCTCGTGTCAGTTTGTCAACCATCTAGTTCTCGGCTCTTGGTATCTATTGAATCTGGAAATATCTGAAGTGGCTATGCTTACTTCCAACCAAAGCCAAGTATTTTTTTAATTTTTCACTCTTCGCGACGAACTCCCCTTGGATCTGGTTTATGACTACCTGGGAGTCGGCTTTTACTTCTATCTCATTTCTACCTAGTAACTTAGCAACCTCCAAGCCGGCCAATAGTGCTTCGTATTCTGCTTCGTTATTAGTAATGTTGAATGCCAATTTGATGGCGTAATTATGCTCTTCCCCGGCCTCTGTAACAATGTGCACCCCTACAACCATCTAGCCCGGAAAGATGAGCCATCAACAAAGATTTGCAAGGGCGCCGGGGTGGGTGCATCTTGTACCTCCTCCAGGAAACCAATGAACTCGGTGATGACGTCGGCCAGTACATATCCCTTAATGGAGCTCTTGGAAATGTACTCAATGTCGAACTCACTCAGCTCTACCACCCAATTCCTTAGCCGACCAGAGACATCTAGTCACTGTAGAATCTTCTTTAAGTGGGCTTCAGTCAAGACTTGTATCGGTTGAGCCTGGAAGTACGATCTGAGTCAGCAAACAGTCATCACAAGAGCATATACGAGCTAGCCCATCCGGAGGTATCTCACCTCGGCAACTCGAAAGGCACGGCTGATGTAGTATACCATTTTTTGGGAGCCTTCCAAGTCCCGCACCAGAGCTGCCAAGGCGGTGTATGGGGAGACGGACAAGTACAAGCTCAAGGTCTCTCCTGTGTCAACTTGACTGAGCAACGGAGGACTAGAAAGGTACTATTTGAGGTTCTCAAATGCCTGGTCACACTCCTCATTCCAAGTCTGGACTTCTGTATTACTTTGAAAAATGGCAAGCATTTGTCTGTTGATATTGACACGAACCAGTTAAGGACTGCTACTGAGCCAGTGAGTCTCTGCACATCATTGATACTTTGGGGCAGGGTCATGTTGATTATGGCTTCCACATTCTCCCAGTTAGCCTCTATTCCCTGTTCCAAGACCATGTAGCCCAAGAATTTCCCAGACTCTACACCAAACATGCATTTCGTCTAGTTGAGTTTCATTCGGTGGCGCCTTAGTACCACAAAGGCCTCGCGCAAGTCAGTTAAGTGTGGTTCAAAGGTTTTGCTCTTCACAAGCAAGTCATCCACATAAACTTCCATACTCCGCCTTATCTGCTCTTTGAACATGCAATTGACCAACCGCTGGTAGGTGGCCCCTGCATTTTTTAGGCCAAAAGGCATGACTATGTAGCAATACAACCCCATATCTGTGATGAACAATGTCTTCTCCTCATCGTCAGGGCTCATGCGGATCTGGTTGTATCCCAAGTACGCATCCATAAAACTAAGCATGCGATGTCCGGTTGTGGAATCCACGATCAAGTCGATCTGTGGAAGAGGAAATCTATCCTTTGGACATGCCTTATTTAAGTTCATGAAGTCAACACACATCCTCCACTTGTCACTGACCTTTTTTACGAGCACAACGTTGGACAACTAGTCTGGGTAATGTGCCTCGGGTATGAACCCCGCTGCTAGGAGGTGATCCGTTCAAAGGCGGTTTCACTAGGGCTCGCATTCCACCTGCCTCCTTGGGCTCTCACTTCTCCTTGTCCTGGAAAATCTTTCCCGTCTTCACTCCCCATCCTCCCGAAGGTTGTCGTGGTGCCAGGGAGGTATTTAAGCTCTCCTTATCCCTTCTTCCTCTTCGTCTCTTCATTATGCAGTTTATGGCCAACAGAAGGAGAAGACGCCTAATGCCTTACCGTCTTACAATGAAGCAGTGAGAGGACGAGAGCTTGAAGGCTTATCTATCTAGATTCAACAAAGAGTGCATGACAACTAACGATCAAGATGAGAATATTACACTCGCTACCTTCTAAGGTGGTGTATGGCCCCGAAACCCCTTCATGGCTGAGTTGGCTAGGAAAACCCCCACCATACTACGATAATTCATGGACCAAGCCGACGGGTTCATAAATGTTGAAGACACTTCGAGCGTTGATAGCACCAAGAAAGACAGCTAGAGCAGGCTAACAAGAAAGACAAGACATCAGCACAATCCAAAACTGCATACAAAGCAAAGGGAGGACACCGTAGCAAAGGGTGGGATGATTCCCACCCATCAAAGGGGGTAGGCACCCAACTTGGAAGTGTCTGCCTGCAGAGCTTCGTTCTCCCTCTGAAGTGTTTCCACTTGTGTTGTCAATGTCTTCACTAGTTGTTTCATTTCCGCTAAGCATGCTTCCATGTCTTCTAATAAGGTTAACTATGGTTCTTGAGTTGTCTAAAAATGGGTTGTCACCGGCATAGAAAAGACAAGTAATCTCTATAGAAAAGATCTCACATATGATACTACTGTTAACATCATGTTTCGTACGCCTAGACAAGGGTCTCGCAACTTGAGGTTGGGATCGTTACCTGCAAATATAAATAAGAAAGTGGACATGAGGTTGTCTGGGAAGCCTTCAATGCTTAAGTTAGTTTCCTTAGAAATATTATCAAGCTTTTTTTTATCTAGAGTCCAGAGAGAATTTTTCATGTCACAGTTGATATCAACATAAATGATATCATGTGTGGCAGCTGATATCACCATAAATAATGCTAGATTGAACTTCATCCTTTCGGGAATTTCTATTTTTTTAACAAAAAAGTGAAGATGATTTTTCTTGAAATGAAAAAGAACTTCTAAGATTGGGGATTTGTTTTTATTTTTGTCGTTGAGGCAGTGTTGTTTTCACTTTCCGATATGTAATATATATTAATTAACAGACTAATGATAATAGAATAATGCTACATGCATAAGTAGAAAAGGCATACGCCTAGATCCATTGTAAAAAAAAAAAAATAGATTTCAACATGAAGAAAGGCGATTTTTTTACGTCTCTTTCATGGTGAGACCTGCCTTTTTATAATAGGCATACACGGCCTTATATAATTGGTACTTATACAAATTATTATTCATAATAACATGAGTATGAAGGGCTGTAATCGAGTCGAGCCTAGCCGATCTTTGGCTTGCCGAGCTCGGCTCGACTCAAAATACTCGAGTCCGAGCTCGAGATTTTTTTTATTCTTTATTCGAGCTCGACTTGAAAAGCTAAACTCTCAACTCGAGCTCGAGCTCGAGCTCAAGTTCAAATTGTTTATTTTTTAATTTTTTGAATAAGATTTAATAATTAATAAATTAAAAAATAAAAAATCTAATATTGAATTTATACAACTAACAAGTAGAACCTCTACTGAATTATAAAATTTTAAAAAATTTATAAATAATTAATATCTAACTTGTTGATATTTATCCAAAATAACAATATATTATATGCCTACATATATTATTAATACATATACTTAATATGATAGCATATATCTATTTCATATATGGTTCCCACATACTAGTGTATGAAATTATTAAATTTTATCGATTAATTATTATACAAATTATAAAATATACTTATGAAGTATATTCACTATATAGACATAAGTAATCAGATTACATATTATATATTTAATTATAAAAGTGGTATGCTTATATTATTAGCTAATACATATATATGTATATATACATAGATGTATGTATATATTTATCAATATATGGATGAGTTTTAATCGAGTCGAGCTAACGAGTCGACTCGAGCATAAACAAGCGAGCCTTAACGAGCCTTAGCCAAGTCAAGTTGAGTTTTGTCGGATATGTGTCATTCACAATTCGAGCGGGTATTTGCTTTCACGAACAAGCATTTTTTTTCACAAGTTGAGTTCGATTCCCGAACGAGCTATCGAATAGACTGGTTCATTTATAGCCCTATGAGTATCCATTAGTGGGCATGAGAAGAAACTATATCAATAATTATTGATAAGGAGAGGAATCTTTCAATAGATCAAATTATTATTTTAAACAATTGATTGAAATGTCTAATGTGAATTTATGACAATTTGAAATCTTATAATTTCTAAAATAATAAAATAAACATTTACTTTTCTTAAGAATAAAAATAATAAGTTACGTATTTCTTAAAATTTATATTATCTATCTAAATATATAATGCAATGTTAGGTGAGTCAACTTGACTACTCTTTATAAAACAAAAGAGAAGTAGCTTACTTCTTTTCAAGGGTTGGGGAAAAAAAAAATGGAGTCACTTGCAAATAATGTACATGTGATCTGATTGTGTACGTTTAAACCCATTGCGAATTAGATCATAAAAAGACTACCTACACTCACAAAATTTCTTCTAGTTAGATTAATGTTAAGTATAAGTCTCAAATGTACAAGTCTTGTACAAATATTTTCTAAAAATATGGTCTTCATTAAGAAAAAAAAAAGGTTTTTCACACTTTTTTACGGTGGGATCCACTTTTTGTAAAGGACTTGCACGTTTGAGACTTGCATATATCATTATCTCATGATGTAGCATAATGCGACTTCATGAAATGATGAGAGAATGGTGAGAAAATAGATGATAAATAGATTTTTTCTATTTATATTTAGGATAATGATATACTTCCACAACTATTTTATAACTATTTTACGATTTATTTTACATTCAATTAATGTAATTGTACCACTTCATCAAAAATAAATTCAATATTATATAACTATTAAACTATTATCAATTTAAATAAAGTTGTAAAATAATTGTAAGAAATTATAAAGTTATCACTTTATAAATACGATTCAAGACATAAAGGAATGTATTTAAAATAAAGACCGATCATTAGAAGAAAGAAATGTTACGACGAAAATGGTCCACATATAACTTTTTCCGCAATCATGTTTTAAATTATATGCTTTTTTATAAAATGATGTTACTTTATGCAAAATAACTTATAAAAATAATATCATTTTGCAAAACTATTTCCATTTTAAAATATTAGTGTAAAAAGTTGTGTATCATTACTCAAGTTTCTAATAGAGTGACATGATTATATATATTGATTGATTCAAAATGAGTTGTAAAAAAATTGTAATGTATCATTACTCAATTTTTTTTTTCTTTTTTCTTTTTTCTTTTTTTTTTTTAAGTAAGAGCCGAAGGTCACATGTCCAATAGTGACCCCGTCCTAATTTTATTCATAAACCCTCACTTGTGGCGGAGGAAAACCGTGGTTACAACCCGAGGCCTAGGGCTACAAATATAGAAATAAAACCAAAACCAGGCCTCAAAAAGACCAACTCAACTCAACAACAAGACAAAAAACATAAACAAGACCAAAACACAGAGAAACAACCTGCACAAGACAAAAACTGCACGAACAAAGAGTTAATAAAAACTTAAACCAAGTGCAAGAAAGACATACCTGGAGAAAATCATCCCTAGCAAACTCTGCGAACTTTACAAATATAGGGAAGACCCCCTCTGTCAAGCCTAATATTACCTCTAATGGAAGCAGGCAACTCAGATAACGAAGTCCAAGATCCAGTAAGACCTTTAGCACCCATTTTAGCAAAGCCATCAACAACCGAATTACTTTCTCTAAAGCAGTGAACAAAAGAAACTTGAAGACCAGCTAGCCGACTTTGTATTTCTTCTCAAAAGTCTTCCATGTACCACAATCCACATCTCTGAGATCTCAACCAGTGAATCACTAACATGGAATCCATTTCAATCTCCACAAAAGAAAGACCCAACTGATCAATGTGACAAAGCCTATGAAGTAACCCCATCAGCTCAGCAAAGTTGTTAGAATTATGACCAGTCGCAACAGAAAACCCGCAAACCAAATCCCCTTTATAATCCCGAATACTACCACCAGCACCCGAAGGACCGAGATTACCCAAAGAACAACCATCCACATTCAGTTTAACCCAACCTTGCTTAGGATGCTTCCACGTCACCGGAATGGCAATCTCCTTTCTCTTGGCATTTAAAGGCAGATTGAAGCAATGTAAAATACCTTCGTCACGCTGAGTGAGAACATTCACTTCATTAAGTTTTAAACCAATCCAAGACACCCAATATTTTATGGAACACCAAACCTGTTGCACCGACTCCATCAAACCTTCCATCCTAGCCTTACAACGACGCACCCAAAGCCGCCAAGTAATAATAGCCGGAAGAAGACCAAGTAATTGACCAGGGCGATTAGAATTACTCGCTCGCCTATGCCAACAATCAACTCTCTGTCTCCAAGAGCTACCTACCATCAAAGGTACTCCAATAACAGCCGAGCAAATTCTCCAAATTTTGTCAGCAAAATCCCCTCTTGCAAGAACATGATTAAGGTCCTCATCACTATAAGTCGAGCAACAATTGCAACAAGAAACAATAGGAATACCAATTTTGCGGATACAGTCATCCACCGGAAGACAATCATGAATGGCCTTCGATATAGTAATCGAAATTTTTTTAGGAAGAGCAGGATTCCAGATCCATTTAGCCCACGGAAAATCAGGACCCCTCGATCGAATACAATTCCACGCGCTTTTAGAAGAGAATTTCCCATCAGTATTAGGAAGCCAAATCAGCACATCTTGCCCTTCTCTAATCCGACCCAGCTGCAAGATAATAGCCTCAGCTTTTTGATGACCAACCAACTGAGTAAATAACTCCAGATTCCAACCCAACTCAGTTTTACAATCTTCCAATTTAAGATTCGGCAAATCAGACATCTGAAAACTCTCACATAAAGGTGCAAGATCATGCCAGTTATCACGCCAAAAGAAAAGATTTCCTTTCCGAACTTTCCATTTAGAATGAGCTTGAACAAGAGGAATATTCTGTAAAATCATTTTCCAAAAAAGGGACCCTTTCTTTGGATCCACCATAGAAATATGTCTATCACCAACATATTTAGCAAGAAAAAAATTGGACCAAAGAGAATTACCTATCAATAAATTCCAAGCTAACTTCATATGGAGAGAGGCCTGCATATCATGAAGATTACGGATACCCATACCACCTTCCGAGATCGGTTTACAAATATCCTCCCAAGAACGCCATTTCTTTTTAGCTTTGCCATCTTTAACACCCCAGAAAAAAGTACTAATGATTCTTTGAAGTTTCTCAAGAACGGCTTTAGGCGTCCTTAAGATGGAAAGACTATGCATAGGAATACTTTGGAGCACATGCTTGATAAGAATCAACCGCACCCCACTGGATAACAATCTGGCTTGCCAACCCTCTAACTTGGCCTGGACTTTAGCAATCAAATCATCAAAATGAACGATCTTTTGTCTACCAGAAATAATAAGAACTCCCAAATATTTGAAAGGAAATAAACCTTCCATAAAACTAGTGAAACGAAGAAGATCCCGACGTCTAGATAGAGAAATCTGAGTAGAAAAAAAAAATGTTAGATTTCTTATGGTTAACGACTTGCCCCGACCAACGTTCATAAGTCTTCAAAACCTCCATAATAGTTCTCAAAGAAGCCTTTCCCCCATTGCAAAAAAATCACCATGTCATCCGCGTAGAGAAGATGAGAAATAATAGGGGATCCCCTCGGATGATAAAACGGAATAATCTTACCCATATCAACCTGTTTTTTAACCATTCTCGAAAAAATTTCCTCAACTAAAATGAACAAGTAGGGAGAAATAGGATCACCTTGCCTCAAACCACGACCACCTTTAAAGAAACCTTTGGGGACTCCATCATAACCACAGAGAACCAAGGATGAGAAATGCAATGATTGATCAGCATGCAGAAAAAATCCGAGAACCCGAAAGCTTTAAGAACATGCACCAGAAAGGACCAATCCACACTATCATAGGCCTTCGCCATATCAATCTTCAAAGCAACATTACCACCATAAGAAGGTTTATTGATAGAAAGAATCATCTCTTGAGTCACACTTATGTTTTCAAAAATGCTACAACCTGGAAGAAATGTACCTTGTTCTGGAGAGATAATTTTAGCAAGCATAGGGGAAAGAAGGTTAACCATAATTTTGGAGCAGATCTTATAGAACACCGTACAAAGGCTAATCGGCCTATACTTGTCAAAACTCGTCGGATTGTCCACTTTTGGAATTAAAACCAAGAAAGTAGCATTAAAATAACGAGGGAAAACCATACCGTGAAAATAATCCGCCACAGCCGCAACAACATCCGAGCCCACAATGTGCCAACAAGATCGATAGAAACCCGATCCAAAACCATCAGGACCCGGGCTGCTATCTTCCGGAATAGAATAGAGAGCATCATACACTTCTTGAGCTAAAGGAACCTGGGAAAGGAAGCTATTATCCTCCAACGAAATAACTGGTTGGACCAAATCCTCCAACACCGGTTCATCACAACTATTACCAGCTGCCAAGAACTGAGAAAAATAAGAAATAGCCCCATCATGGATCTGCTCAGGAGAAGATAGCATAGTACCATCCTCAAGCTTCATCTTTTTCACTTCTTTATGCTTACGGCGACTGACAGCCTTGAAGAACCCTGAATTAGCTTCACCCTGTTGAATCCAGCCCTGTTTAGCTTGTTGAGATAAACGTTTATCTTCTCTATCCAACCAAACAGAAAGCTCCATCTGAGAGGCAATTAAATCATCCTCCACATCTTCTGAAAAAACAGATTGCAAACTGACCTCCAAACCCTTAATACGGTCCTCAAGAGCAGCAATGTGAAAATTTGTCCTGCCAAAAACATGCTTATTCCAAGATCTTAACACAATTTTTAATCTTTTGAGTTTAGTCCCAAGCCTAGACAAACTAGAACCACCAATAGCAATACCATTCCAAGAGTCCGAAACACAATCAAAAAACAAAGAATGAAAGACCCACATCTGTTGAAATTTAAAAGAAGGAAAACCATAAGGAACAAACTGATTATCCAGAGAGACCATCATCGGAGCATGGTCAGAAGAAGTGCGCGCCAAGTAATCCATATGCGCATGAGGGAAGACATCCAGGGCCATCGTATTAAGAAAGCCACGGTCCAAACGCGCCCAGTGACGCGAGCTACCAGAATGACCATTACACCAAGACAAGCAATTCCCACTAAAAGGCATATCAAGCAAACCACAAGAATCCACCCACTCATTAAATTCCTCCTTAGCCAAGGCCAATCTCGGTCTACCCCCTCTTCGCTCCGACTCATTTCTAATAATATTAAAATCACCAATCACCATCCAAGGCAAGTGATGAACATTGGCATCCCTCAAAGAAACCCAAAGCCTTCTACGCTCCAAGTAGGAACATTTGGCATAAATAAAAGTAAAAAGGAAAACCTTTAACTGATCTTTAATGCGAACAGTAAAAAATTGATCCCCAAAACACTCAACAACAAGATCTAAATCCTAAGACCAAAACATCCATAATTTACTACCGCCATCAACAGTAGAAAAACAACAATCAAAATTCAATCTATCACGCCACATATCTAAATGAAAATTACGTACCATCGGCTCTGCAATAACAAGGATTTTAGGATGAAATCTAGAAACCAATTTCTTAATACGCTTCCTCGAAGTTCCAACCCCCCGAGCATTCCAAAACAAGTAAGCAGTCATCATAAATTAAGCCGGGAGGGTTTGCTTACAACCCTGGAAGAACCCCTTATTTTAATTCCTTTCCCATTCAATTTCTTAGCCGAAGGAAGATCCGAATCAGAAACCACAGGATTTTCTTTAGCAAGATGTTCCAAAGCCCCTTCGGACTCAGAGTCCAATATACTTAGCCTTCAGGATACTCATTCGTATCTTCTCCCCTTTCAAATATTGGGTTACGTCCTTCCTGGGCAATGAGTTCAGCAATAGTACAATGCTGAAGATTAGATTCATTAAACACATCACAATTCGCCACAGCCTTCACATTAAAACACATAGCACCCGGATTCAAAGCCTCTGTATTAATGAAGCCAGAATTTAAACCATCTCGGTCTAGACCCCTCCGCATACTCTGATCACCTTCTAAAGACTCAGCAACAACCATCAACCCCTCCTTCGGAACATCATTAACAATAGGAGCAATATCAGAGATGTTCTGTTTACCTCGGTCAGCAACGGTAATCGGTTCTAGCATTATCACAGCCTTCTCTGGCTCGGCAACCTCAGAAAAGTGATCTCTATCCTTAATCTCCGCTTCCTTTAGTTTTGAACTGTTTCATCCGAAAATCGGTTCAAAAGAATTCTCAACCTGCTCTGTTTCAGCACACTCAGTACTCTGTTTACTCGATTCTCCAGCCGAAGCCATGATAACTGGAAGCTCCACTCTGTTTGCCTTCGGAACCCAAACCTAATCCGACTTAGCCTTATCTTTCGGTTCCTTCAGACTCTCCTTCCTGCTCTTGCTTTCCCATTTGCATGTCTTTTCATTATGACCTTGGACATGGCATCTCAAACAGTAGGCAGGCAATGTCTCAAATTCAATAGATTGATAGAAACTTTAAGGATTCCTGGGAGTTTCGATCCATAAGGCCTTAATAGGATCTTTAGTAACATCCATCTCAATGCAGACCCGTGCACCATCCATGGGAGAAGCACACCGAGTTGGGTTATCCCATTTGATATATCGACCAAAGGGTGCCGTGATACTACGATGGAACGATTCATGATAATAGTTGGGCGGTAAACCCGGCAGAATTATCCAAACTGGCACATGGACCGGTTCATGATCTTCTTGAAATTCGGTAGTCCAGTGAAAAACTCTGTATGGGACACCACCAATCTCACAATTCTCACAAGCAAAGGCCTTAACGAAATCACCTTCCAATGACAGACGGACGAAAACATTCCGTGGCCTCCTCATGGATGAAACGATTGGTTGGTTTGTCAAACCCCATCTCAGTCTAATGAAAGATCTAATGGAATCCAGAGATGGACGTTGACGAAGAAATTTCAAAACAAGAGAATATTGAAACGGAAGGGCCGAACGATCCACTTCATCCTTGGAGAAAACCACACATACCTCTCCATCCACTGTTTTATGAGAACGAAACGGCACCACCACCTCAGGGATGGGCTGAGGGGATTCCAAAACCATATCTGCAAATGATCTGATACAAGGAGTGGGTGTCGTAGTGGCCAAGAGGCCAGCAGCGGCAACCATGCATGAAAGCCCTAATCGCTCACGTCCAGAGAGAAAAAGGGCAAAAAAGAATAAACACACACGAGTTTACATTGTCTGTTCTTGTTTCTCTTTTGATGCTGAAAGTGCATACAAGGAACTACGCTGCTGTTTCAAGAAGACGTCGTTGTGAGTATCTTATGTTAATGATGTTCATTACTCAATTTTCTTAACCCCTAAACAATCATCTAAATGTACACCCCAGTTTTTGGCATTGATTTAACCTTTATTTTAAGGAAGAAATGTGATATTCCTAATTTACTTAGAGTAATGTTAAATATAGTCATGGGGTGCGTAAGCATCACGTAATTTTTTTAAAAAATAGTATAGTTCATTATTAAAAATTACTTTTTTTTATATATAAATTTTATTTTTATTCATTTTTTTAAAAAAATATTGTGCTTTACTTAAATACTACACGTTGTAAATATCATTTATTGGAGAGAGCAAGTAATTATACAACTGTGCCAAGCAAAAGAAGAAAAAATAAAGGTCATTATTCTTACGTGAAAAACTCGGGATGCAGGAAACTTGGAGCACAGTGCGCATGAACAAATGGCGGGAGTCTACGTGGAAAATAATACAGTGGGTTTAGGAGTTTTCCTAAACCGGTGCGTTTCATCATCTGGTCGTTTCACCATCTGAGAAACTAAAAGATTCAGAATCCCATTTCCACTCGTGCTCCCCTTCCCAGTTTCCTCCTCTCCCTCCTCCATCTGAACGAAAGATTCAAGCGAGACAGATGATGGGTTTCTGAACAAAAGATTTATAAGTGTGGAGATTTGCTGGAATGTCTATCCTTCAAATGCTTATTCATCTGCACTTCTTCTGTGTCTCCACTTGGTTATACTATGGGGTCTATGGTCTGCCCCATCCGAATATCCTTATCTGGACAATAAAGCATACAAGGAGAAACGAAAGGAAAAGTAGAGGATTTTTTTCCCGATAGCTGAAATTTTATCACAGCTGGCTGTAACTGGTTTATTGTTCCGAGAGTGATGAATTTATTTTTTGGGCAATCAAGAGGGATGAATTTCAGTCGGCCTCCCAATTCTGTATGCGCTCATTTCAAGCTACCATTCAATTTGTAGTCACCCCTCCAACTAATAATTTTGGTGATTACCCATGTGCCCAATTGTTCACTTAAAAAGACAAAATCATCCTTAAAAGTTCTCTTAAAAAGACAAAATGTGGTATCAAATGACATTGAATTACAACATCATCAATTCTTGAGGGTGCACAATTTCCACAAGCTATGTTCAGAGCTGATCAATGACCAAATTTAAACAAAAAAAAAAGCATCGCCCAATGAATAGCATATGTCACACTCAACCATGAGAGGCTTACTGGGTTTATTAAGAAGAAGAAGCAGAAGCATTAGCTTTCAAGCACTGCTGACCATCTTGATAACGCTCTTGTAAGGGTTATTTGGGTTCTGGGGAGTAGTCTTGATGGTATCAGCCATCAGGTGTCGATAAAGCTGGCTGATTTAAAGAAAAGAATTGAAAGCCTCATTGACAAGAAGTACCTGGAGCGTGACAAGAGCAACCCACTTACCACAGATGGGGGAAATGAATCCACTTACCACAGATAATGACGAAGACTGATGGAGGTGAAGTGTTCAAAGCTGCCAGAGGAGTGCGTCGCGGAGGTGAAGGTGGTCGCGATGGAGAACTGCACTAAAGAGACATTATCTTCTTTTCTATGTTTAATTTCGTATTCTTTTTCCTTCTTGTATTTAAATTTTTTAATTGGTTAATTGATGCTGACGTGGTAGGCGTGCGCAAGTCGACTGAGCCAAGTCTCCTGCCCGTAGCGGAATTGGTGAAGTAAAGAAAAGAATAAAGAACACCGACAGGACGACGAACCTTGGCCCCATCGTTCTTATATCTTACTATTGTGTCCTGCCTTAAACATTTCTGCATAGCCTCATAATCCCTCTGTACAGAACTGATCTGGAGATCGAGCACTGCAAAGAGAGATGGAAGACGACCACGCCACTTCCGTTTCATTGGCTCCCGCTTTTAGGCACCTGTGGGACGTGTTCCTAAGCTTCATAGGCGAAGAAACCCGCCCTAGCTTTACTTACAACCTCTGCGACTCGCTCGAGAAACACCGCGTCCGAGTCTTCTTCCAAGACCACGGGCAGCAGGGCGGGGACGAGATCTCGCCGTCTCTGCTCGAGGCCATCGAGGACTCGGCTGCTTCCATCGCCATCTTCTCCCCAAACTACGCATCGTCCTCTCGGTGCCTGGGGGAGCTTTCGAAGATATGCGAGTGTAGGAGGCGCCTTCTCCCCGTGTTCTACCGAGTCACGCCGTCGGACGTACGGCACCAGCGTGGACCGTTCGAAGAACATTTTAGAAACCATGAAGAGAGGTTTGGAATGACCACGGTTACTAAGTGGAGGACAGCCATGAAAAAGGCTGGTGGAATCTCTGGTTGGGTTTTCGACGACAGGTGATCTATAATTAGAAAAACTCTTTTCATCATCAATCTTATAAAAAAATACTCATAACATATTTTATGAAAATTCTATAAATATGAATTGCGTAAATAGTGGGCAATATTTAATTTGCAATTTTAACTAAAGATTTTTTAGTAAATTATTCTTAGTTTTAAATTAAAATAAATAATAATATTTGACTAAAATGATGGGTAAAGTTCAACTTTGTTCTTATTAATCTTTTATATGAATATATTCTCAATATTTTGGTTTCTTCACAATTCTAGTTTTTACTTCTACTGTGATTATGAAGAAACTGTTTAACAGATAAATAAATAATACCAAAACCTTTACATGCATCGATCCTTAGGGTTGGTTTGGGGCACAAGAATTCTCATCTCATCTCAACTCAACTCATCATTATACCTTTTTCAAATCCCCATACAAAATATCATAAACAATTCAATTTTTTCAAATCTCAATACACCTTTTTCAAATTCCAATTCAACTTTTTCAAATTTCAAAACTAAAAAATAATATTTTAAACTCTAAAATAAAACACAAAATTCTTATCTCACCCCCCAAACCTACCCTTAGACTTTATTGGTTTTGGGCCGATGATCGAATTGGTGAGGTGCATTGGGCTTCATTCTCTTCTAACTATGAAACTTCTAACATGAACAACTGCTCGGAAATAATAATGTTAATTGACTGTTGAAAAAATCTTAGGAAAGTTGGTAGTTAATGTCACCTGCTAATAAGTCAGTTATATGGACTATTGAGTATTTGGTATCATAATTAACCCTCAGGCGATGTTAGATATGAAATTTTTTTAATTATTTTTATAATTTTATTTTTAAATATCACTTTAAAATATTTTTTATTTCAAATTTTTAACATTTTTATCTAATTACTATACAAACACAAAATTCAATATAACTTAACATCAAAACAAAATATAAAAATCCATACAAATTTTTTAAACTTCTTATTCAAATAATTTTTAATTTTATAATATTTTTATTCATTATTTTCTCTCACACTTTTCAAAATTTAATAAAATATTTTAATTTAAACTATTTTATTATTATTTACATAATTTTAACATGCTTTATGTGTCTGAACTAAATTTAAAAGTTTAAAACATGAAAAAAATAATAATTCAAAAAAATAATGTAAATAATGGATGTGGGACCATCCTTTTGTTTTTCTCCCTTAAGGAGGGGCGGTTACCTTATAGGAAAATACAGATCCTTTGCAATACCGGATTTATGTAATTAGAGAGAGGTATTGACCCAGGTTGGGGCCCATAGCTCCCTCCTTAGTCTTTATTTTTACAAATTCAATAAATATTTAAATTATATCATTATTATTTATAAACTATATTACTATTATTTAAAAAATTTTCATCTTATCTCATTCTCCAAATATCTCTTAAAATTCTTAAAATTTAACGGTCGAAAATACTTATTTATTTGTAACATTTTGGATCATTGAAATTAGTGATAAAAAATCTGTTTTAAAAAACTTTAAACAATTATAAGTTAAAAAATTAAAATAGATTAATTTAAAACCTTAAAAATTTTCTTTGCGCACCGTATGGGTGAGCTAGTATATATAGAAATCTGGTTCATCATTCCTAGCCATGGAGTTGGAAGAATTTGGACGTGATATTAAAGTATGCACATAGGAGTGACTATTGAAGTATTATAATTGACATGCTTGTTGCTCATGTTTTTTCTTAGTGGCAGCGATGAGGTGCAAGCGCAGTTGATTGAATCTTTAGTCCAGAGGGTGTTGTCTGAACTGGCCATTACTCCAGTGGATGTTGCTGCATACACAGTTGGACTTGATTCTCGGATTAAAAATCTGATGAGTGGGTTGGATTTAAATTCCAAAGGCATTCGAATTCTTGGATTATATGGGATGGGTGGGGTTGGAAAGACAACCCTTGCCAAGGCTCTTTGTAACAAACTTGTTGCCCACTTTGACTGCCTCAGTTTCATTTCCAAAGTTAGAGAAAACTCTGCGAACGATGCTGATTTAGTATCCCTACAGAACAAACTTATCCGCGACCTTTCTTCGGGTAAGTCAACTGTATATTCTACGCCTGCAATCAAGGAAGTACTTCATGAGAAGCGAGTTCTTGTTGTTTTGGATGATGTTGGCAATGTAAGTCAGCTTGGTGCATTAATTGGGAGAATAGAATGGTTTCGTGAAGGAAGTAGAATCATCATAACCACAAGAGACAGAGAAGTTTTACCTGAACATCTTGTGAATGAGTTTTACGAGGTCACAGAGTTGAGAGACTCTGAAGCCCTAGAGCTTTTTAGCCACCATTCACAAAGGAGAAAAAGACCCACTGACAAATTTTTAAATCTGTCCAAGCAAATCGTGTCCCTTACAGGGGGTCTGCCATTGGCTCTGGAAGTATTTGGTTCTTTCTTGTTCGATAAGAGGAAAGTAGAGGAATGGGAAGTTGCTCTGCAAAAGTTGAAAGAGATTCGTCCCCGCCATCTTCAGGATGTTTTGAAGATAAGTTTTGATGGGCTAGATTCACAAGAGAAGTGCATATTCCTTGACATTGCATGTTTATTCATTAAAATGAAAATGAAGAGAAAGGATGTTATTGACGTGTTAAAAGGTTGCGGTTTTGGGGCCGAGATAGCAGTCAGAGAACTCATAGCAAAATCGCTCATCAAGGTCACCCAGGAAAACGCTTTGTGGATGCATGATCAAGTTAGAGACATGGGAAAACAAATTGTTCTTGAGGATAGCCCTGTGAATCCTGGCATGCGAAGCAGACTGTGGGATCGTGATGAGATCATGACTATCTTGAAGGATGAGAAGGTAGGATTTAACAGTAACATATTGTTGTGCAAAACACGTAATAACGATGGCAAACAAAGTAAAAGCAAGCATACGATCAAATACACGACACACAATTTACGTGGTTTAACAACTTGCCTACTTCCACAAAGTTGCATAAATTTTATTAATTCAGAGAAGATTACAATCATTCATTCTCAACTTACACTCTCTAGGACTTTTTGCTCTCTCACACAATATGCACTCACTTGTTAATTGTTCACTCTCAAAATATGCTGAAAATCATATATCATAAGTCAAATATTACATATTTATAATAAACGGCACCGAAAACCCTAATTCTGGCAAAAATACCTCCTTCGCTAGAGCGGTGTGTCGAGCGTAACTCGAGCGAACACTAGAGTTTGTGTCTCGCTCAAGCCCACTATCGTGCAAGACTTGAGCAAACTCATTGGTTGAGCTTCGCTCAAGCATCATGTTGAGCAAAGTCAAGCAAACTCTTTGTTTCTTGATTTCCTGCTCACAGACCAGTGTTCACATGCAACCCAACACATATAACTTCTAATGGCTTTTCCAATTCCCTTTTTGTCGGATGGCAAGTTTTAGCAGAACTTTGCAACTAGCAGATATAGATACAGACTCAACTGATCCATCTTGTTGCTCCATGCACTCTTTCTGTGGAGAGAAGTTTTTTGCAAATATGCAAGAAACGATTGGATCAGTAGCGGCAGTTACGTTCATATGCTGGTGGAACTAAAGTCTTTAGGGAAAAACATGATATTTTTAAACAAAAATTAAAATAGATTTCCAGAATATGTTCCCAATTGAAAATTTTTCAGCGCCAATCCTGATGTCCTAAATTCCCAAATGTGGGTACCATTCTCTATGTACCCAATTGTTTTCTCTAAGCTTTAATTGCTAATTATCTGTCGTTAATCTTACTGGCTCCATTCCATTTTTTAAGGATCTCCCATATTATTGATAATAGGGAACAGGATCTATAGAAGGGATCGTCCTAGACTTTCAAAGCAAGCCCCTTGTGCAGGATATAAGCGGTGACAGAACTGCTTGGGAAAATTTTAAGAGGTCGCCCAGTTTCACCTCTGCATTGACATACATGGAAGAAAGGTATAAGAAGTTTCTTGAAACTAAAGCAGAAAGAGAGAGGGAGATAATACTATGCACGAAGTCCTTTGAATCTATGGTTAACCTAAGACTTCTGCAAATCAATTATACAAGAATGGTAGGAAAGTATAAATATCTTCCTGCAGAACTGAAGTGGCTACAGTGGAAAGGGTGTCCTTTCAAAAGTATTCCTTCTGATTTTTCTCCACGGGAACTTGCTGTCCTTGACCTCTCAGACAGCAAAATTGAACAAGTGTGGGGCTCGTATAGTAATAAGGTATGCTTCACTTATCAGGTGCATTGGTTATCAACTAAGCAATAACAGGATGTTGATGGCCCAGATTGATTTGTAACGCTTGCAAATTTTATATCAATTCTTTCTGCTTGTCTAGTTTTTTATAACTGAAAAAAACTTCTTGTTTGCCAGGTTGCTGAGAAGTTGATGGTCATGAATTTCCACGGTTGCTATAATCTTGCTGCTATTCCTGATTTATCTGGCCATCAAACATTGGAAAAGCTTGATCTTGAGCATTGCCAGAGTCTAACTAATATTCATGAATCAATAGGAAATGTGAGTACATTACTTCATTTAAACCTAAGATATTGTTCGAACCTTACTGAGTTTCCTGCTGAAGTCTCTGGACTGAAAAATTTAGAGAATTTCATCCTCTCTGATTGTTCAAAATTGAAACAATTACCGATGGACATAGGCAGCATGAGATCCCTAAAAGAACTTCTCGCTGATGACACCGCTATAGCAGAGCTACCTGAATCCATTTCTTGCCTTGCTAAACTTGAAAACCTTAGTCTAAAAGGTTGTCGGTTCTTAAGAAGACTACCCAACTGCATTGGAAAGCTTTCTTCCCTGAAAGAACTCTCACTTAATCATTCTGCAGTAGAAGAAATACCTGAGTCTGTAGGAAATTTATTAAACCTTGAGAAACTAGGTTTAACGGGTTGTAAATCAGTCACTTCAATTCCAGATTCTGTTGGCAATCTCACATCATTGTCAGAACTTCTCCTTAATGGTTGTGCAATCCATGAACTGCCTGATTCCATTGGTTCATTATCATATTTGAAGGACTTGTTAGTTGGAAACTGTCGGTTTCTGAATAAATTGCCTGATTCAATTGAAGGACTAACTTCTATGGTTGAACTTCAATTGGATAAGACATCAATAAAAAATTTGCCGGATCAGATAGGTGCCTTGAAAATGCTAAGGAAGCTTGAGATGAGTAACTGCAAAGATCTTATATCTTTACCAAAATCACTTGGAAACATGTTGGCCCTTACTACTTTGAACATATACAATGCCAACATTTCTGAATTGCCAGTATCCATAGGGATGCTGGAAAATCTTGTTTCATTAAGATTGACTAAATGCACCCAGCTCCATGAACTTCCTGCTTCAATTGGAAATTTGAAGTCTTTGCAGTCCTTGATGATGGCAGAAACTGCTGTGACAGAACTACCTGAAAGCTTTGGGATGCTCTCAAGTTTAAAGAGATTAGAAATGGGCAAGGACCCTAGTCAGGAGTTAGCTAGAAACAGAATTCCTGAGGAGCTTGTAACTGCAACTGCACAAGAGGAACCTAATCCAGTCAGACTTCCGGCTTCTTTTTCCAATTTATGCTCGCTACAATACCTGGATGCTCGCGCTTGGAAGCTACGTGGTAGAATCCCTGATGATTTTGAAAAGTTGTCGTCATTGCAGGATTTGAATCTAGGCCACAATGATTTCTTCAGCCTTCCATCGAGCTTAAGGGGCCTCTCGCTACTCAAAGAGCTTTTATTGCCCGACTGCAAAGAGCTCACGTCTCTTCCTCCACTTCCCTCGAGCTTGGAGAAGGTGAATGTTGCAAACTGTACAGCATTAGAAACGGTGTCTGATCTTTCTAACCTGGAAAGCTTGTGGGAGCTGAACCTTACGAACTGTGACAAGGTGGTGGATATTCCGGGCCTTGAACGCTTGAAGTCCTTGACAAGGTTGTTCATGACTGGTTGCAGAACATGCTCGTCCGCAGTAAGAAAAAGGCTTTCTAAGGTTCTTTCTCCTCTGTATTTGTGCACTCAAGCCATTGTTGTCTCTAGCAGATGTTGCTCCTTTTATTATCCCCCTTCATTTTACAAATAATTGAAGCAATTCTTAAAAAAAACAAAGGTTTTATTTCTCATGGGAAATCTTATTGCAGGTTTGTTTGAGGAATTTACGCTCTCTGAGTATGCCAGGAAGCAAAATTCCAGATTGGTTTTCTGGAGAGGTGGTTACATTTTCAGAACGCAAGAACCGTGCGATCAAAGGTGTGATAATAGGTGTTGTTGTCTCTGTCAACAATCAAATACAAGATGAGTTAAGAGATCGACTCCCTTCGATAAATGGTATACGAGCACATATTACCAAACTGAATCAACCTATATTCAGTACAATGCTGGAGTTAAAGGGAATCCCAAAGGTGGACGAAGATCATCTTTACTTGTGTCGTTTTCACGATTATCGCCCTTTAGTAACTCAGTTGAAGGATGGTTATAAGATACAAGTGACCCAGCAAGACCCGCCATACATCAAGGGGGTTGAGATGAAAAAGTGTGGGATTTATTTGATTTTTGAAGGTGAGGATGATTATGAAGGAGATGAGGAATCATTGCGTGAAAGCCAACTATCCATTTCAGAAAAGCTAGCAAAGTTTTTCAGCTCTCTTGGAGAGGAAGATCACGTCTCTGAATCTGGTCGTGAAGTGGAAAGCCAAGCGCAAGAGATTGAGGAACAAGAAGAAAGAGACAGAAAGCCCTTTTGGTGGGGCTTTACGCGGCTTGTTCGAGGGTGCTTTTGTTTTTAAGAAGCAGCAGCAGCAGCAGCTACTTTGTAGTCTTCATTTTCCCAGCGTCTGCATTGTTTGATGAGAATGTTATAAATTGGAAAAACACAGAGGTAGGGAGAGAGAAACAAACCGTAGAAAATACTGCTCATAAAATAAGGTAGGCAGTAAACTTATGCATTAGATTTATATATTTAATCTGATGCATAACCATTCTATGCCATCCTCCTTTCCCCCAAGCTCCCAAGCATAGCGTTGAAGGGGCGGGGTGGTTGTTTCTGAGACGCTAAGTTGCTTGAAAGAAAAGACATTTGAATAATTTGAGTGGTAGAGTAGAGTATTAAGGAGTTGATTTGCTATCCAAGAGTGAAAACCATCAAAATTCCTCCCATTTGTTCTCCTATTCCCCAGGTTTGTCTGTCTTTGGAAGCATCTCCTCTGTGGCATGGTTGCAATCGAAAATGGAGTCTGCTGGACTGAACTGAACCACATTTTCTCCAATTTTTCGAAGTCCCAAGAAAGGTCAAGGTCAAGCCGCTTCACACTGGGTTGCACATCCATAACTAATAAACCAGCTTTCCTTTTCTTTTCCCAATGGACAAACTCATGGGTTTGGTCCAGAGTCCAAAATTGGCGTTGAGGGCACGATTTCACGAGTTTCTTCTAAGAGAAGGAAGTTTGTCTTCATAGCACGCCCTGCAGCAGGCGGGCACTTCTTTCTGCATTGGCAGGCGCGTGGACAGGTACATTTGGAGAGATTTTTTAAGTGAGATAAAATTAAATATTTTTGAATTAAGATAAGATGAGATGATTTATAAAAAAATATGTGTTTAGATAATAAAATGAGATGAGATAGTTTTTATTTTTTAGAATATGATAAAAACGTGGGTCCCACCAATGGAAAGGAAAAAAAAATTAAACTGGTATTGAGAAATGACAAGTGGTGTGCACGGGGAAGGAAAAAAAATTGAAAATGGTATTGGATAAACAACAAGTAGTGTGCACGTTCCATCCAACAGGCTCGCTCCCAAAAATTTATGTATTAGAAGGAAGATTGCGGGTCAATGAAGAAGGCAGTGATTTTGCACTATTCGGCCACTTTTTATTGTGTATTGTCAAACTAATTGCTACTTTTTACTGTGTATTGTCAGATTAATTGCATTTGTTAAAAGTCGATTGAGATGAGATAAACTCGTGTATTTCGCCGTTTGGATAGAAAGAACAAATCAATCGTACAGTTAAGATGAGATACAAAGTATCACATATATTCTATTGATTAGAATATATGGTCCTCTAAATCTGTCTTCGAAGTTATCAAAGTAGTACATGGGTGAGTTCCATGGTCATTTCTACAAGGATAATGGTATTCATGCTGAGCAAACGTATAATGGAGTGTATTTTGTGTGAGTAACTTGTTTGTAAAAGGGCTATTTACACACCTAAGAAAAGAACAAGAAAAGTATATTTATGTACTGATTTGGAGTATTTTAATGAAGAATGGTTTGAATCTTTTCTCTATTTTTTTTAGAATAATTTTCTGAATGCTTGTAAACTTCAAAGAAATGGAAACTAAAAGAAATGAATGCTAGAGAAATAGGTGCAGGAAATTAGAAATTGCAGAAAAATAAAAACCAGTTGCGCAAACTATCAAACACTTGGGCTACAAGAATGTTTCCTCTTTCTCTAAACTTTGATTAAGTGGTCGACCTCTATAACTCAATTGTCAATCTAGTCTAAGCATTAACAATTGGAAAATGAAGATTTACAACCAAATTTTCAGTCCTAAGTATCTATAGAATTCAAATGAATTTACTATGAATACCAACTATGAAAAACCTTGAAAATATTACCAAGTTTCTGCTGTGCCTTTCATCAACAGTAGAACAAGAATAAGAGTTTCTGGTTTTGACTTATCTCAACAAAATCGACTTGCAAAACTATAAAATGAATTTTTATCATATCAAGATCACTCTAATCAGTAGTTTAGAGCAAGAGAATCCATATCTTGCAGCTCATGCTGAAAACTTAGCCTAACATCATTCTACCAGAAAATAGAAATTCAAACAAGTAAAAATAAAACTCATAGAAGGGTTCCCCGAAAAACAACAACTGGAAAATAAAAATAAAACTCCTCCAACACCAGTCTGAAAAACATATCAAAAGAACCCCCTAACAAAAATCGGAAATCCCCTTTTATACCCTATGCGACCTTTTCTCTCCCCTCTTTTGGTTGGCTGGTTCTGCACCCTTTTAGGCCACGATCTTGCGCTGTCTTTCCACTTCCGCGTGCGTGAGTCTGCTGCCCAACTTGAGGCTAGCTGTTGTGCCTTCCACTCCCACGTCCCAGTCCATCTCTTCATCCTTCTTTCTTTTTTTCTCTTTTTGTTTCAAACCTATAAAGGACGTATCTCACTTCGAATCCGAACAGTCAACCTGCAAGGATCAAAGTAGAGTCGGCCTGATTCGCTTGGGAACGCTCCGATGCTTAAATTAGTTAGAGCTTCGAAATGATTTAATAATCAAAGAAAAATTCAGATCCCCCAGCTATTGAGGGTTACCTAGTATATATAGGATTATGTCATGACGTTTAACTGATGTAGAATCTATCGGAGTGTGAATCCGAGTTTTTGGGGTGCAATTATGTGGTTGAACTGGTCACGTATCTACATGGGATCCCTATTCTCTCGCAAGAGGCTACATGCGTGTTTTTGACTTGGTCGGACTCTTGATACTCCGATCTCTTATGCCTAGCTAAGGGCCCTTCATGTTGGGCTCCTTTTATATTTGGGCCTATTTATTCAGAATGGGCTTCTTCACTATTATAAGCCCTCCAGTTACCCCGCTAATTCCCTTCTCCTTATGGCTTAGAGAATTATATGTCTTCTGATGTTGTCTCTTTATAAGTTATCTGTGGTACTTGCTAGGGACTTTTGATCATGGGCCTGTGTGGTGGGCTTGGCGTGTAGGATGGCTATGGATTACCAGAATAGGCCTGTGCCAAAATAGACCCGTTTCGTACATGCCTAGCTGGTCCTGGCCGACCCTTCACATCCTTGCGCCGTTTCCCTTTCTCTTTTTTTTCTTTTTTTCTTTTTTTTTTTTTTTGCTGCCGTGGCGAGAAGGGAGAAGGTTTCCGTGTGACGGTTACTTCTGCCCTTAATGTCAGGTCATGATGTTTAAGACTGTTGGCATCCTGTGCTTACTTCTCTTTAAATATCTCCTCTTTTATTTCTTTTATTTCCTTCTTCGTTTGCTCTTCCCTGCGTTTCCCTAGCTGTGCTTCCTTTCCCTTACTTTCTTGCTCACTTTCTCTTTTAACTCCAATGGCTGACCAAGGCAGTTCCTCCAACCCACCGTTCTTCATCCCGAAGGGCACAGTCTTTGATGATCACAGATGGTGTTCTGCTTACAGGGAGAAAAATCTTCCTGGCCTTCGGAAAGAATTTGGCATTCCCAAAAATGCCAACGTATTGATTCCCTCACGGGGATGCTGTGATGACGAGAGCTACGCAGGCAAGACTGCATTGTTCGTTGCCATGTTTTCTCATGGTTTGAAACTCCCCTTCTGTTGTCCTCTTCGCGATATTCTGGACTTACTTGAACTGGCACCCACCCAACTCCATCCTCACTCTTACAGGACCTATCTTTGCGCCTGTATTGTTTACCGCATGGTCCTAGAACCTCTTGGAGACGTTTACCCCGACCTAACTGCTCGGAAATTTTTGGCCTTTTACCATGTTCGATCTAATAAGGGCAACATTGCTAGCTTCTGCAAAAGGGATAAGATACCCACTTTGGCTCATTTTGAGGGCCGCCATTCCAATGCTAAGGCTTGGAACACTAAGTTTTTCTTCATTACTGGTACGGGCTGGGATTCCCTTGTCGGGGAGGCCCGTGTTCGAGAATTTCCTGTTAGGGCAATCTGGCGCCCTGTTCCTGAGGAAAAAACAGTGTGGGCGACCATGCCGCCTTTATCACGTCGTGAGCTGTCTCGTATTGAGATTGTTCACTCCTGGAGGAGGCCCATGAAGAAGAAGTATGGACTGACCTTCTGTTGACGCCCGACAACGTAGACGGAGGTTGCTCAAGTTCCTCTTGAGACCCCGCCCGCTACTATATCTGGGGGAAGCACTTCTGCAATAGTTGGGAGTGGCGAGGGACCTTCCATCCCTTCACATTGTTCCCCATCCCCTGAGGAAAAGAGGGACTCTTTCCAAGAAAAGGAGGGGGAACCTTCCACAGAGAGAGGCTCACTCGATCGAAGAGGTCCAGCTCACCCCCAGCCTTCCATCCCCATTATTTTTCTTGAGAGCCCGTCTGAGGAAAGGGCGGACATAAGCTTAGGACTTGCAATGGTTCCCTTTGTTGAGTGTGGCCGTGCTGCCAGTGGCGAAGCCTCCTCTTCTTCCGCCAACACCTAGACGGAAGTTGTCGCCCAGATGGCCGATCACTTAAAAGATTGGTTTTAGAAGGTACTTCTTAGTGTGTTTCTCTTTTTTCTCTTTTCTGTTATCAAGTAGTTTTGATCTTGACGATCTCATTTTCTTTGGCAGGGGATAAATGACCTGGCGGCATAGATTGTGGTGGACCGTGCTCGTCTGGAAGAGGAAGTAGTGGAGTGGCGGAAAATGTGTGAAGCCGTAGAGCTTTCCGCCAAGAGATGCCAAGCTGACAGGGCCGAGCTGGACGCCCTATCAGAGAGGGTGAAGGAACTTGAAGTTCTATTGGCAATCAGAGGGTTATTCCCACTGGTTTCAAGGTGATTTGGAGATTCGTGAAGATGAACTTTGCCAACTTCACAAATTTGTATGCCTTGCTCAAGTGGAAAAGGACCGTGATGCTCATGCTCTGCAATTTTTTCGATCCGAAAGGGACTTGGCGAGGTCTCAACTTTCTGAAGTTAGGCGAAAGTCTGAAGCCGAGGTGTCTGCCCTCAAGTCTAAACTTCTTGCCACCAACCAGGACTGGGACTCAGCTCGTCAAGAGTTAAACTGTTCGTAGGAGCAAATTCGGGAGTTATCTTGTCAGTTGGCGACTGCAATGGAAAAAGCTCGCCTTGCCGCCCTGGATCTTTCTGTGGCGCAGGGGAATCTGCGAGAACTTGAGGAGCGTCACGACAAGTATAAAGAAGATCGCAAGGGCGTGGACGAAGAGCTTAGGAAAGCCATTCTACAAGCGGAGGCTTGGGACCAACGCGTGTCAAGAAAGAAAAAAGAGCTTGCCGAGGCCTGGGCTGAGGTTAAGCGCCTGGGTAACCAGTTGGCTTGTGTGCCTGATACCAAAAACCACACCTTTGGTTTTGGCTATAGCGCTGGCATTCTAAGGCTTAGATCTCTCCTCTTGACTAATCCCTCCACGGACCTTGTGAATTTGGACCGAGAGTTATTTGTTCCTGAGGATGACAGATTCGGACGGAAAGAGATGAATGACGCCTTCATAGGGACTCCCTCTCTGCCGCCACCTGACGATGCTTCATAACCTCTCTGCCCCTTTTCTCTATATATATATATATATTATTTTTTTCATTCTCTTTGATGTGTACCATTCCTTTTGATTTTGGATCAAGACTTCGTGATGTAATGCATTTTTCAAGTACTTTCCCGTGTATACTGAATTTTGTAATTTTATTAGAATCGCTTTCGTCTTTGCTTTTGGTTGTTTTGGAATTTGTCTGTCACGCCTCCTTTACTTGGCTCCACAACCGCCAGTTTTTTCCTTTGGTGTTTAAGGGATGGCGTGGTCTGAATACCTACGCGCCCTTTTATACTTGGCACCACAAGCTGCTATGGCTTGTCATTGGTGTTTAAGGGTCGATGTGGTCAGAAGACCTACACGCCCTTTTATACTTGGCACCACAAACTGTTATGGTTTGTCTTTGGTGTTTAAGGGTTGGCGTGGTCTGAGGATCTACGTGCCCTTCTATACTTGGCACCACAAGCTGTTATGGCTTGTCTTTTATTTTTAAGGGTCAGCGTGGTCTGAGGACCTACGCGCTCTTTTTATACTTGGCACCACAACCTACTATGGCTTGTCTTTGGTGTTTAAGGGTCGGCGTGATCCAAGGACCTACGCGCCCTTCTATACTTGGCACCACAAGCTGCTATGGCTTGTCTTTGGTGTTTAAGGGTTGGCGTGGTCTGAGGACCTACACGCCCTTTTTATACTTGGCATGATGTCGTACTCCTGCTGAGTGCTTATCATCCAAATGAGACATAATAAGTTATGAACAACAATAGGGCAATCAAGATATTTTTGCATTGACGAGCATAAACGTAATAACTTAAGTATAGAAAACATGGAATTTAACAGAAATTAAAAATACTGCAAATCTATTGATAAAATTTTTTCAAATGTTCTGCATTCCATGGGTGGGGCAGCTCCTTCTCCTGGCTGTCCTTTAGTCGGTATGACCCTAGCCTATTATTGGCTATTACCAAGTAGGGTCCTTCCAAATAAGACCCCATCTTTCCTTCACCCTGGGTGGTCACTCCTCTTTTTTTTAAGACCAGGTCCCTTACCTTGAAAGTCATGGGCCTTACTCTTTTGTTGAAATACTACTTAGCTTAGGTCTTTTCTTGTACCATCCTTGCTTTCGCCATCTCCCTCACTTCCTCTACCAAGTCGAGATATTCTTCCATTTTCTTATCATTCTGGGCGGCCGAGCAATAGGTCGTCCTGTAAGTTGGGAGCCCTATCTCGACTGGGGCTACCGCTTCGCAACCATACGCCAGTGTGAATGGGGATTCCCTTGTTGGAGTTTTTGCTGATGTCCTGTACGCCTAGAGTACGTGGGGTAACTCCTCTGCCCACTCTCACTTTTTCTCTATGAGTTTCTTTTTTAGGATCTAGAGTAATGCTTTGTTTGTAGCTTCCGCCTATCTGTTCGCTTGAGGGTGTCCTGATGAGGAGTACTTTACTTTGATCTTCAATTTCGTACACCACTCTCTGAAATGGTCTGAGTCGAACTGATGCTCGTTATTTGTTACTATGCTTTGAGGGATCTCAAACCTGCAAATAATATTTTTCCATAGGAATTTTGTCACGGTCCTGCTTGTTCTGGACTCCAGTGGCTCTGCCTTAGCCCATTTTGCGAAATAATCCATAGGTACAACCATGAATTTTACCCCGCCTTTTCTTGGCAGGAAGGGCCTAACCAGGTCTACGCCCCACTGGGCAAAGGGCTAAGGTGCGGTCATGGATGTTAGCCCTTCTGGAGGGGAGTGCTGTATTGGTGCATGCACCTGGCATTCTGCACACTTTCTACTGAATGCTTAAGCATCCCTCAATGCGTTGGGCCAGTAGTATCCTGCCCTCATCGCCTTCCTTGCCAAAGACTTTCCACCTGAATAGTTTCCGCATATTCCTTCATTTATTTCCGCTAGGACATATTGAGTTTCTTGGGTAGAAATGCATCGCAGCAATGGAACGGAGAAGACCCTTTTATAAAGGACTCCATCAATGAGTAGGAACCTTGTTGCCTTCCTTCTTACTCTTCTTGCATCTTCCTTCGTGTCTGGTAGCTTTCCCTTATCCAGATATCTAACCACTTCGCTTGCCCATTCAGGGACGCTGGTACTCAAAACTCCTACCTCCATCTCAATGGCAGGGACTTCAATGACTTTGTGTTCTACTTGACATGGAAGAGGTGCTTCATCCATACCTGATGCCACCCTTGCCAATCTATCCGCCACTTCATTTTCTAACCTCGGGATCTGAGTTATGCTGAAATATGAGATGTAGTCTCGTGCTTCCCACACACGCTCCAGATACTTATTCAAATTTTCTTCTTTCGTTGCATATAAGCCTAAAACTTGATTCACAACTATTTGAGAATCTGACTTGACCTCTACCTCGGTTGCCCCCATTTTGGAGGTTATAGAAAGCCCTGCTACGAGTGCTTCATATTCTGCTTCGTTGTTTGTTACTTTAAAAGCCATCATCGCCATATAATATTGCCCTTGGCCATCAGGGTCTACCAGGTGTATCCCCAAACCCCCACCCACTTTGTAGGATGAGCCATCGATAAAACGTATCCATGACTTCCCTGTTGGGACCACCGTGTCTTCCTGGGGGAAACTTGAGAACTCTGCTACAAAATCTGCCAGTGCCTATCCTTTAACCGCCCTCCTTGGCTAGAACTTTAGATTGAATTCGCTTAGTTCTATCGACCACCCAATTAATCTTCCCGAACTGTCTGGTTTCTTCAAAGTTTTTGCTAGTGGGGACTCCGTAAGTATCTTTATAGTGTGGGCTTGAAAATACGGGTGGAGTTTTCTAGCCGCCGTCACCAGGGCAAAGGCTAGCAGCTCGGTCTTTAGGTATCTCATCTCAGCTCCCCTGAAAGCCCAACTAGTGTAATACACTAGATGCTGAGTTGTCCCTTCCTCTTTTACCAGGACGGCAAACACAACGTTTGGTGAAACTGCTAGGTAAGCGTGAAGCACTTCGCCTTTTTGTGGTTGTCTTAAAAGAGGTGGGCTGGCCAAATGTTGTTTCAAATTCTCGAACGCCTTGTTGCATTCTTCGTTCTAGGGGTGCGTCTTCTGTAGTACTTGAAAAAAAGTGAGGTATTTGTCTGTTGATCGAGCGATGAACCTTTCTAGGGCGGCTACCCTGCCCGCCAATTGCTGGGTTTCGTTCAGGTTCTTGGGCAGCTTCATGTTAAGTATGGTAGCTATCTTTTCTGGGGAGGCCTCGATTCCTCTTTCAGATACAATATAACCTAAAAACCTCCCCAACTCTACCCCAAAAGCACACTTTGTAGGGTTTAGTCTCATCTTGTATCGGCGTAGAATTTCGAACGCCATCCTCAGATTGCCTAGGTGCTGGGTGGATTCTTTGCTCTTCACTAAGAGGTCGTCTACGTAGACTTCCATGAATTTGTCAATCTACTCTTCAAACATCCAATTCACTAGCCTTTGATATATTGCTCCTGCATTCTTCAAACCAAACGGCATAACTTGATAGCAATACAACCCTTGGTCTGTTATGAATGAGGTTTTTTCTTCGTCTGTGGGGTACATCCGTATTTGGTTATAACCTGAGTAAACGTCTATGAAACTCAACATACGATGTCCTGCTGTTGCATCCACAATCACGTCAATGCGTGGCAGGGGAAAACTATCTTTGGGGCATACTTGGTTCAGGTTGGTAAAATCCACGCACATTCTCCACCTTCCATTCCCTTTCTTCACCATGACCACATTGGACAACCATTCTGAGTAGTGAGATTCTTTGATGAATCCGGCGGCGAACAACTTTTTTACTTCTTCTTTGATAGCGGCATACTTCTCTGCACTGAATGACCTTCTCTTCTAGCGTACTACTTTGTGCGCGGGATCCTCGCTCAAACGATGTTCGATGACTTCGTTAGCTATCTCCGGCATTTCTTCGTTACTCTATGCGAAGATATCCCTATATTCGACCAATAATTGCTTTAATGCATCTCTATCCTCCAATGGCACAATGGTCCCAATGCGTGTTGTAGACCCAGGGCGATCGGGGTGTAACACTACGAGTTCTAACGGCTCATTGACCTCAGCGTGCTGCTGGCTTTGCTCGTCCCTGACTTCCACATCCTCTAGTAGGGTCGCCGCCGGTGAGGGAGGAAAAGGGGGGGCCAATTCCCCATCCTGTTCTGCTATGGTACAAACCTCATCACGACCTTTCTTGAGTTCCTGCATGTAACACTCTCGTGCTAACGTCTACTCACCTTGTGACTCCCCTATCCCGTTCTCAGTTGGGAACTTCATTTTGAGATAGTACATAGAAGTTACCGCCCTAAGATGGTTAAGCATTGGTCTCCCAAGTATAGCGTTGTAAGAAGAGGGCGCATTTACCACCAAGAAGTCGGTTATGGTAGTTGCCGTTCGTGTCCCAGATCCGGCGGTCACTAGGAGGGTGATAGTGCCTACGGGCAAGATGGTGTCCCTAGAGAAGCCTTTCAATAGTGTTGGGGAAGGTCTCAGCCTACTGACATCGATTCTCATCCTCACAAATGCTTCCCAGAATAGTATGTCAGCTGAGCTTCCGTTATCGATTAGCACCCGCCTGGTCGTGTAGTTAGCTATCATGAGAGTGATTACCAATGCATCGTCATGTGGGTATAATATCCCTTCTTTATCTGCCTCTCCAAAAGAAATCATCATTCTGTCAGCACCTAGCCTTGGTTACTTGGTGGCTCTGTCCGCCATATAAATTTCTTCGTATCTGGCCTTTCGTGCGTATGCCTTTCTGCTGAATGTGGACGCGCCGCCTCTTGCAAATCCTCCTGCAATGGTTCGAATTTCTTCTATGAGCGGCCTGTTCCTCTCATTCCTAAGGGTGCCCTGTTCCCGTCATTTTGGCGACTAGGTGCTCGATGTTGTCGCTCAGGACTCCTACTTCTTATGGTTTCCCGGCCTGGTTTCCTGGCGCTTTCTTGGCTTTGAACGTTTTGCAATTATCCATTCTAACTCCCTCGTTCCTGCCATCTCTGCCATTCTCTTTTTCATGGTCGTGCAGTCTTCGGTCCAGTGGGACCCAGTCTGGTGATATTTGCAATACCGCCAACTTGTCTTGGATTGGCGAGGCTCCTCCCTTTCGTCTTCCCTCACATTTAAGTTATTATGTATAAAGCCTGGGATTGTAATCCGGCCTTTTCTCTTGCCGTCTCTCCTGTCGACTTACACCAATCTTTTTATCAACCTGTCCGCCTCTTCTTTCTGGCTTGTTACTTGCCTTCCTTGGATTGACCAAAGCTTGCAGCGTATCCTCAGTATTGACAAAGTCATCCGCTTTGTCCATGAAGTCCCTGAAAGTGGATGGGGTCTTTCTGGCGAGTTTCGCCATAAAAGGACTCTGGGGCGATATCCCGCCCAGGAGGGCGGCGAGGGTGATCTTTTCATCTTGGTCATCCGTCGTTAAACGTTCTTTATTAAAACTTGTAAGGTAGGTTTTCAGGTCTTCATCTTCTCCGTGTTTAACTGTTAGCAGATAGGCAGCTGGACGCCTACGCCTTCTGCTAGGCATGAATTGTGTCAAGAACTGCTTAGCCAATTTCTCAAAACTGTCTATCGATCTTGGTTGGAGAGTTCCGAACCACCCTCTCGCCGTCCCTTTTAAAGTTAACGGAAAAGCCCGGCATGCTATCTCGCCGGGAAAGCCGTGGAGTGTTATATGAGCTTTGAAGTTCACCAGATGGTCCACTAGATCTTTGGATCCATCGTACAAGTCTACCTGGGGCACCTTGAATTTTAGCTGGAGGGGCACGGCCATAATTCGTCCGCTATATGGCAGATCTGTTTTTCCGAGCAAGCATTCAACCGAGGAAGATCCTCCTATCTTCTTTGTCATTTCTTCGTATTTTTCTGCCAGCTCTTTCAACTCGTCATGCATCTTCTCTTTCTCCGTTCGTCCCAAGTTGGACTCCATATTGGATGGTTCTTCTCCTTCCCCTTGTTCACTACGGGCGGGTACGGTGTTATTGCTCGATCCAGCATTCTTCCACCGCAGGTCATCATTCTCCTTCTTCAAGGCCTCTATTGCTTCCAACGCTAGTTTCAACTTTTCCTCAGTTGCTGCCAATCGTGCCTCGACAGACGGATCCATTACTCGTCTTGCTACTGAATGGGTTACAATTGGCATGTGAGAACCACGTAAAGAAAGTGCGTTGAATCCCACAGACGGCGCCAATGTAAAGGACGTATCTCACTTCCAATCTGAACCGTCAACCTGCAATGATCAAAGTAGAGTCGGCCTGGTTCGCTTGGGAACGCTTTGATGCTTAAGTCAGTTAGAGCTTCAAAATGATTTAATAATCAAAGAAAAATTCAGATCCCCCAACTATTGAGGGTTACCTGGTATATATAGGATTATGTCATGACGTTTAACTAATGCAGAATCAATCGGTGTGTGAATCCGAGTTTTTGGGGTGCAATTATGTGGTTGAACTGGTCACGTATCTGTATGGGATCCTTGTTCTCTCGCAAGCAGTGACATGCATATTTTTGACTCGGTTGGGCTCTTGATACTCCGGTCCCTTATGCCTAGCTAAGGGCCCTTCATGTTGGGCTCATTTTATATTTGAGTATGTTTATTCAGAATGGGCTTCTTCACTGTTATAAGCCCTCCAAGACCCGTAGCCCCTTAGCGTGTGGTCCCCTAATCCTTCTGGTTGCAAGTCCAATTGTTGGGCCTTTTCCAAAAATGCCCTACATCAATTGGGATAAGTGTTCACAATGGGAGGGGTAAAATTGAGATTTAATTCTGCTGTGGCTTAATAGCTACATAAATCTTTTTAAGTGCAAAACATCAGGATTTATCATTGAGTTAAGTACTGAAAATTACTACATAGCAGTTTAATCATGTAGTTTTTGACACTTAATCACAACAAGTGGTGTGCACTTTCCATCCAACACGCTGCGCTCTCAAAAATTCCTGTATTAGAAGGAAGGTTGCGGGTCAATGAAGAAGGCAGTGATTTTGCACTATTCGGCCACTTTTTATTGTGTATTGTCGGACTAATTGCCACTTTTTACTGTGTATTGTCATATTAATTGCATTTGTTGAAAATCGATTGAGATGAGATAAACTCGTGTATTTTGCAGTTTGGATAGA
Source organism: Pterocarya stenoptera (assembly GCA_003123785.1). NCBI lineage: Eukaryota > Viridiplantae > Streptophyta > Magnoliopsida > Fagales > Juglandaceae > Pterocarya > Pterocarya stenoptera. The sequence continues at coordinate 50,798 of QEOT01007060.1, read as the reverse complement.
CAGAACAAATCAACCGTACAGTTAAGATGAGATACAAAGTATCACATATATTCTAATCAGATTTTTTTCCTTTGGCAAACTACATGCTACTTGATTTGTTCACTATAAATGGTTCATGTACTCTGTTGAAAATGGATTGAAGCTTATGTTATGGATTGTTTCTTTCTTTCTTGGTCCGTTGAAGGGTAGTTCTTGCCTCGCTTGATTAGCCAACCTCAGTGATATATTTGTTTCTCTACCCAAAATTAATTTTCATTTCCGATTTCAGCAGTGACCATCCGAAAAGAAAATCGGGAGACTTGACCCCAAATATAGAAAGGACGTTACAGATTATAGGTTTCATAAGGGATACATACTCTGCCTATTTGCAACTTCCAAATATCAATCATACCCCTATCAAAAGTGATTACACCTCACAAAGGATTATGTTCAGCAGTGAGAAAATTCCTTTGTCGGCAGTCATGATCTCCAAAATGAATAGCAGTAGACTAGCTTAATTTATTACATGCTTCATCTTCTTAACAAACATGAGTTTAAACCAATGTTCACACAAGGTGGTGCTTTAGACATTCTGAACAAGAACAATACTCATTCTAGGAGGTTATGTTTGGGTATATTAGTACAGAGACAACGACCAAGCTTGCTACAAGATCATATTTCAACTCACAAACAGAGGGAGTTGTTCATGTAGTAAGAGCAGTCTTATCGGCGGCAACCATAGCTCCATGCTTGATGTGTCCCTTGTTTAATGTTCGTTTCACATATCGAGGTATATTGGGTATATCCTTTGACAACAAATGGAGAAGCAAGCATTGTCATTGCCTCTATGCTTTTATTACCAATATTACTGATTAACAGACTTTTTGAGGGACGTGAGGGCTGGGGTATGTTGTCTGACTCCATAGATTATGTTCTTTCAAAACCACCACCAACCTGCATGTGCAACCAATCCGGCGAGGAACCACGGCCATATTCCCTTGTGGCTTGTGAGCCAAATGTCATGCCAGCTGTATCAAATGTCTGTTTACCAAACAAAAAAAACCAAATCATTTTGTTATAAGAAACGCCTTTCTTAGAAAAATAGGATAATTCTAGCAGTCTCTTGGATTTTTTTTCCCTTCCTCTTTTTCCCCCTAACCTTAAAGGCAAGCCTTTATCTTAAACTCCATCCATCCTCTGCCATGCTTAAATCTATTATCAACAATGAAACTCATACTCAATTAAACAAATACATTGCGCTCAATTAAGCCACTACTACAGTAAATCTAGGAAAAAAAAAAAAAACAATTCCTTGAAAAAGCAGGCTGATATTACACCAGGAATTTGCAAAACCAGAAAATCTGAAATGTCCATTGAGGCAGATATGTTTGGTACGTGATTCATCTAAAGAACAAGAACATACTTTATTCTTTTTGTGCTAAATTAGGTGTAATTCAGAGGCTAAAGAAAAAGGAGCAACTACAATGCACAATCAAAAATATCAAAATCAATAAAAGAGAAAACTATGCAAGTAAGAGATCAAAAGGCAATACCTATGTTAGAGTCCAAATAGAAATATACTGTACAGAAGACCACCTAGTTTCAGTTTCTGTACATATAGTTAGGACTTACATCTTTAGACGGAAACGCTTCAATACCCGGGTTCATTCTTGAATTAACTGCTTCAAGCTTCATTGACAAGAACTGCAAAATCCATAAAATTTCTTAAGGCTCAATTTCAGATTTAGTAAGTGATAGAAAAGACAGAAGAAGGGCAAAACAATCTAAATCAGTTACACGATTTATACCTCAACCTGACGTTGAAGTGATTGGATGTAATTTATTATCTCATCAAGGACCAGTGCTTTGCCAATAACCTGAATTTAAAAGCCTAGTCGGTAAACAGTATTTCTAAAAAAATACCATGTCAAAAGGGAACTAAAAGTAAATCCCAAAATAACTTAGGTAGAATATACAGGAAAAAGATTCAACTGCATCACTGATTAGGTTATTTATTTCTGCACATACAAATAAATAAACTAAATGAAACGAGATTAAGTTCACCGTGTATCATACCTTGTTACAACCAGGGACCAAATCCTGGAGAATTTTCATCCTTTCACTTATTTTTTCTCTTCTAGCCTGTCCACCAAATGGCTCCAATCAGCAAAACTCATTCAATAGCTTTCAGTACAAGACACTGTGACTCAATTTCCACTACTCTACCATTATTGCGGTAGAATACGTATTATAAAGAACAGATTGTGTCATACGTTACCTAATCTAAAGCCAGCTCGTTCAATATTTTCATCATTTAGTGTCTTCAACAGAGTAAAATAACAAGGTTTCAAGAGGACTGAAGTGGGAAATTACTCTTTCTGCTAGACTGTGGCTATCGGTGGCTTGGCCCCTTCTTGCTCGAACGTGGATGTAGTCTTGCTTGGGCGTCTCGGGCGTCGGTTGAGTATTCTGTTCCACACGCTTGCCTGAACTGGGTTCTGCTTCAGTTTTTGAATCAAGATTTTCATCCCGACTTCCTGATGTTCTGAGCCGCTTTCCGTCGCAATCGTACTGCATAACTCAGTGCATAAAACCCATAATCACAAACATCCCAATTAATATCAGGGCTCATTAAATTATTTGAGCTAAACATCCACGAATGCTCAGTTTCACTCTCTGAAATCAATGTGGTATTGGATTACAGACACGCAAACTATAAGAGATCTTAAAGTTAGGAAGTAAAACATAAATTACAAGCCTTTTTTTAGGCAACATAAATTGCAAGTTGATTCACTCTAATTGTCAAATTCAATTTCATTCAGTCAATTCTAGATTTATCCATGTACTTGGTAAGACAAAAAGATAATAAATAAATTAGAAAGAATCTTGAGCAAATACCGCGCCATTGCCGTTGCTGGTGGAGACGCCTTTAGCGGAATCGTCCCCTTGGTCACGCCGCTTCCTCGCACCGCCACCTACATCATGATTCGGTTCCTGGTCCAAATTCATTGGATCGTTGCCGGGAACGTCCCGATTGGAACCATTAAGATCCCCGAACCGGGCCCTCCTCAGCCCCAATCCACCTACGAATTCCCCAACGCTCCCACCGCCATTCACCGGGAACTGCCAGACGTCCAAAAGGTTGTACGACGCAGCATTGGCGTTGGAAAAAGACCCCTCGTTCATCAGCGCCGGCGGATCCATTATACAAGCACAACAAAACCTGATCCGAATTCGTGTTCGGAATCAAAACCGAATCTCTGACATTTACAATCTTAAATAATCTCGGTAGTAACTCCGAGCCAGCAGTTCAACTTCAACTAGTTGCAAGCCGAACACACAAACATGGACACAAAGCGAGAGAGAGAGAGAAGGGGGGGGGGGTGGTTTCTAAGCTGTAGATTCGAAAAAGAATACGAAAAAAAGGCGCATTTGAAGCTGGAAATGGAAAGCGAGAGAGAGAGAGAGAGAGAGAGTGAAGTTGAAGACTAGAAGTTGTGCAAGAGAGTTGTGTGCGTGCGCGATCTCCTTAGAGAGTGGAGGCTGGTGCGCACGGTGTCTCTCTTTTCTCTGACCACCACCTCTCACTGTTCACAGACACAGACCTCGGGACTCTCAAACTAACTAAACTCCCACTTCTCCACCCTAGCTTTCAACCCCTCTCTCGGCCCCTCCTCTCTCTTTCTCAAGTGCACCTTCACCTCACTTCTCCACCGTCCGATTCACATAAACTCCTCCTCAAACCCAGATTCTCCTTCATCGACAGTAATGGAGCTACGGAGAGCGTACTCCTTAGAAACACGGCCCTGACATCTCTGTACAAAATTCAATCTTAATATATATATATATATATATTATAAGATACGATTGATAATTAAGATACGATTAAGTTAAGTAGGTTTGGGCATTATTAATGATTGTTGTGATGGCGATAGATATCTACGTATTAGAGAATTTCTATTCATTATTTTTACACACTATATATTATATATTTTTTTTTATTAAATATGTGGTATATAGATAATGAGTAAAATAATTTAATTAGTTTATGAATAATAAAATAAATACAAAATAATAAATAATAAAAAAATATGATATATGATGTATAGGAATGGTAAATAGCAAAACTTTACATATTAAGCTGTCAATTCATTCCAAAGTTTATAATAAATATAACTTTATAATCTAATGTATTACATTAAATTACGTCATTTTCTAAATTTACTTCTATATAATTTTTTATGAATAAAGTATTTTTTGTTATAAAAGAATTATAAAAAAAAAAAAGTCGAGCGCTTATTATTACTTTTATTAATCTTTCCTCATGTTTTGACTACAAATTTCCTTTATTTATTCTTCTTATCTCCTAACATTTTTCATACTTTTAATGTAAACGTGATACAAATCTCAAACTAATTTTTTTACCTCCCACCACTTTCACAAATATTTTAAATGAATCAAAGTTATTCTTATAAAAGAAAAAACAAAAGCACTTTCGCTTTTCTATTTCTGTTTTTTGTTTACTTTGATCAATGCCAATCATTTCACAGATATAAACGAAATAAATATCATATAGTTTTTCTTTTCAAACATCTTTTTTAATGGTTTCGTTGTTTTGATAAGAGTAATGCTAGAATATAGTCATGGAGTATATAAATACTGTACAATCTTTTTAAAAAAAATAGAATTTATTATTAAAAAATTATTTTTTTTATATGGATCCCGTATTTAGGTCCCGTTTGGATTGAAAGTTGAGATAAAAGTTAAAAGTTGAATAAAATATTATTATTATATTATCTTTTAACATTATTATTATTTTGAGATTTAAAAAAGTTAAATTTCTTATTATATTTTGTATGGAAACTTAAAAAAATTATAATGATGAGATGAGTTGAAATCACTTCTCAATTCAAATGAGAACCTTACTCACTTTTTTCAAAAAAATTACGCGATACTTACGCACTCCACATTCCAAAAGCCTTTCTACACTACCAAATATTTTGTTTTCTAAAATTGAATTTTTGACTTTGTAGAGTTTATAGCGTGCAAAATATCCCAATACGCCGAACCCTTACCGTATTTGTTTTTTTAAAAAAGATCATGTAAATTTTAGTTGGGTTGATTTTCAAGTGACATCAGTTTTGCGAACTTTTTTTTAGCCAATTCCGTATTCAGAAATATGCAACTAATGAGCATTATGTTCTTAACCAAAATAAAGAAAAATAATGATGTATTGCATTTTTAGCTTGAACACAAATGCTCTTATTTTCATTCCGGTCGATGATCGTTCGATTGGATTGCTTGTTTGGAAAGTAAGATGATTATATCTAATATCAAAAAATTTTATAATTTTCTTTTCAAACATCATTTAAACACAAATAATTTTCAATTTTAAATTTTTAACTTTTTCATCTAATCATTACTTAATCATTATAACTTTTTCAAATTTCAAAACAAGAATATTATTAAAAAATTATATTCTAACAATATTTTAACTTTATAATATTTTTATTCAATTTTTTCTATATCTCCTTTTCTTTAACCCAATAAAACATCTTAACTCAAATTATTTCATTATTATTCACAAATCATTTAATTATTATTAATAAATTATTTTATTCCTATTTATAAAATTCTGATCTCTAATTACTACCCCATCAGGCCATAAGAAAACAAATAGGGTAGCCGGCCTTGAAATGCTACGAGACATCGTGCGTGCACGTAAGAGAAAAAATCAATATGAACCTCAGAAGACCTATGTACCATCAATTAAACTCAACTTCAATTGCTTTCAAAGAAAAAGAAACTTCTTCCTAACTTTATAGCATTTTTCCCTCTTTCACAAGGGATTTTCACAATAAAATTTTATAATTTCAATCATCTAGTAAAAACAAATAATGCCGTAGTTGAACTTCATTTCAACGAGTAGATAAAACATAAGAAAAAAAAAATATCACTACAAGAAAAATAGTTATTTGTGATCATCTGTTTGCGACGAAAATAGACTCATTTTAACTGAAAATAACTAGTCGTAAATAAGCAATTTTCTTATAATGTGTTTTGTTTCAGCACAATATACCATTTATATTGTGAGGCTAACAAATAAGAAATTTATACCTCAAAATAAGAATTTTATACCATTTAATGCCATATTTATACTTCAAAATAAGAATTTTATGAGGGCTAAAACACTTCACTCACACTATCCACAAACTCGACACGAAATGACAAGGTTAGAATCGAGTTTAATTTGACTCAAGTACTGATGAATCCGATTATAAATTGGGTCAGCCCGTGTAACCATGTGAGTTGACCCATCAATATACGGCCTATTTATTTGATACATTAATTACGTCTCATCATACACCGTTTTGTTAGGTTGCTATAATCCCCACAAAAGTGAAGATCCTCCAAAATCAAAACTTGAAATATCGAAATACTAAGAAGTCAATATCACACAGCACACATTTAATTTGGCTTTTATATACTTTCAAGGAAAAAAACCATGACACTGATTTTATTGCATGATCACAAAGCTCCGATGTTGATCGATCGATCATGATCTCCCACGTGCAAAATGAGAAGTACTACGTACGATATTGCATGAAATAGGAAGGCAATCTTCTTTTTGTGAAAAATAAGATTCCCATTCCATGCAGCGTCAGCTAGCTAGCTTAACAAGTACAGCAAACTGCAGACTGGTTTCTACCACCAATGATTGAGACCCAAATCTCACGTGCTTGTAGATTTGTACAGGAAACTGCAGCTGATCTTCGCTCGCTTGGATATTGCTTTCTCATGGATATATATCACAATCAACATCCCAACAGAGAATTTCGATCAGACAAGTGTTCCACAAAATATATATATATATATGTATTAGGTCACACGATCTGTATTAGGTCATCTAAATATATGAGTCGTGTCGCAATTAAAAAGGGTGACACCATCTGCTTATTTATTTAGTAGAACTTTAGAGCTGTTCCAAGTTCAAAATATCTTCACGAAGTTCAAAATATGATCATCATTTATGTGGCGATGTGACTTGATCTTGGACTCTATATGAATAAAGCATATATTGAAAAAGTTGGGATTGGTACACAAAACCACCTTATCCTATAAATATATATATATATATATAAATACGTACACATATATTCTATATAGACAAAGGGAGAATTTCTTTTATCACTTTAATGGATTGCTTCATTAATGTTGCAATCTATACTTTTTGGAAGAATAATGAAGTAATAGTAACATGCAACCATTTACTACGTACTTATGTGCAATATATATATATATATATGACGATTTTTTTAATTTAATTTTTAACCTCGATTTGCAAAATTTTAGTTTGTTTTATAAGTTTTGTAAAACGACCCNTTTTTTTTTGTTTTGGCTATTCAGATTTTATGAATAAACCATTTGAATTACAGCCCTCAAAAGGCGCGCGGGTTGAATTCAGATATCATTTGAATTCAGATTTTAGCTAGCCGATCACATTGCCATTTCAGTTATCAACATTTAATTACGTATAATATATATATTATATATAATATATATTAAGTACACCCATAAAATCGACTCTGCTAATTAATTATAATCTATTCCATTAGGATCATGTCATGAATGGCAATATATATGCTCCTATCCCACTAAATCTATCTGTTAAGATATAAAATAAATAATAAAATCTATATCTTTTTATCAGTTTAAACTTTTAAGACAAGTGTGATTTCACATGGTATCTAAGCAGAGATTCTGAGTTCAAACACTGATTCTATATTTTATTCTATTTAATCAAATATTACATGTGTTGGACCATCTATTGAGGGGGAATCTTGCCCACACTTGATAGAGAGTGTTAGGATATAAAATAAATAATAAAATTTACATCTTCAACTTTTAAGACAAGTGGTGATGACTCACACCATCCATCAATACGTCCATTTCGAATGCAGTGCATGCAACATAGAATATCATAGCTAGATATATGGTTTCATTCGTGGTAAAACGACATGCATCATGTGCGTGGCAGTTTCACTGTTACATCTAGGTCATCGTCATGGTCGCGTTATGATCACAATGCATGCAGATAGATGTCGTGTGGGAAAGTTACTTATTAAAATGGTAACGGCCTACAATAATCCACACCGAACAATATTTAGTTTCATGCATTTGCCTTCGTGATCGATGGAGTACTTTCACCAATTTGTAATTTGTAATTTGTAATTTGTATTTTGGGTGTGAAGCAATGAACCACTTTTAGTTGGCAGTCTAATTCGTTAATGGGAGCCGAAGGTTTAATGCCTAATTAATCAATGTATAGCTAGCTAGCATTTACAACTATATATGCATATTTTTAATTTTAATATATATATAATATGGCGTGAATGGTTGGGATTGTACAGTACTAGTGATTGACAATTATATATAAGATGTCGGGTCCAAGTGTTAAATCTTGTGTTTATGCTTATATACATGTATAGAGGCATACAGCTCCTCAGTCCAATCTGCTGAGGTGTTTGGGTCCCTTCTCATGGATGACGATCGAGCTAGCAAGCAATGAAATCTATTATTGGTTCATATTTTGATCAGCTAGAATTCGTTCGTGCATATATTAAACCAGGTCGTCTAGAATCATGATTCGTGTTAAAGATCAATTGAGATTTCTTGTGATTTTTTAACTCAAATACTTTCTACAATTCAATATATATATATATATATATATAATATTTGTAGAATTCACAAGTACCGAACTGATCTTGGGATTGTAAAAAAAAAAAAAAACGAAAAAAGAAAGGGAAAATATTATAAATCCCAAGCTAATTTATTGCACTCTTAAATGAAAAAGCTAATGCTGGCTTTACCCTGTTGGTATGCAGTATATATGTCTGTAAAAGAATTAATGAGACAAGCTGCAGCCAGCTGCAAGGCAGAGGAGCTGCTATTATGTACATACGGACCCTCAAAACCAATAATTTGAAGATATGAGAGAGCTCTTGTACGGTCGTACCAATCATCAAACTTTAAGGTGATCTCAGGCCAATTTAAAGGCTTTTTAATTTTGCAGACGGTGAATACTGTTTACTTGGAAGATAAGGCAGAAAGATATATAGATTAGAGAGAGAGAGAGGCTTTGCCAGCTGGTTCAAAGGACATAGACATGAGGGAACATATATGATAAGTTATTGATCACTAGATGGTGACCCTTACCTAGAGGTGCTATCAGTATGGTGTGGGGGGGCGGGCGCACCCCCTCCTCCACCATGCGGGTGGAGGGATTTCATATCTCATCCTCCATCCATCCCTATTCTTAGCAGCTTGTACAGTCGAGAATTTTGGGTTGAACATTTGTTTTTACAATTTATCTCAATTTATCTCATCTCATCTAATTTAATTATTATAAATTTTTTAAATTTTTATACAAAATAAAATAAATAATTTGATTTTTTTAAATTTTAAAATAAAAATAATATTAAAAAATATATTTTAACAATAGTTTATTTAATTTTTTAACTTTAATCTCAACTCATCTGAAAAACGAAAAAAAAAAACTTCAAATGCATGCATGGGGTCATGCATCCATATCTATATGATCTACTTCAATTAATGTCCGTGATTACTCTACTTTCACCCTTTCATTTCATTAGTTGGCATTTCTGTTCTACTTTATTCAATATTTTGCTTGTTTTGAAAACACACGTATCTGACCTTTTGTCTGAATGTGCACATCAAACTCGAAAAAGTAGGGTTTGTTTAGATATCAAGATTGAAAAAAAATGAAACCGCTATGCCTTTATTACTTTAGTTTTATAAATAACTCAAAATGATCATTTTGGATAGTATGTCAAGTTTTTTTCCTAGTGTTGGGTTGATGCACTCAATTGTGCATGCTTTTAGAATGTGGTAAATAGGGATGGCAATATATGATACGATTCGTTGATTCAATATAAACACAACACGAAATTAACGAGTTTGAATTTGAAGTTAACTAGTTCGGATCAAAATGGGTTGACCTGTTAAGACATTATTTATAAACGGGTTATTTATAACCCTAATTGTAATATTGGATTTTAATATTGATTTTATTATATTTTGAAATTTGAAAAATATTGATATTTTTTATTATTAGTTAGTTCTATATTTTTGGAAGATATTGTGATTTTATATTTTATGTAAAGTTATGTTAATTAGGTCAAATAGGTTATTTGGGTCAGTTCAACCTATTTACATAAATTTTGTTGAAACATGTTAAAACAGGTCGGGTTGTGTCAATCCAGTTCTAAGTAAGTAATAACATGTCAAAACAAGTCGTGTCATGTCAACCTATTATGTTAATTAGTCATGTTAGAATTTGAAAATTTGACTCATTTGGGTTAATAGTTTGTGTTCGGGTTGATCCATATAACATAATGTACATGATTTAATGCAACACGAACATAACCCATTAACACTATTTTCCACCCCTTGGTAAATAGCCGAAGAAGATGATGGCCCACTACAACATATTTGCTTTTGTGCAACGAGAGCATATCACCGCAAAAAGTCAATTTCTTGTCACAATAAGGATTTTTGTGGCGAGAATATATCGTTGCAAGCTTGTCGATAATAACTCGTCAAAAAGAGTGTTTTATTTTTGCCGTAAAATGTGAACTAGTCACAATAGCGTACTTTTTGCATCTGAAGTTAAAATTTTTTGCCACAAAATTGCATCTCACGTTATGCTTAAGGGGTCGCATGTCATGGGTGTGGAATCTGTAAGAAATAAGAAGTATAGAGTATTTTGCATAGAATACTCTCAAAACATATAAATTATCAGTACAAATACAAGATATATATATATACATGAGTAGCCGCAAGCATAAGATCCCATAATTATTAGGCTTGTAATTACAGCAAGTGAAGAAATTTTTTAGCTAATCTACGAAGGAAAATCAATGACATTATTATTAGGATTGTAATTACGAGAAATTGTAGCTAATCTATTCATGGAGGAAAATTAATGACAACATCAGAGTGAATAATTGAGCCCATTTTACTTAGTTTTGGTGCTGTCCAAGCATACGCGGTTTGTAATTTAAGCACTCATTCTTGCGCACTCGTATTCAGCCCAGTCTAGCCTGAGTTGGGCTGAGCTCACCTTTGAAAACTTTCTAATTTCATCTCTTACATTACATTTTCCTTCATGGAATCCAACGACCACTTGTATGCTTTAGAAATGATTTTGCTCAGAAAGTCAAACAGATGATGCCAAAATCCGCCTAATACAAGCAAAGAGAATCAAAACTTTTCAAACTTTGATTACAAATGTCACAGAGTCCCAAGAAAAATGCCCAAATTCTCTTTTGTGGACCTGGTGGTTTTGTCCGCTGTAGAAATGGAACCCTTTATTTATTTATTGACCAAATAGTATTATTTTTAATCATATCTATAGATATTATATATTTTAATTAGTTTCATATGTCTACCATTTAAGGAAATTTTTTAGGGGCTAAGTCAATCTCTACAAAAAGAGGCATCCCAATTTTAAAACTTCATTGGTAATTACAGGCCGGCCAAATTTCTTTAGAATATTATTGGGTATCTGACAATTACAAAGATGGGTTTTGGGCATAGAACTATCATAGATTTTTAAATAGAACCACCGGCAAGTCGGTATAGAGTACACACACTACATATTATTAATGTGTCAGAATTTAATTTGTAAGAAAATTTTATAAATTTAAATATTGCAAGTCAAATTATGTCGCATCAATGATGTGTCTTTTACATCGACTCAATGACTAAAAAGATATACACCATTCAATTACGTGGGATTCACCCTGTATCAAGACTGACTGCATGCACATGATTGGCCGTGTATTTTGTGGATAAATTGTATCATAAATGAGAAATTTTGTGTGAATAATTCCAAGATAAGGTTAAAATTAAAGAAAGAGGGGGGAGAGAGGGTAGCCTTGGCATCATGGGGAGCTGTTAATATTGTGTTCAGATTAGAATTTAGATAAGAAAAAAGTGGAAGAGATGACAGCTTTTGGGTTTGAACGTTCCGTCTAGGGCCCGGCAGCCGGTTCACGTGTAAACAAAAAAAAGGCGGGTTTTAGTTGGGTAGTTGTGCCGCTTTACCGGGACGCCACGTTTATATTTGACAACTTCCCAACCAACAATTTAGTGGCCTACAATTAACCTTAAGAAATTGGAAAGTTTAATACTTTATAAGATTTTGCTAATAATATGAAAGAAAGCTCTTCATAAAGGTTTACCAGCAATCTTTGTAACACGAAAGATATGGTAAAAGTGTTTAGTTGTACGCACGAAAAGGTAAAAGCATGTCTCTTCAATTATATATTTCGTTTCGCTTTATTGACGTGCCATTATTATTTAAGGTTCCGTATATTTTTATAGATGAGATGATTTAAAATTAAAATTAAAAGTTAAATAAAATAAGATTAAAATATATTTTTTAATATTATTTTTATTTTGATATTTGAAAAAATTAAATTATTTATTTTATTTTATGTAAAAATTGATAAAGTTGTAATAATTAGATGAGATGAGTTATGAAAACAAACGAAACCACATAAGTAATTTATTAAAAAAGTAAAAAAATATATATTTAAAATAAAATGACTTTCAAAACTATAAATGAGGAATATTGAAACTTTAGATTTTTTCTACTCTTTTTTTAAAGTAATGCTACATATAGTCGTGGAGTGCACAAGTTTGGCGTAATCGTTTTAAACAAAAGTGAGGTCTACTATTAAAAAATTAATTTTTTTCAAGTAAATTCCTTATTTAAACACTTTTTTTCAAAATGAATGTGCAGTACTTATGCACTCTATGACTATAAATTTCATTTTTCTAAGAGTGGTTCTATAGCCATTGCTGGAGCTACTTCTAGTTGATTTTGTGTGTTTTTATTTTTGACTTTTTTTCACATGTATTTTTTTAACATTTTAAAATATTTTAAAAAAATCATAACATTATTTAAAAACACTTATTTAATTATTAAGTAAAATATTTTTTTAAAAATCCAGCAGTAGCCCCCACTAGCGGGATCCCCAATATTTTTCGTTTTTTAAATGAGTGGTGCTACTCTGTCGCTCCAAACTGCCTGCTACAAGTTACCGCTAGATCTAAATTATTTTTTCATTTTTTTTTCAAATTTTTTATTCAAATTTTTTTATCATTTTAAAATATTTTTAAAAATTATAAAAAAATATCAATACATTAATAACCATTTCTCTAACTACTAAGTAAAGAAAGAAATTAAAATAGATGATATATCAAAATGAAGTGTAAAAATAAGGTAGCAAAGCAGTTTTATACTTTCTAAATAATATAACTGAAAAGACATAATGGCATTGCTCAATGAAGGAGTGAAAATGCAAAGAAAGAAATATAAGTTGCACAGAGAAGGTAGGCCTACCTAAATTAATTTCTGGGTCCTATAAATATTACTGGGTCGACTCCAATTAAAAATCTCTGGGTCTACTCATCTAATGTAGTCTAGTTACCGTTAGGACTTCTTTTAATCCAGTGAAGAAGAAATTACTCAAATACGAATGAATGGTACTTAGGCTTTGAGAAAAATGATATTATATAATTATTTTTATAATTCTTTATATAATTTTATTTTAAATAAAGAATATTTTTGTAAAATAAATTATAAAATAACATTATTTCATAAAAATATTCTCAATTTAAAATAAAGTTATAAAAATAATTGCATGCATGCCATTACTATTTTTATTTAACATGTTTTTTTTATTTCTTTAAAAAACTTTTAATATTAGGAGATTTATTTTTTGCGGGATGATTTGACACATCGAAAGTCCTAGGTTGGAGATCTTGTGAATTAATTTTTAGATAGCTTTAAAATATACATAAATTACACCCATCTTATATATCATTAAAGATTTGCGATATCTTTCTTCTTCTTTTTTAATAACGTGGTGGCCACCCGATTTCTGTACACATTATTTAAAAATAAATGGGTTTTTTATATTAAAATAATATATTTTTAATTTAAAAGTGAAATAAATTGAGAGGAGAAGTTTTGCATGTTTTAAAAGAAGTTAGGAAAAGAATTTTAATACATTTGAAAACCTGGGCTCGGTTCCGACGAATACAAGGTACCGCCGTAACAGTATCGACCTCTCTCTCTCTCCCCCCTATCCTTTCAGGCTGTTTGACAGATGAGCAGAGTTTGCCCAGAGTGGGTACGGCAGCGTTGAATAAAGAACTTTGGAAACCTCGTGTGAATATACGGTTCAGCAGAAAGCCACAGACCATTAATGGAGTAATTTAATTGTCTCGTGAAATGTATTTTCGGCAATTTGGCAGATTGCAGTTTTTCTTTTCTTTAAAAAATAAAAAAAAAGTAAAAGAATAATGTATGAGTGCTGGTTTTTTGTTCTCTTTAAATAAGCACCTTTTCATTAATTAAAAGATAAATATGAGAAGGGTGTGACATCCTAAAATCATTTGATTGAGATAAATAAATTAATCTATTTTTAAGTCAGGTAAAATATAATACTTATATTATTTAATTTTTATATTATTACCAACTTATAAATATATTTTTTAAAAATAAACAAGAAGCGTGAAAAAAATAGTAATTAAAATTAGTCTCTCTCATCATCATCATTATCTTTTGGTGAGTTGGCGTCGTGATGTGAGAGGAGTCTCACGAAGTAGGTGCAGACTGCAGAACCGTGCAGGTGCGGTCTAAGATATTTATTTTACATTTGGAGCAAATTAATAGCCCTGGCCTTGAATGTTTGAGGCGGTCGTGGACAAGGACAACTCAACTTATGTATGCCGCTTATTAATTGGATTTTTTTTTTAATTTTATTTTATCGATATTGGATATATAATGATCACGATTTGGATATAAAAGTAAAATAAAATATCTTATATAATTTTAATTAATAATTTTATTTCATCATTTCAACACATCTTATTATTTAAATATTAAATAAAATATTATTAAAATATTATTTTTTAATATTATTAATATTTTTAGATTTGAAAAAATTAATTTTTTTATATTATATTTTATATAAAAATTTTAAAAAATTAAGATAATAAAATAAGATAAAATATTTTCACTAGATTCTCAACTTCTACCGAAATTCCAACTCCGACCTGTCGTCTATGAACACAACTGAGTCATACCACCTCAATCACTTGGCCTGCAATACAGATACTCATTATTTTCTTTTAACTTTTAAAGGAATTGGTTTATTGCTTGAAAAATTCGAATATCATTAATTATTAGTGTAATGCCATAGGATTTTATTTTTTAATTACAAAATCCAACAAAACATGATTTTGGGTAGTTTTTACTGAATAATTAAGATGGTATTAATTAAACAATGATCTTATGATATTTTTAGTGTCAGCCAAAATATCAGTCCTGGGAATATCTTTTTCCCCAGAAAGAAAGGAGAACTCTTATGCCATCATTATAATCTCGAAAATATTACCCAATTGAGAAGTGAGGCGAGAACGGCCATGATCTTATTATAGATCAGCTTGCTTTAAAAGATGCTCATCGGACGTGGGATATTGGTGCATTCATTTCAGAGGGATGCATCATGCACCACGTACCTAGGGGGGGTGGTGCATCCCTCTGAAATTAAAACACGATCAATTATATAAAACATTGTGAAAAGAATAGTGTATCATTTTTCAAATTGAAAAGTTTCAATCTTTTTCAAATTTAATATAACATTATTTATTATTTATTGTTCTTGGCCCTCACAAGCCCACGTACAACAAGATCCCTCCTCCTTTCCCTATTTGATTTAACATTTGAACACTTTTCAAACTTTATAATAATGAAAAGAAACCTTTATAAGATTACGATGATAATAATTGAAAATTATGGTGATAAACGGTGAAAGGGATAAACGTAAATCAGATGGGACGTGACAGTGGTAGATGATGTACCACTTTAAAATTATTTATTTTATGAAAGAATAAACATGGCGTGATAAAAATGATAAATGATTAACTACAAGAAAATGCTTAATCCACCGACAAATTGTCCCTAGAGTTTCTATCGATTGATTTTTTTTTTTTTTTTTTACTTAATCGTTAAAGAAATAATTTTTTAATGAATTTATGATTTTTTTTAAATGTTTAAAGTGATTTAAAAAATACTTAACATAAAATAATATATATACATATATATTTAATTTATATTTCTTAGAGTTTGTGTCAGTTTAGAGTGGAATAAAAGACAATAAAATTTGTCTAGCATTAAACAATTTGAACACAAACTCTGAGGCATCTTATTTTCTTTTGGATCGCTGATTAAAATAAAATTTGCGTCCCTCCTCGTAATCACAGATATGGCCGACCATATTGGGGTTGACGAGATTGTTTGTTGCACAGCTTTTTAATCTGACAGACATATTTGGGCTGGTTGTAGAATGTAAAACGAAACAAATTAGATGGATGACGAAGGGATAACAGTTGTAGGTGAAAGTAACCATGGAGGAGGAGGAGGAGGACGACGACAACAACGTCGTCAGATACAATAGTAGACGGTCAAAGCTTCCCAACAAAGCACATCCACGAACTGGGTGACAGACTCCCACACGTTCGCTGACCCAGAGATTTTCGCCAACCACACGTCGGTCCCACCCACAACCTCCCCCCCTCCCACTCTTGCCAATATTTGATGCCTTAACGCTGCCAACAACAACGACTACTTCCCTGTTGCTTGCCATTTAACCCACTTTAATGACTAAAAAACATTAATATAAAGCTTTGCTTTTTCTGCGAACCCGAATTTAAAGAGCGAAAAAAAGAAGGAATTTTTGCGAACGGTAGCTTAAGCTTTAACCCTCTCTCTCTGTCTCTCTCTCTCACCAGAATTCACCGTCTATTCCTCTCTCTAAATTTGTTTATTCTGTTAAAGGAGGTAATGGTGGTGGCTGCAGGGGGTGACTGATCAGAGAGGGGAGATATGGGGGCGTGCATGTCCACGCCTGAGGGGTGCGTGGGAGGGAGATTGAGGTCCTCCAAGAACAAGACCCGTAAAAGGAGGAGAGCAGCATTCAAACGAAGAGTTCCTTCTCGGTTGTCTGAGGGATCACTAGACAAGGTTGATAGGCCTCCTACCTCTGATCGATCCTACAACAACCCCACTTTCCAAGGTCCGTCTCTCTCTCTCTCTCTCTCTCTCTCTCTCTCTCTTTCTCTCATGATCTAATTTCATGGAAGTTGTAAAACGAAGAGCATTTTTTTTGGGGTTTAATTATTACTTTTATTCTTGTTAAGTTTAAATCTGGGTTCGTTATTTTAGTGGATTTGTTTGATGAGTTCCGCTGTGGATTGTTTTTAATTGTTGGATGGATGCGTCTATGATTTGGATTAGAAGGCAGGTTGTATTGTATAGCTATTAGAAATGGTGTTGAGGCAGTTAATCTGTTTAGCATGAAATGTACGATTGTGTAAGGGGGAGAGTTTCGTGAAGAAGTGTCATTTCCTTCTAAAAGCGAGGCAATTATTGCGTTGCGTGATGATAGTGTCCTGGGGTGGAGAATACGTAAATTAGTAGTTATTGCCTTCTGCTTTGAGCTTTATGCAAAGCAAGATATTCTTTTCGTAGGGGTTGTGAGCTAGATCTTTCCCATAAGATCGGAGTTATCTACAGTGTTCTTTGCTTGCAAATTGTCTGTAGTTTGCGGATAAATTCGAGTTCTTTCTGGTCAATTTGATAACTAAAGAGAATGTAGTTTATTAGGAGGAGGTTAGACTTTAATTCAACATTGACCCAGTGGCAGTTTTTATGAATTTGATTGTTCTTGAGAGCTGGAGGAGATAGATCACCTTCTTGGCTTACATTCTTCTTAACTGGGAGATTAGAATATCCAAGTGAAAGTCTGATGTTAGCAATTATAGCTTGATAACTAGTGGGCTTCAGTAGGGGCTTTTGAGAGTCTATCTCCAGGCTAATTGCCTTGTTAAGCACAAAAAATGATCTCCCAGTACCAATTCGATATTATTTCCAAGAGAGATTTCTTTGGGTTTATCATCTGGATTTTTGGTTCTGAAGTTCTTTTGTTGAATTTGGAAGCAAAATGTTTGGCAGCCCATCTCAGCATTGGATGATGTGCCAGGAACCAGAAATAGTCTTTCGCAGAGGTTACTTGTAGAAGACACCTTACAGTTTGATATTGAAAGAAACTGGTGTTGGTTCTGAAGTTTAAGTGCTTGGATCTAGAAGAAACATGGTTAGCCTGTCTAAGAGACTTTGGTGTTGAAGTTTTGAAATGCTGCAATAGTTTTGGGCAAGTAGCAGTCATTGTAAGTAAATACCTACAAGATAGTGTTGTTGAACTTTGAATGCGCTATTAACCATATAGCTACTTTTGTTGCTGATTATGCAAAAGAAAGTTGATAATGTTGTGGCTTGCTAAGTAAACAGCTGAGAATGTACATATTTTGCGGTGTGCATGTAACATGAGGTATATGATTTAGAAAGGTGGAGCTTCTTTAGGATGTGACATTGGCGTTGCTTGCAGTGACAACATTTCCAAAGATAGAGACTAAATGGATCAGGAATGTTAGGGGAATCAGAAAACATTTACAATGACATGAGTTGTTCCAAATGAAGAAGTTCAAAGCTAAGTTGCATTGAGATCAGTTCAGGATCTACTCTTCAAATCTACTTTTTATTGGGACACTTGTTTTAGGCGGGTTATAGTCCTTAGAGATCTATCTCATGATCATTATTTATTCATAGTCCTTTCAATTGTTTAAATGCTGCTGAAATACTAATCTGTACTCTATGATGCTTATTGACTGCTCCAACAAATCTACTCATCAGTCACTTGGAAGATATTGAAGCATGATCCTTTGCTTTATTATTCCTCTCTATTTTTCTTCTGAACGGTTTTTTCTCAACATAAATCTTAGGTCCATAATTTTTTTTTGTAAGCATCTCATTGTCAAATTCTGCAATTTTTCTTATATCATTTCCCCGTTTCTGTTCAATTTAATTCATAAGCAGGAAGCACTGAAGAGGCATGGTTTGATTCAGTAGCAAATTTTGAGTCTGATTGTGATGAAGATTACCAAAGTGTTCCAGATGGTATGATCCTTTCCATATTCATAATCGATTTTATATATGAGATTTCTTTTCCTCGTCCTAATAGATGATATATGTTTATAGTTGACTTTTCTAAGGTTGACTTCTGCACACCACTGATATCTGCAGATGTCTTCTGCAGATCTGAGTAGCTTTGAAGGTGTAGCCAGATCAAGTGCTTCATCTCTGAGAGATGCCAATCATGGAGACTATAGTGTCAATAACCCTCAAACTTCATCCACCAGTCATATGCATAAACCAGGGGTTTTGTCGAGGAATTCGGCATATAACTCTGTTGGTGAGGTTTCTAAAACATCGAATGTTCAAGTCTTGAACTTGGATGATGTTGATTCACAATCAAAACGTGATGGAGGTTCAAATGAAGCAAACCGACCTGTATTCCTCAATGAAATTTCCTCATCCATGGAGGGAAGTCCTGGCAAGGAGGAAGGAATGTTAGACAATTGTGGGATTCTTCCAAGCAACTGTTTACCTTGTCTTCCATCCACTGTTCCCTCTGTTGAAAAGAGAAGATCATTGAGCTCTAGTCCACCAAGTTTAAGAAAAAAGGGAACCTTGAAACTTTCCTTCAAATGGAAAGAAGGAAATGCAGATGGCACTCTACGTGAGTATCGAAACTCTCAACTTTTTGATACATTATATCATTTGGATGAAAACGTGGATACAATAGGAAAATACATATTTGTATTGGTAGGATATAGTTTATTTACATCATATGAAAGTGCCGTTTGTTATACTCTGTCAGAGTGCAATATATCATAGTTCATTAGTAATTTGATTTTATTAATCGGTTTATTCTCCACTGCAAATCCTTCATTCCCTGCTTAAATCATACTGATATTGGTAATGCTTAGTTATACAGACATATGCACATACATATATACATGCACACTCTTATGGGTACTTTTATGATTAGCAGTGCTACATTTTAAGCAATTTGCGCCCTTTAGAAAGAAGTATAACGTGTGAATTTAATCACTTTAACTTATTATCTCTTTGTATGATTTCAGTTTCCTCGAAAATGCTTCTACAAAGACCAATAGCAGGTTCCCAAGTACCTTTTTGCCCAATAGAAAAGAAAATGTTTGATTCTTGGTCATCTATTGATCCCAATACTTTCAAAGTCCGGGGTTTGAATTATCTTAGGTAAGACTCTGATTAGTTGCTTTATATATGCAAGCATGTGCAAAATTACAGGCATGTGCATGCACACACATAACTGCATATACAATGTTTACATGTTAACCTAGTTCTTGTATTGAAGCAAGCATGAACTTATATGCAAAGTCTGTAAAAGTCCAAGAAAGTGACTTTTCTACTTGGATACCTTATTAATTGAGTTTTTTGCTGTTAACAGTTTCACTTGGAAATTGGTCTTTTATGTGACAGGGACAAGAAGAAGGATTTTGCTCCCAATTATGCTGCATATTATCCCTTTGGTGTTGATGTATTTTTATCTCAGCGGAAAATAGAGCATATTGCTCGTTTTGTTCAACTACCTGTTATTAATTCTTCCGGAAACGTCCCACCTATCCTCGTTGTAAATGTCCAGGTATAACTTCTTTCTACTTTTGATTGCACTCTATGTTGTGAGCATGCCATTATGTGCATGTTTGTCTCCTTCTATTGATTTGAAGGGCTAGAGGGTGAAGATGGTGTTAAAGCACCTCATAAGCTTGACCCTGTTGTAGATACGGCCTTTGCAAATCTTTGCACTTTGCAGTCAGTCCAGCTAGTGTCTTCAAAAGTTAGACAAACTATTTTTTTCAATTGCAGTTCAAATTTTTTTTTTTAAAGAACTAACAGTTTTTAGTCTGTGAAAACAACATCACCATTGGAGAGTAATATTTGTGTCTTTCACTGTTCTGGCCAAGCAGGATTCCAGCTTTAGACCTATCCAACCCATCCCTGTACCCCACTATGGAAAACACATCTTGCTNTTTTTTTTTTTTTTTTTTTTGGGGGGGGGGGGTTATTAAATTTGTTCATTGTTATTGCATTTATAATCGAGATGGGGTGGGTAGTTAAATCTAGATACCTTCAGTTCATTGATGAAATTAACAAGGATTGCATTCTACCAGTTACTTCAGTTAAAAGATTACTCGAAAAAGCCCTAAATAAACTAGAATATAAAACCCATTCATGTTCTTTAGCCAAGCATCTCAAACCATGGAAGTACTTTTTCTTTTATTGACTGGGTACTGAAATATGTTTGTAACATAGAATTAGGGAAAGTTTCCTTGAGCCTCTAACAGGCATGGGCTTTTGAACTGTTCAAACTTTTAATACCAGTCGAAGTTTCTTACTGCATACTTTCATGAAATAAAATTCTTTCAATTATTTCTTAATATATTCTGATACTGGCATTCGTGGACTTTACAGATACCCTTGTACCCTCCCGCACTTTTTCAGGGTGAAACTGATGGAGAGGGAATGAGTTTCGTTTTATACTTCAAGCTCTCTGATAATTACTCAAAGGAGCTTCCATCCAATTTTCAAGAATATATCAGAGTAAGATCAAGCATGTGTTACCACTGAAAAAGAAAATAAAATAAAAGAAGAGAAAAGAAAAGAAAAAAGATGGAGCATTAATGAACTTTGCATTCCAGTCATGTTGATTCTTATAATGAGAAGATAAGCCTTATAATTTCTCACTAATGCATTCGTCTTATAGAGTAGCGTTCTTAAATTTGAAAATGCTATCTGTTAACTTGAGTCACATTGCAATTTTCCTTTGGTGCTTTCTGTCTGACAGTATCTTCCCCGTTTGTGTTCAATAAGACTTTAAGAACTTATAATAAGAGGGAAGCAATTTTCAATTTTCTCTCATGATGTATGATTCATTGTTTCACATCCTTGTTTTCTAAAACAGAGGTTCATGGACGATGAAGTTGAAAGGGTCAAAGGTTTTCCTATGGATACAAATGTACCCTTTCGGGAAAGGCTGAAGATATTGGGCCGTGTTGTAAATGTGGATGATCTTCATTTGAGTGCACCAGAGCGGAAGATTATGCATGCTTACAATGAAAAGCCTGTTCTTTCACGTCCTCAACATGAGTTCTACTCGGTAAGTTTGCATCCATCTAGCTAGTTCATTGTTACTGTAATTTCATATTAAATTCATGGATTTCTTCCCTTTTAGTGAAGCTAAAGATTATCTAAATCAGGTGTGGAAATCAATGAATGTCTTGTGCACAGTTTTGACTTGCATTTACTAAGATCTGTTTTTAAATATTGAAAGGAATTTAGAGCATTTTTTTAAATGGGGTCCCGAGCCATGTGCAGCCCCTGATCTTGTATATTAATTATAAGGTTTGCATCACTAGATATATCAAGCAAGCAAGCACATTCAGTTGTAGATTGTGGAGAGTAGATTCCAGGAGTTTGTGGATATAATTCATCGTGTTCTACATAATGATAAAAGTTACTCAAATGTGTGAGCGAGTATGCCAGTCTTTGTACAATTCAGTATGTCAAACTATTTAATCCGGTTCGGAGTGTTTTCTTTGAAAATCTATTTGACAACATCCAAATGATATCAGATAACAAACGAATAATATTACTGACATATCTCTTCCCTATCCTTCTTTGGTTACAGGGAGAAAATTACTTCGAGATTGATTTAGATATGCACAGATTCAGTTATATCTCTAGGAAAGGGTTTGAGGTATTCCTAGACAGACTAAAGCACTGCATCTTGGATGTTGGCCTCACAATTCAGGCATGTCTTTTTTCCCTCTGCCATGGATTTCCCCCCCAAGAAAAAGACTTCCCTTTTATAATGTTAATTTGGTTTTAATGCTGGCTATCTAAAAGCTCTATTCATCCATACAATTATCTATGAATTCTAAAACAGGCGAACAAAGCTGAAGAGTTGCCAGAGCAGGTCTTATGTTGTATACGGCTAAATGGAATTGACTACACAAATTACCAGCAACTGGGGCTTAGTCAATAGCCCCCTTAAGATTACTACCAAGTACTTTAACAGTGTAAGACAACGTTAATAATTAACGAAGG
The DNA here is from genome assembly GCA_003123785.1 of Pterocarya stenoptera. Classification (NCBI taxonomy): domain Eukaryota; kingdom Viridiplantae; phylum Streptophyta; class Magnoliopsida; order Fagales; family Juglandaceae; genus Pterocarya; species Pterocarya stenoptera. The sequence goes on along the minus strand of QEOT01007060.1, from coordinate 27,670 downwards.
CTAATTTCTGAGAATTTCTGTTGCATTTTGTGCTTGTTTGTATACTTTCTGGATTCAGATCCCTTAGGAGAAGCCTAACATGGGAGAGAGATAGACATATGTTGTGAGGCTCACTTCATGTGTTTATCTTTCTCCTATTCTAAGCTCTAGAGTTGTAGAAACTCTGAATCCTAAGTGATCTAAATCCCATATTTTCCCGTCATCTACAACAAATGAAGGCAGCAACTGTGCATGAATCACAAGCATATTCACTGGCATGCAAACTGATGCATGACCGTTACTCAAAAACATCTCTGGTCCAGAGAGAGCGAAAGAGTAGATGGGTCTATATAGTGATCATAGCTATACTGCCAGATGTTATGATAGAAATGGATGAAATCTTATCCAAACAATATAGTGACTAGTCTGAGAAGCACAAAAGACAGGTTTTTCATTTGCTTAATTTGTAACTCTTGTAAAAGTCACAAATTAAGTTCGCATATTCGATCCTTCGTTGTGTATTATTATTTATAACTTAGGCAGTCATGATTCCTAAGTTGAATAAATGTTCTTTCTGGTCTTTGACACATTGAAACGTGGGGAATATAGTATTTGAAGTGAAAAAGTATTTATAATTTTCTGGATACAATGCTATATCAACAGCACTAACGTAATCTATGAGGAACTGATAGCCACGGTGTGTTCTTGTACCGCTCGACCTGCTCAAATACACCCGAGAAGCTGTTTATCAGAAAGATCAATATATATACACATTGATCCATTTGGAAACCTCTGCCCTATAACGAAAACTTGGTTTATGGAGCTCGTTAGCTTTATTTGAGTGGAGATCAATCACACCCAAATCATGCAAGTGTGTAACCGAACGAGCCAGGGATATTTGACACCACTGAGTTCCTAGATAGGATTTAATGAGGTTTCCAAGCCATACTGGAATGTTTCTAGAGAGATGCATGCTCAACTGATAAAGTCCAGTTCCTGAATCGGACTTCCGAGTAGTTTGCAATTAATCTTGGCATTTTGCATTGGATTCCACATCCTGCCATGAAGATCATCCGAGAAAGACAAGGCAATTCTGCCAGCCACTGGAGGATGGAGGAGAGATTTAAAAGGTTGAACTAAAGATATTCAAGTGTTGGAGATTTTGGAGGGATGACATCTCATAAGGCAGTGGCTCTTGAATCAAATTACGCCAAACATAACTTACTGATTTTGGAATTTGCCAGATATAGCTATTAAGTTCTCCAAAGATAGAAGAAATTGTGTCAAATCACAGTCATACCAAAAAGTTTAAAACCATATCATGTTAAATCATCACGGTCGACTAAGGTGGTTATTTGCCAGAGAAACTCTTTGCAGGGAGACCAGATATCCAAAGCTGGGGCCTGGGGGCATCCTTCCTTCTGGTTAAGTATTAGAGTTAAAATACATTTTTAACCTTCTAACTGTTTTTCCCGCCTTTATTAACGTGTATATATAGCTACGTTTGTAACACTTTCAGAGATATATACATATTATACTTTTCCACCTCTGTTTTCCATTTCCATTTCTGTTCTTTACATGGTATCAGAGAATTATTCCGCAAACTACAATCATGTCTACTTTATCTGTTTCCCCTAATCCTACTCCTCCTCCTCCTCCTCATGAAGATTCCTCAAGTCCTTTCTTCCTTCATCACGGTGACAGTCCAGGTACATTGCTCGTAACACAAGTTCTCAATGGTGAGAATTATCATACCTGGTGTCGATCAATGTCAATGGCGTTAACTGCGAAGAACAAAATCGGATTTGTTGATGGATCTATCACAAAACCTTCTACTACTTCTTCTCAGTTTTCATCTTGGATTCGTTGTAATAATATGGTCTTGTCCTGGCTACTCAATTCTTTATCCAAAGAAATTGCCGCTAGTGTGATCTATGAAGATTCTGCAATGGCAATGTGGTGCGATCTCAAAGATCGATTTTATCAAGCCAACGGACCTCGTATCTTCCAATTACAGAAGGCTATTGTTTCTCTTACACAAGATAACCTCTCGGTTAGTGCATATTTTACACAAATGAAAGGATTATGGGATGAGTTACTCAATTACAGACCACTGCCATCCTGTTCTTGTGGTGCTTTACGATCACTCTCTACTCTCCACCAACAAGATTACGTTATGCATTTTCTTATGGGACTAAATGATCGATACTCTCATATTCGAGGTCAAATTCTGTTAATTGATACTCTTCCTGTGATTAACAAAGTTTTCTCTCTTGTTCTTCAAGAAGAACGACAAAGAGACATTGGATCACTCATGATCCCTTCCATTCCTTCTGCTGCTTTGTCTTCAAGCAGTATTAGCAAATCCTCTGCTGGCAATAAGGCTCCTATTCGAAGAGATAGACCTTTATGTTCTCATTGTGGATTGCAAGGTCACACTATGGATAAATGCTTTAAACTTCATGGATATCCACCAGGATATCGCTCTAAAGCCAGATCCTCAACTCCTTTTGCTAATCAAGCAGTCTCCAATAATTCCAACTTATCCCTACCTCTTTCTCATACACAGTGTCAACAACTTTTGGCACTTCTCAATCCAGAGTCTTCTGCTCCTATCCATCAGGCAGCAAATACAATTACTTCTTCTCTTTCTGATCATCTATCAGGTAAATTTTCCTTTAATCATTCGGTTTTTTCCTCCATCAATAAAACTTCCAAACAGTTTTCTGATCATGATTGGATAATTGATACCGGTGTGACTGATCATATGGTCCACTCGCTATCTTTATTCACATCATATCAACCTGTGCACAATACTGTTGTCAAACTTCCTAATGGATCTTTTGTTCATGTAAGTCATACAGGTTCTATTTTCTTATCACCGAACCTCATCCTACATGATGTTCTATATGTGCCTTCCTTTACTTTTAATCTCATTTCTGTTAGCAAGCTAACCAGTTCATCTTGCTGTGTTCTTTTTCTTCATAATGAATGCTTTATTCAGGACCTCATACATTGGAAGACGATTGAGAAGGGACAAGCTAAAGAAGGGTTATATTTGCTGCAATCTCCACCAGTTCATGGTTTTGTGTCTCAAAATGTATCTTCTCATACTGTCCAACCACATGCTGTTAATTCTGTTTCTAACAATTGTAATAATGCCTCTGTTTCTGTTTGGTATCAAAGGATGGGACATCCATCCTTCTCTCGGACGAAACTATCGCCTCAGTTTTCTTTTATTGCTTCTAATAATAATCTCAAGCATTGTATTGTTTGTCCTCTTGCCAAGCACAAAAGGTTACCATTTCCTGACAGTGAACACAATTCTTTACATTTGTTTGATCTTGCTCATGTTGATATTTGGGAACCTTTTTCTCCTCCATCCATAGAAGGTTTTCGTTATTTTTTAACCATAGTGGATGGCTATTCCCGTAATACTTGGCTTTATATGCTCAAATCAAAATCTGATGCTAGAAGACATTTACAATATTTCACTGCTATGGTTGAAAATCAGTTTGCCTCTACTATCAAAATCATTAGATCTGATCATGGAAATGAGTTTGCTATGCATCATTTTTTTTCTAGCAAAGGCATTATCCATCAATTGTCATGTGTTGCTACTCCCCAACAGAATTCTGTGGTTGAAAGGAAGCATCAGCACATTCTCAATGTAGCTCGAGCTCTCCTTTTTCAATCCAATGTTCCATTGATTTTTTGGAGTGATTGCATCCTCACTACAATGTATTTAATCATTAGAACTCCCTTTCCAGTTATCTCTAACAAAACCCCTTATGAATTGCTCTTCCAAAAATCACCATCATATACTCATTTAAGAGTATTTGGTTCATTGTGTTATGCTTCTACTCTTGTGCATAACAGATCTAAATTTGCCCTTCGAGCTCGTAGATGTATTTTCCTTGGGATATCCACTTGCTTCTAAGGGTTACAAACTGTATGACCTTGATGATCATTCCACTTTTGTTTCCCGAGATGTCATATTTCATGAGCAGATTTTTCCTTTCACATCACATTGATAACTTCTCTTCTCTAAATCCAGCTTCATCTACTGTCCTTCCGAGTCCAATTCCTGATATCTCTAGCCCTACTCATTCTTTTAATGATTCTTTATCTTCCTCTCTCGACTTTGTTCCAGTCTCCAATATACCAGACTCATCACCTCCATGTAGAAGATCATTGAGAACACACAAACCACCTGGTTACTTGCAGGATTACCACTGTCATTTGGCAACTTCTAGTGCTTGTTCTCTCCCATCTTCACCTCCTTTTATTGGTCTTGAATTAGGTAAGCCATACTCCATTTCATCTATTATTTCCTACTCTCGATTATCTTCACCACACCGAGCATATTCTTTAGCCATTTCATCACTTTATGAACCAAAATTCTATCATCAAGCTTGCAAATATCCCCATTGGAGAACTACTATGGCAGAAGAAATTAATGCACTTCAACAACATCATACATGGACATTGACAACTCTACCACCTGGAAAACATTCCATTGGATGCAAATGGGTATATAAGGTCAAACTTAAGTCTGATAGAAGCCTTGAAAGGTATAAGGCTAGGCTGATAGCTAAAGGTTTTACTCAACAAGAAGGGATTGATTTCTTCGATACCTTTTCACCAGTTGCAAAAATGGTTACAGTCAAGTCTTTATTAGCCATTGCAGCTACTAAAGGTTGGCATCTTACTCAATTAGATGTCAACAATGCCTTTTTGCATGGTGACTTGAAAGAAGAAGTCTATATGTCCATACCTCCTGGTTTTGGTAAAAAAGGAGACACTAGAGTTTGCAAGCTCAACAAATCCTTGTATGGATTAAAGCAAGCATCTCGGCAGTGGTTTGCAAAGTTTTCTTCCACCATTATTCAACATGGTTTTGTCCAATCAAGAGCTGATTATTCACTCTTCACTCGGTCACAAGGCTCTTCTTTCATTGCTTTATTAGTATATTTCGATGACATATTAATTGCTAGCAATGATGCTGCTGCAGTGGACATTCTCAAGAAGTTCCTTGATGATAAATTTAAATTGAAAGATCTTGGTCCCTTGAAATATTTTTTAGGACTTGAAGTTGCTCGTAGCTCCAAAGGCATTTCCATTTCTCAAAGGAAATACACCTTGGAGATTCTATCGGATACTATATATTTGGGAAGTAAACCAGTTAAGACTCCCATGGAACAAAACCTAAAATTGTCTCGGAGTGAAGGTGTTCTTCTTGAGATGCCAAAGTTTATAGACAATTGGTTGGTCGATTGCTATATCTCACAATCACTAGACCTGATATTACCTTTGTTGTGCATGTTCTTAGCCAGTTTATGGATTCACCTCGACAGCCTCGTTTAAATGCTGCATATCGTATCTTACAATACTTGAAATCTGCTCCTGGCCAAGGACTCTTTTTCTCTACTAATTCTTCACTCAAACTGAATGCTTTTACTGACTCAGATTGGGCTAGTTGTCAAGACAACAGACGATCTCTCACTGGCTTTTGTATTTTTATTGGCCATTCCCTTGTGTCATGGAAATCCAAGAAGCAAGCTGTAGTATTGAGATCCTCTGCAGAAGCTGAGTACCGAGCAATGGCTTCAACAGTTTGTGAATTAGTTTGGCTTTCCTCATTACTTTCAGATCTTCAAGTACCTCCAGCAATTGTTTCTCTCTATTGCGATAGTAAAGCTGCATTGCATATTGCTTCAAACCCTGTATTTCACGAACGTAGCAAGCACATCGAAATCGATTGCCACTTTGTTCGTGATAAGCTTCAAGATGGTTTTCTGCGTACAATGCATGTTTCTTCAAGAAATCAATTAGCTGACTGTTTACCAAAGCTCTAGGCAGTCCATTGTTTTCTGCCATGATGTCCAAGCTGAGCCTCATTGATATTCATGCTCCAGCTTGAGGAGGGTGTATTAGAGTTAAAATACATTTTTAACCTTCTAACTGTTTTTCCCACCTTTATTAACGTGTATATATAGTTACGTTTGTAACACTTTCAGAGATATATACATATTATACTTTTCCACCTCTGTTTTCCATTTCCATTTCTGTTCTTTACATTAAGACTCTTATTTTGCAACCTTAGAAAGCCAAGACATTGCATTTGACCGGAACATGGGTTTGCTCCCAAGAGAGTTGTTCTTTGAGCACATAACTGAAATGGTTGTTATATTAGTCGATCAATGATCGGGGATTTTCCCCCACTCAAGAATTGCTTTTGAAAGATCAAGCTTTTGCAAACCCGCAACCAACCAAAATGGGTTTGGAGTAATGCTATATGGGACATTACCATTTCACTTTTATCTTAGTATGTAAAATGTGCTACGTTTATCACATTTAAAAAAAAAAAAATTCATATAAGAGATGGCGTTTTCAGATCTTTTAGCTTTCAAGGCGTGGAGGGGGAGGGACTTCAATAATCTATTTTCGTGCAGGGGCAAGTGGAGCAAGTTTTGACAGCTTGCCGATGCTCTTTGGTGTTAACATAGATCCCACGACTTTAGCACAAGGAAATAAAAATATCCCAGAACTTCAACAAGATCCCTAACTTTAGCCATATCAGATAATCCTGCAGATTCCATACAGCTTGTCGATACATGCATAAATGGACAATCAACTTTGAAAGGAAAAAACTACTTTGCCTCCCAAGTTGTACGGCTCAATTCGACTGCTTGATAATTTGTTTTTTTTTACTTAATGATTAAAGAAGTGATTTTAAGTATATTGGAATTTTTTTTAAATATTTAAATATATTAAAAAAATGTGAAATGAAAAAAAAAAAAAAAACAAAAGTAACGTGCGGTAAGCTTGAGCTGGCTACTAGCCCGACTCTTGTAAAATTAATATTCTCACAAATCATGGGATTCATTTTGCTAGCATATACTCTGTATATTATACTCACACATCTTGTAAACAATTCACTGAGAAATACAACATTATTCTCTGCAATCTCTATTTCAAATCTCTTATATCTGGTACATCATCAGTCAGTGCATTAGAATTGGTTTAGGCAAAGTTTTAGCTAAAATTTGGCTAATATGTCACTTTTTAGCCTTTGACTATCCACTCAAAACTTGAATCCCACGTTGAATTAATCATCTCACTTTTTATAATAATAAAATATTATTATTATTATTATTATTATTATTATTTTATCTACTTTTTTAATACATATTTATTTTATATAATTTTTTATTTTTATTTTCATTTTTAATGCAAAATTTCTTAACCAATTTTTGAAGCCAATTCAGATGGGAAATTAAATTCAACAATATATACACAAATTTATTTATGCGTAGATTTAACAATATATGGGTATGCATGGACGCTGAGAGTATGAAAATGGGGTCCGGTACAACGTTAAGAATTCATATGAAGAGAGAAAATAATAGTTTTAAATTTTGAAAATGATAGACATACAATTTTTTTTTTTATAAATTTTAATATAATTATATTTAAAATAAGAGACAGTTTTATAAAATAACTTATAAAATTAATATCAATTTACATAAATATTTTATTTAAAATATAATTGTATAAAAGATCATAACAAATATGGTACATGTATTATTATTCTTTTAACTTATTGTTAAAGACATAGGTCCAAAAAAAAAAAAGTGTCAAATCAATGTAACTAAAAGTCATTTTAATTTGACTTTGCCTCTACCAGGAGTGTAATCGGTCTGGTCCAGTTTGGGAGGTTACTGATTGAAAATTTCGATCCATTATTTTTGCCGAACCGGACTGTTATCTATCGGCCCAGTCGGTCCATTCGATTTGATTATGTCCATGAATATATTTTTTTTTCCTCCTTTTTATTTTTTTGATAGAAAAATTAATACAAAAAATTAATTAAATTAGTAAAATTAAAAATAAGTGATCTCTTTAACATTTTATATATAGTTAATGAATAAAATAATTTCATTGTATATATGATCAATAGTGATCCCTTAGATGAAAATTACATAATTAACTTATATAACTACTATAAAAAATAATATTTAAAATATATATACATTCGGTTGGTCTCGATTTGGTCTGGTCCAAAAAAACCACAACCCAAAACCGACCAATAAGGCTATCAGTCCTGTCCGGTCAATTTTTCCAGTTTGGACCGATAGTCTTATAGCCCTAGCCTCCATGAGGTAAATTATGATAATATTAGACCAAAATTGAGTATAGGACCAAATGTTGGGATGTTTGGGGAATAAGATAATATAAGAATTCTGTGAATAGTAATAAGATGGTTTGTAAATAGCAATAAGATAGTTTGAATTAAGTATTTATTGAGTTTTGGGAAATGAGAAAAAAAAATTAAATAAAAAGTATTATAAAGTTAAAATATTGTTAAAATATAATATTTTAATATTATTTTTATTTTAAGATTTGAAAAAATTGAATTATTTTTTATCATTTAGTTAGAAATTTGGAAAAGTAATAATGATTAGTTTGAAAATCTTGTAATAATTAGTTTGATAATGTTTGTGTTTGAATGTTGTTTGGAAAGAAAATGAGATAAGATAAAATATGTTTCCAAACACTAGCTAAGCCAAGGATGCTCTTACTCAGCTAGATTGTTATTGTAGAGTTTTTGGAGTTTTGAGGGCATTGAGTCTAAGGATGGCAATATGTGACATGACCCTTTAATCTAAAACAAACACAACACGAAATTAACGGATTTGAGTTTGATGTTAACGAGTTCGGATCAAAACGGCTTGACCCATTAAGACATGATTTATTAACGTTTAACATGAAATCAACCCATTTTAACTCGTATAAATTTAATTTTAAAATTAAAATTTTATTATTGTTAAGTTGTAGAATTGATATTTCTCAATATGCTTATGCTTTTATTGTTTTTATTATTGGGATTGTAGTTTTAGACCTATGCTCATATTTGTTATTGTATGGTTTGTAATATTGGTTTTATTATATTTAAAATTTAAAAAATATTGATATTTATATTTTTTAAGATATTGTTGCTACTAATAAATATAAATTTTAATTTTTATATAAAATTATGTTAATCAGGTCCAATGAGTTATACGTGTAAGTTCAACTCATTTACATGAAACAAATTTAAATGGATCGTGGTGTGTTAATTTATTTCTAATTAATTATTAAATAGGTCAAAATGGATGACATAACACGACCCGTTTTCTAAATGTGGATTGAGTTAGGATTTGAAAGTTTGACATGTTTAGCTTAATGAGTTGGGTTCGGGTTGGCCTATATAATCGAATATTTAAGACTTGACGCGATACGAACACGACTTGAAAATATGATTTGCCACCCCCAATTGAGTCATGAGTTCAAAAAGAAAAATCGATAAACCAGAGATTTTAATGTATTTTGTTTTATTTTATATTGACAATTACCATATTTTTCAGATTCTCTATCTCCAAAAAATCAGTCACCTTAATTCTAGGAATCTGTCTAATTTGTATAATAAGTCTACTTACCTTTGATACATGTTTCTATACTTAGTTTGATCCTTGTAATTAGTTCTATAATTTTTGTAATTAGAAAATTACTCCCCTATATACAAAGTTTCCATACAAAGTTAGCCTTCTGTGGCTGTATATATGTAACGTTCCTCATTGTAAGAATCAAATTATGTGAATGAAAGTTTGAATATTTCTCAATTTTAACACGGTATCAGCCTAACTGATTCCTACTCCCTTCATATGGCCAACTCTTTGCTCGCCTTGCTCGCGTCGTCGTCCTCCATCACCTCCTTGAATCCTTCAGCCCACTTCATCGGTAACACACTTCTCCTTCCTCCTCTAGTTTTTCCTTTGATCGGTACCACCACTGGGTGGTGGACAGCGGCGCAAGCCACCATATGTGCCATTGACATGATGCCTTCAGCGACCTGAGGAGTATTGTCTCCGAGCACAACGTACAACTCTCTAAGGACCAATTTGTTCCCGTCGAAGGGATGAGAACCTGTGTTCTCTCTCCCTCTCTCATATTACATAATGTTTATTTTGTCCCTAATTTCTCTTTTAACCTTTTTTCAGTTTTTCAAATTACCTTTTATAACTCCTGGGTCATTTTATTATTATCTAACACTTATTTATTTCAGGACCCACAATCGATGAGGTCGTTGGAGCGGGTGATCTTTGCAATGGGCTCTATGTGTACCGGCCTTAATCTTCTCTTGCTTTAGCTACTGTCAATAAGACCTTATAACATCAACGTCTTGGTCACCCTTCCCATTTTATTATTTCTGGTCTTTTTAATTCTCCATGCATTCTCTCTGATTGTGCTATTTGTGCTGTTTGTGCTTGATCTAAACACACCTTATTACCTTTTTCTATTAATGCAAATAAAAGTGTTTCTCCTTTTAATCATATTTTTTGTGATATTTGGGGTGGCTATCATACTTCTTCTCTCAATGGGGGCTCACTATTTCCACAACATTGTTGATGATTTTTCACACACTACTTGGATTTACCTAATGTGTTTTAAATATGAAGCTTTACTCATTTAACATATTTTTTTTGCTCATGTTCAAAATCAATTTAATACTACTATTAAAATTATTCGTACTGATAATGAATAAGAATTTCTTTCTCATCAATTTCAAACTTATCTTCAAAATCATGGCATCATTTATGAACATACATGTGTTGAAACTTCACAACAAAATGGCGTTGCAAAGCGTAAATATAGGCACCTTCTAAATGTTGCCTATAGTCTTCATTTTCAAGCACATATCCCTTTAAAATTTTGGGGAGATTGTGTCATCACTGCTGCATATCTCATTAATTGTACCCCCAGTCACATTCTCTAGAATAAGTTACCTTTTGAATTTCTTTTCACTAAAAAACCCAGCTATGATCATCTTCGCATATTCGGGTGTCTTTGCTATGCATAAATCCTTAGTGCTCACAGCGACAAATTTTTCCCCCGTGCCACAAATATGTTTTTCTTGGCTATCCTAGTACTCATAAAACTTACAAACTCTACAATTTTAACACTTATTACATTTTTTATTCTCGTAATGTCACCTTCCATGAACATCACTTCCCTTTCCAACATATTCCTGTTTTCTCTCCTTTTCATCACGTCCTTCCACTGCCTGTCCTGAAACTTTTATACCATCTCTTGAAACTCCTTCTCCCGACTCACCCGAGCCTCCTCTCTCCTCACCTCCATCTCCTCCTATCTCTTGTCCCCGTTGAACCATCACTCAGCCCGTCTATTTTCATGACTATGTTTGTCCTACACTCCACACGGAGGCCACAAAATCTTCACTTGCTACATATGTAACACCCCGATTTTTACGTGCATTTTATTGAAGGGCTTTTTAATTTAATGTTTAATTTTGAGCTGTTTAATTTAATTTAAACGTGTTTACGCAAGATTATTTTATGATTTTTAAATCGAGAATTATTTTAATGTGCTTTCATAATTTTAATTAGTGTTCTTCAATTAAATTGCTTTTTATTTTAAAGAGTGATTATTATTGGAGTTTAATAGTTTAAAGTTTAAGTTGATTTATTAAATTTACTGTTTTAAAAATAATATTTTTGAGGATCAGTTGTGATTCAAAAGTTGTGAGGATTGGAACTCATTTCTTTTCCCCATATTTTCTTTTTCTCTTTTCTTTTCTCTTCCTTTTCTTTTCTTTTTCTTCTTTTTCCTTCTTTTTCTCCCGTTCGGACTGCCCAGCCCAGCTCGCACTCTCTCTCTCTCTCTCTCTCTCTCTCTCTCTCTCTCTCTCTCTCTCTCCTCTTTCACGTGCAAATCGGTTTCACCCTTGCTGTCGTCGTTGCCAGCCGCCGTGGTCGACACCGCCAGTGCCGTTCAGTTCTTCAGCCACCGGCGACCTCACCCATTAATTTTCAGGCCGGCTAACGCCGCTAGTAGCCGTGCGAAGCAGTAGGCTTCTCTTCGCTGTTCCGCCGCCGTCCGGCCACCATTGGCCACCATTTCTTCACCACTTTATCACCGGCACCTTGCCGTCCTAACTGACCCATTTTTTTGCCCTGATCCGTCGCCGGAGCCACCCCTATGAACACCCTCTCCAATTTTTACTTCGTGGCCTTAAACCGCCGTTTCGGCAGCTACCCACGGCCAACTTTCGATACCATTAGCTTCACCGACCTCATTAGGCCCTACCCTATCAATTTCAAGCCTTCGTTTGACTCCGTTGGAATTTGAGTTTACAGTGTATTCGGCCATAGTGTTTTTACACTGTAGAGTTGCTGTTTTGGTGCTTCCAGTTCCTCCGTGATCCTCCTAAAATTATTATCAAGCGTTGTAAGCATTTTTCCAAAAGACTTTTAAGATTTTAATATATTTTTGCACTAACTTGTTTTATAAACTGTGTTTTGGTTATCTGTTGGTACTGATAACTGTTGGTTGTTGGTTAATTGTTGCTTTCGTGGCATTGTAGCGCATGCGTGGGTGTGTATTTTTAAGAAACTGTGTTTAAGGATTTTCGGGTGCATGTGTATCACCCCAAGCCGAGATGTGGTATTATCTTGGTAGAGCTTCTCCAGACACTCGGGAGCGGAATATACTGAGTGTCGTCCCCTGGTGCTTTTGCCTGGGACTTGGACGGGATGGTAGCGCTCTCGATCCGACTCCGTGACTCCTCAGGCTGGTGGGGGTCAGAGGATGCCTGGCTATGTACGCGGTGGGCTCGAAACTGGGCATCACTCATGTATCACTTGCACGGCCGTTACCCGTGGGGTGAAGATGGGAAGTCAGAGTATGTAGATGGCCCCTAGGGGAGGCCATGGTGCATACGGTTAAAATTGAAATTAATGTAATTATTCATGAAGTTTATTTTATGCCAAATGGTGATTTTTTTGGCGTATGTGAGAAAATTGTGATTTTCGAGAAATGGAGTTTTCTTGGATTTTTACGCTTAGGTTATCATGTGCATGCATAGTGTTAGTTGTTTTAATATATTTATTGTCTTAGAGCATTTTGGGTTTTACTTACCTACAGTAACATCTTTTTGGTATCGTAGATTTTGATGCAAGTTTTGAGGAGGCTAAGTCCGAGGATGCGGCTCCGCCTAAGGAGTAGGGACATTGGCTATATTTTGTGTTGAAGATTATTGCTGCTTTTGCTTATTGTATTTAATTTGATTTGATGTTGTTTTGTAAACAAAAATCATATTATGTTGACATGTGGATTTTCAGTACTCTGGTATTGTATTAAATTCTGGTACTTAGTTATTTGACTTAACCTTTTCGCTGCGTATTGTTTATTGTACACGTGTTGCATTGTACACACTCAGCACATGTCGATGGGATGCGTGACCGTGTCGTCATTATCCCGGTGTCTCGATTTCTGTGTGTGTCCGTACATGGAAGTTGGGGGCGCCACAACATAGGCCTCAGGTACTGCTCACCCTCTGTCTACTTTTCTTTCATATTCTTGTTTTTCTCCATCTTATCTCACTTTTTTAACTGCTCTAACCACTTGTGTTGATCCCTCATGTTATTTTGATGCTATCCGCCACACTCATTGGAGTGAAGTAATGTCTACTGAAATTTGTGTCTTGGAGGATAACTCTAGTTAAACTCTTGAGACACTTCCCCTCGGTAAAAAATCCATTGGATGTAAATGGATTTTCAAAACTAAGCTCAAGGTCGATGGCTCCATTGAAAGGCTCAGCTGGTTGCCAAGGGTTGCACTCAGGTTGAAGGCATTGACTATCATGATACATTTGCACTGGTTGCCAAAATGACCATTGTTCGTTGCTTATTGGTGATCGCTGCTGCCAAACATTGGGTCATTCATCAACTCGACGTCAACAATGCCTTATTACACAGCGACTTTAATGAAGAAATCTACATGACACCACCTCCCGGATATTGCATAAAAGGGGAGACCCGTGTTTGTCGACTCCGAAAATCTCTCTATGGCCTCAAATAAGCCTCCCGCGACTGGTTTTTTAAACTAACATCTGTGCTTCTTGATGCAGATTTCCATCAGTCTCAAGTCGATCATTTTTTATTTTCTCTTGTCACCTTCACCAGCATACTCTTGTTCTTGTTTATGTTGACGATATCTTGGTTGCTGGTAACGATATCTCTCAGATTGAGGTTTTCAAAATACTCATCTCCACCCATTTCAAAACCAAAGATCTTGATTCTTTGAAATATTTTCTCGAACTTGAAGTTGCTCGCTCTCACAAAGATATCTTTCTTAATCAGTGCAAATATGCTCTTGATATTCTTTCCGACAATAGATAACTCGGTACGTGCACTACCCCTTTTCCTATGGAACAACACTTGAAACTCAGCATTGAAGATGACGATCTCCTCCCTGTCCTTGCACTTACAGACACCCACTTGGCCGACTCATCTATTTGACCATCACCCGATCTAACATTGTCTATGCAATCAATATTCTAAGTCAGTTCATGCATGCTCCTCGGGTTCCTCACATGACTGCTGCTACTCGTGTTCTTCGTTACATCAAAGCCAGTCCAGGACAAGGCATTTTCTTCTCTTTCTCTAGCAGTATGCATGTCACAACATACACTGATTCTGATTGGGCCAGCTGTCCCACCGCCCTTCGTTCCACCATCGAATATTTCATTCAATTAGGAACCAGTCCAATCTCATAGTGTACAAAGAAACAGACTACAGTAGCAAGGTCTTTCGCTGAAGCTGAATATTGAGCTATGGCCGTCACCACCTGTGAACTCACCTGGTTGAAGTAACTTTTCACTGATCTTGGAATTTCTCATCCCGAGTCCTTCATCTTATATTGTGACAACCAATTCGCTCTCTACATTACGCACAATCCTGTGTTCCATGAGCATACCAAACATATTGAGATTAATTGTCACATTATTTGTGATAAAATTCGCTCGGGTCTCCTTATAGTTGTTCACACTTCTTCCACTGAACAAGTTGTCGATATCTTCACCAAAGCCTTAAGATGTGAACTTTTTCATCATTTTGCACACAAGTTGGGTATTAGGGATCTTTATGCGCCAACTTGAGGGAGAGTATTGACAGTTGCCATATATTGACAGTTGTCATATTTTTTAGATTCTCCATCTCCAGAAAATCAATCCCTTTAATTCTAAGACTCTGTCTAATTTGTATAATTAGTCTATTTACCTTTGATGCATGTTTCCATACTTAGTCTAATCCTTATAATTAGCTCCATAATTTTTGTAATTAGAAAATCATTCCCTTACATACAAAGTTGCTATACAAAGTTAGTCTTCTATGGCTATATATATATATATATATGTAACATTCCTTATTGTAAAAAGCAAATTATGTGAATAAAAGTTTGAATATTTCTCAATTTTAGCGTTTTATTAATCTGGCCCTTTTTTGTTTTGCTTTATTAAAACTGGTCCCTCCAAACAATTTAATTCAATTTGACCCCATTAGATTCGATCATATCTTTCTTCCCTGTTCTCATCATCTCTACGATCCCCAGGCTCGCAGGTGATCCCGGGCTTGTGCTCAGCATTATCCTCAATCGTGAGCTAGCACAACACTTTTTCTACTATTAAACACTAACATATATGACACCAACTTTTTTTCTTGAAAATTTCTTTTATTTTCTCGTACTTTTCCAGAAATATATATATTGCCATCATGCATGTTATAAAGCTTGATACAAAGAAATTATGATAATATTACACCAGGCATGCAATAATTTGTGAAAATCAACTACTTCATCAACCATTTCTTAATTTCCCCAAACATAAAAGACGCTACATTTTGATGCAGTGTATATTATTTATAGACCTCATGTCCACATGTACACACCTCGATCGTGCATGTCTATATTCTTCAACTCTTAATTTTAAAAATTAAAATTAACAATATTGCAACCAAGAGGCCGTTTGGACTAGGGGACACATGCAGAAGGTAAAGCTTGTAAAACACTCGATTTCTCCAATCTTATTTTAGCATCCCATTACTTTGTTGGCCTTGAGTGCTGGCTTCTCAACCACGGTCCCGTCGTTACCAGCAAGCGCTCGGTACTTATCTTTCCTGGTGAAGCTGGTACATTCATAGGAAAGAGTTGCGGCGATCACCCTCTGTATGTAATTTGCTACCTCGTGGCTGGACTTCCCAGAACTGCAGGTTAGCTCCAATGGCAGCTTGTTTAAAAACGTTACCTCGTATGCCGGGCTAGGATTCATGAAGAAGTAAAATGGGTCCATCCCTTTCCACCCTCGAGCTGTGGTTCCATGAAACATACTCATCCGGTTCACCATGGCTACCGGTACAAGCTGGTCCGTCAGTTCGGCAAACAAAGCTGAGAACCTCAGCAGGAATGGTTCCCGGCAAGTTGTTCCCTCGGGGCATATTGCCAGGTCGCCTTCTCCCAAAAGTTTCTTTATCATGGCTGCGTCTGCGACTCGGTCACGACTGAGCCGGACTGTCTTGATGGGTGAGATTATCTCGGAGAGTCGGGAGACGGAGTAGGTGACTGCAGGGATGGGGCGGCCGAGGGCGGTGGAGAGGAAAATGGGATCGAGGAGGGTGCGGTGGGAGCAGATGAAGAGGACGCCGGACTGGCCTGTGGATTTCTTGACTGGAGGAGGAGGGGTGCCTTTAATGGTGACACGGACGCCGAGTGCCCAGAAAGCGTAGTAGACAAGGGGCATGGGGAGGAGGGCTCCGGCGGCGATTCGTAAACAGGCGAGGACGAAGCCTATGGGGATCCAGAGAATGGTGAGCAGTGCAATGAGTGGAGTCGGCTTTTGGACGAGGCGGCCGTCGTGGAAGACTATGGGCTTGGGGAGCTTGTCACTGGTCACAGCCTTTACGTCTGGCTTGGGCGGCACTATGTAAGCCTCCTGCGTACGTATTGAATTCAATTGTAAGTAAACTATTTAATTGCTCTACGTAAATAACGCCCAATTATTGGAATTATTATTAAAAACTTAATTTTTATTAATGTACATCTTATATTTATTCACTTTTTTTTAAAAAAGATTTTGCGATACTTACATGCTCAACTACTGTAAATATTATTTTTCTGATATATATTGCATAATCTCAAAATTAATTAAGAGGAACTTATGCAAAATTTCAACTAGAGATCATAAGTAAAATGTTTTTCCTACTGTCGAAGCTTAATTAATCTCCACACAAAATCATGCATGTATTTTTATCAATCAGCATGCATGTCTTATTTCTTATTTTATTATAAAAAAATAAGTCACAGATCATATTATCTAATTATCCAGGAAAATACATATAATCGAGTAATTACTTCCTAAACTATATATCAATTATGACAATTGCATACACCTGAATTATAAAAAGTTTGCATTAATATATTTATACTAAATCAAAAAATTAAAAAAAAAAAAAACAACCCAAAAATGAAAGATAATTATTTTGAATTTTTTAATTCTTAATGAATGGTATTTTTGTAAACCTTTTAATATAGGGTAGATTTAAATATTTTGGTAAGTTCAAGGCCGGTGATCGTCAAAATCGATACTTTGAAAGGATCATTAATTGCAAATCAAATTAGATGGTATTAGTTTGAGGGACCATGCATATTATTCTCTTATTTATAAATTAATCTGTTTAATTGATAAGAGTACTCTCAATGGTTTTTATATTATACAAAAAATGTAAATTATTTGAAGAATTGTTCTAAAAAGTAGTTCCATCTGATTATGTAAAATGAATTGTAAAATGTAATTAGTTACAGTAACCCGCTATATAGCAAGTACTATTCATCATGTAAATTTTTTTATTTTTTATTTTTGATATTTCATTTCTTCCCTCATTTTCTTTTATTTTGATTTTTATCATGTAAGTAAATTATTTTTATTGTTCATCATTTAAAACATATATATTTCATTTTCTTCTAAAAAATTTCTTGGAAATATTTTTAAACCAATTTTTTCATATTTTGATTTTATTTTTAATTTTATATATTTTTGTTTTACATGTATAGGACTGAATTATTTACATTGTATATAAAAAATTGCAAATATAAAAAAATATATAGATATTGTAAATTTATTGGTAGAAATGAAATATTTAAAAAGAATAAAAAAAAGAATATTTAATAATATAGAAAAAAATAGATAAACTAATAGATGATATATTTTAAAAATCAATATATAAAATTAAAAAAATAAATGTTGATTATATATTTTACAAAACAGTATAAAGAAACCAGTGCTCTAATTGCATAAAATAGTGTGTTGTATTAGGAATCATGTATGATGTATAGCGGCAAACCTTGCACAATGACATAAAGGGAGCATCGGTATGCCTATCCCCGAGGCCTACATCAGGCTGAGTTTCTCCAAAAGTTTTAATAAGAGCATCTGCCTTGTTCTTCCCTACAAGAATCCCTGGCTCACGAACAAAGCCGGTCGCTCTACCCCTGTAAGTTGCTACCTCTGTCCCCAAAACCGAATCAGCTCCCAAGAAATCTTTCAGAAACGCTTCCACCATGATTCTTGGATTCGCAGTGAGGACGTACCGTTGTCCGCATGCAGAAAAGACGCGCCATGTTACTGGGTGGAGATCGCTCGAGTAAAATTTTGGCAGCACAGCACGCGCCACCGACTCGATTTCCGATACTCTCACGCCGGTAAATGTTGCAAAGATGAGAACTTTAATCCCGGCAGACTCTGAGACAAAGTAATAGAGAAGTCCGGCGAGTGGAGAAGCTAAGAGCAAGAACAGGAGCCTCAGAACTCCTCCAACCTCGAAGGCCAGAATAGCGAAGTAAGGGAAAGAGCTACGGCCTCTAAGCAAGGTTCCATCCATGTCAGCCACCACCGTGTGCTGTTCTCTACCGATTGACGCGCATTTATCCACGGTTGGGAAGGTAGCATCAGCCATGTTGGCTTAGAACCTGAAGGAGAGAGACCCTAACTTCTGATGGAGCCCTTGCAGTTGCAGAGGTTGATTTCACGTCTATTCTTTTCAGTACATATATAGAATTAGAATATGCGTGCGTGAAAGAGAGAGAGAGAGAGAGCAGTGGATACAAAGACAAAATTGTTTATGAAAACAATGGTTCTGTATTTTAAAAACAAGCTAGCTATGCAGCTTCTTGTACATCCAATTGACGTTGGACATCCTTGTTTTCGAAGGAGAATTAGCAAAATGATGTGGTGTGCGTTATTGACTAATTATGTCATGGTTTAGTCCGCCATTTCTTGTTTTTTTAGTTTGAGCATTGCAATGTCTCTCCCATGGGACCCGCCACCTCGCTCGAGCGTGGAGAATTTTACAACACTATTGACGTTTAAGGTATTTTATTTCACCACATTAAGTGCTTAATTAGATTACCATCAAACTTAGTTGGTACGAATTGGTATTTCATAGCCTTAAGATTAAGAGTTCGAGTTTGGCGTAATTAGTCGAAACCGTTTGTTGGAGGGAGTAGTGCCTTATAACCAAGAGTCTATAAGATGGGTGTTGAACCGGCTAACATCTTGGTGGGACCGTGGTGACGGGCTCGCCCATTAGACAATAACTATGGTTCAAAATAGACATTCCACATGAGGGAGGGGCCCCTATAGTCACGTTCAGAGAGAGCAGCTATGTTGGTTGCCCCCACCTCTCCTTTTTCTTTAGGGAAAAAAAAAAAAAAAAAAGTGCTTAAGTAGATTACAAAATTGCTTTTTCTTATTGAATAAGTTTTAGTTAACTTGTTATTATCGGCTAATGTTTGTCGTGGGTTCTTATAATTACATAAGGGTTTCTAATTTTTATCGTAATTCTCAAACCGCACTTGAATATTCTGTCATCTGACAGTTCGGAATAACAAATTACTTAGCTTAAGGATTTTAAAAGTGCTTGTTTTATGGAATAAATTTAGAGTTTATTTGTTTACGATTTGAAGTGGTTTTGATACGAGCCAAACATGTCCTTTGATATTTAGAAGTGACAACTTTTGTCATAAACCAGAGACATAATACTAACCGTATCCATTAATACATGAAAATAACATATTAATTAGAGTTGAAGCTGGATCTAACTGATCATTGAATTAAATCATGATTAGTGTTTATAAGGTTGATTCATTATATGGGACAACATGAACTCGATCGATCACTTGACATCATGCAGATTTGAACTCCAAAATAATATGAATTTTCATCCATAAATCTAGTGACTTAATGAATAATTCTTAAGTATGTAATTGAGTATTTTAAAGTATATTTTAATTTCCCCGCATTTGGGTGCATCTAGATTAGAAAATTACCTTTAATCTTTCGATTGGTCTGGAATAAAATTTAGTTCATATGCTATAATATTTCAATGAATGCTTGCATGCATGTTTTTAATTGATATTTAAATTTGTGTAAGAAACCCATAACAAACATTAATCGATAATGAGGCTCGACGTACGTACAGCAGAAGCTTAAATATTATTTTGCAACTTAAGCACTTAAATCATCATGTGGAGAAATATCAAAATAAACCTTAAAAGACATCATTTTTTTTTTGATAGAAATAGTCACATTTTATTAATGGTCCGAAGTTACAACTGTTGACTTATCAGTACATGGATAATCCAAACTATAAGCCAAACTACGCAGCAGCTCTGAGACTTCTCCATACACAAATTACATTGTGACGGACATTGTCTTAACTTCTAAAAACTTTCTCAACACAGAAAAAGCGTTCTGTATAAACAGAACTTGCAGACCCCTTCAATCCTCCTAAGGAGGATGAGTATGGGACACAGCTATAGACATTAAATCCAATAGCCTATTCTAATAAATTACATACTAAAAATAAACGAAACAACTACAACTAAACAAACTAACAACAAACAGGACCGCAAGCACTGGTGAGAACCCGGACGACACGCCCACTGCAAGCATCGACATCTCGAGTCCAGACTGAACGAGTACCCAGTTAACGTACGGACCACAACAGCTGGCCGTACGATCACCAGCTGTAGCATCTCTCACCACTCTCGAACAGCTCTTGCTCCAGATTACGTCCGATCCAAAAGTTCAACCACCTCACTCGGATCAACAAAATAACAACTAACCAGAGAAATAAAATAACACAAATACTGAGAAGAAAAAACATTGAAAACGAAGGACAACCAAGATCAAAATGTGGGTAAACAGTGAAGACTAAGTTGGAGACAAACATAAAGTGCTACGTGAAACTTCGTGGAGAGAGAAAATAAACCAGCTTAAATGGCACTTCTCGTGAAGATCACTACGTTAATGAAAGTTCTTTAACGTAGAGTAGGAAAAATACGAGACGGTACTGATCGGGTTGAGGGGAAAAGTCAGTAAAAAAGAGTGATGCTATCGTAGATCGTGCAACAATCGCTTTGAAAAAAATATAGTTTATTATTAAAAAATTATTATTTTTTAAATTTTAAATTTATTTATTTCAAAAAAAATTCATAATGTTTACGTATTTCATAATTATAAATATCATTTCTCGTAAAAAAATAAGATAATAATTATACATTTGAGGTTAATTTATTTATCTCGAGAAGATCTATAGCTATAAAGAAATCTTATAAAAACACATTTATAAACTAATATATAACTTCTTATGATACGAACGTCAGATCTACTTTATAATAAAAATAATTTTATAATTTAACATATCATATCAAATTTAGTTAATTTGTATATTTACTTTTGTGGGATGTCTTCGTAGATCACTGGTCTCTTAATTCTGCGCCCATATTTTCATCATTTGTGGGAAAAAAAAATAAGATAGGGTGAGTGGAAAAAAGTAAGCAGGAAATATTGGAATAACGGTGCATTTGAGTTTCATTTTATTTATCCATATTTAAGTGCTTCAGTTGTGAAACCTTCCGGCTTAATAAAATTTAATTAATTTATTATTATGTTTCAAGAGTGTACATGGCAATTTTCCATAATTTAGACGTTGAAAATGATATGTATATATATTACTATTTTCATACTTTTTTGTATAATCTTATTTTAAAATAATTTATAAAAATTACATCATTCTATAAAACTAAACTCAATTTAAAAAAAAATTAAAATAAATTGTACACGCATATATATATATATATATAAATACATACACACGCGAACATTGCGAGCAAAGAAACATATTATGCGTTATTATGATTATTATTATGTTTTTTATAGTGCTGAAATGATTAGGGGCGCTAGGGGTGAAAACTGATCTTATTGGTGCGATTTTTGACAAAAATCGCCGCAGACAAATGAAGGTCATTTTCATGGGAAAAATGATAAATACAGTCGTGAGTATACAAGCGGCGTGCAGTCGCTTTGATAAAAAGTGAATAAAGATGGGACCCACTTGAAAAAAAGTTAAGTTTTTAATAGTGGACTCCACTCCTTTTCAAAGTGACTGTATGGCGTTTGTGCATTCTACAACTGTATATAGAATTACTCTTTTCATAGAAGAACTGACCGGACCGCGATTGGGAAGAGAAATATTGGCCATATCGATTCTAGTGATATAATTATAACATTATAAAATAATAGCGTTTTCTTTTTCTGTTAATACTAATTTTCAATATTTCAAAATTAAGCTTTTATTCTGAAGTTTTGTGTAGTTGATGATCACGTCCACTTTTGAAAAAATTTACTTGGAAAAATACTAGAAATTGTACCTCATGCAATTCACTTGATTTTCGCTAATATAATATTGTCCATCAACTTTTAAATTACTTTTTATATAAAAATCAATAAATAATATCGTATCAATATATTTAAATGAAAGGGTTGTACTACTATGCCGCTCAAGTTTGACCACTAGGTCTGCTCTTAGTGCAAATTATACCAATTTTTTTAATTTTTTTAAACATTTTTAAAAAATTAAAAAAAAACCAATACACTAATAGTTATTTTTTAAACTATTAAGTAAAAAATATTAAAAAAGAAAATGCATCAACTGTCAAATTGAGAGAGCAAACTCAGACGATATAGTATCATTTTTCTCAATGAAAAAAGAGTAGCTTATAAAATGGTATATATCGAATAAGAAAATTATATGAGAAAGGTGTGCTCACAGTTATGGATGGCGATATATGACACGACCTATAAACTCAACATGAACATGATAAAAAAAAAAAAAAATAGAGGATTTGAGTTTAATATAAATAGATTCAGATCAAAATATGTTGACTCATTAAAACACGATTAATAAACGGGTCAATAACGGGTTAACTCACTTAATCCAAAATTAACCCGCAATAACTTGTTTAAGTTTTATCATTGTTAGGTTGTAATATTAGTATTTCTCAATATGCTTATATTTTTTATTGTTAGGATTGTAATTCTTGACCTATACTTATATTTGTTATTATTGGGTTTGTAATATTGGTTTTATTATAGGTTAAAATCTGAAAATATTGATATTTTTATTAATGGGTAATCTTATTTTTTTTTACATATTGTGGCTACTAATAAATATATTTAGATTTTAACTTTTATGTAGAATTATGTTAATTAATTCAGATAGGTTATGGGGGTTAGTTCAACCCATTTACATGAAACATATTGAAATAAGTCGTGTCATATTAACTTATTTCTAATTAATTATTAAATGGATCAAAACATGTGAGCAGACACAACCTACTATTTAAATGGGTCATGTTAGGATTTAAAATTCTGACCCGTTTAATTTAATGGATCGTGTTTGAATTGACTCATATAATCGAATGTCTAAGACTTGACACGATAGAAACATGTCCCGTAAACATGAATGCCACCTCCTACTCATAGTTGTAGGTGTTGTTCACCTCATTACATTTGCCAAATTCTTGCCAGAGGTTGTGGAGAGATGCGGACCGGATGTTTATAAAATGTTCCTTATTGTTATGGATAGTTTAAAATGTACGTGTAGGTATTTTAATTTTCCTTATGGAATTTGTTCCTTCTTTTTTCTAATTGACTGATTGAATTTGGCTTCTCCAAGGTTACAGGTCAAAGGCACAAGCAACCATCGCCTATGCCTATGAGATAAATACTGCTGTTTATGCTAAATTTTGTCTTTAACAGTTATAACAATAGATGTGTTATATTTTAAATAATTTTAATTAAGTCGTTCATTTATGAAACTATTTAAAATATTTCACATTAATCAATACGAATGTAAATAAGAAAATATAAAATTAAGATTAGTCTGGCCCTAGCCATTATTCTTTACTATCGATCTCCATAACACTATTACTTTACAAGCCTCTTCTTTCTCCTCTTTGAATTATAACGTGCTTTCTCGTTCTGTTCCATTTTTTTTTTTTGGTAAAACGACTATAGGTCAATGGTAAAGAGACGTGATATTTTTCATTTACATAATAGATAAAAAGAAATAAAAAAACTATTTTCTCACGCCTCATTTATCAATCACAGCCTCGAAAAGTCCAATTAACTTGTGCCCTTTCCTTAGCCGGCCTTGATTCTTTTGTTACGTTACAATCAAGTCATTCTAATTCATAATCAAAGTTTTGAATTTTGTAACGTACTAGCCAATACGGTTGAAATATATCATTTTTTTAGTACAGCCGGTATAGAGAAGTGTATAGTTTCGTACTGGTCAGAATTTCGGCACGACCCATATCAGCCAATATTTCAGCCCCGACCTATTTTTCGGCATTTACTTTCTTTTTTTTTTCATTTCTTTAAACTGCAAGCTCATTTTTTTATCTCCTAATTCAGACCAAACTATTTATAATTTTTATATATATTTATATATAATTTATTCATATATAGACTATTATTTTGAAATATAATTTATATATAATTTATTTATATATAAATTATTCCGAAACAATATTCGAAATAGTATTAGTACCGAAATATCTTATTTTAATGCCTTGACCAAATTGGTCACCGATACAATATTCAAAACATTGTTCATAATTCCTCACATCCCTCCTGTCGAAGTATTCCCCATTTAAATTACACTAATTCATATCTGATTACGTGTTTGCATCTTTCAAATATTTTATTTTCTGAAAGTAAGTGAGACTAACTACAGTGGGCTAGGAGTACTACTCGCCTGTAGCCACCTATCCTACACCCCTTTCGTGTTTAGGGGGGTGCAAGAACAGGGTGATAGCTAAATCAACTCCTGCACCCCGTCTCCACCTATATCTCTAACCGTTAGTATCTACTTACCTGGCAAGCAGATTGACGCTACCACCGCCTGGCCATCTCATCTCGACAACACATTTTTTACAATAAAGTCACATATACATCGTAAGAATAGCATAAAACTAACAATAAGTCATAGATTTGTGCACATATATTCAAATTAGGGCACAGAACCACAAATCTACAGGTGTGACTGTGACCCATGACCACGACCTTGGTTCATAAATCCCATAGACCCAAGATTGCAGTTGTGGGTCATAAAACTTGCAAACCCAAAATTGCAACCGTGGGTTTTTAACTTATGAATCCATGGCGGCGAACATGGTCTTGGGTCGTACATACCCAAGCACAACCAAGTCACGGTCATAGTGTTATAGATTGCATCTTGGTTGTGACCCACGACAATAGAAATAGAAGCAGACCGAGAGGAGGAGGAGGAAGAGAAAAAAAGAAGATGAGGAGAAGAGAAAAGAGAGAGAAGAGAGGATGGTGGACCGTGAGGAGTGAAAGGAATGGGAGAAGAGAAGATGAAGGGAGAAGCGAGGACGACAAGAGGAAGGGGGAGAATTATGAAAGGAGAGAGAGAAATATGTCAATTTATAGTTAGGATTTTTTTTTTAAAAGTATACAAGTGGGCAGGTGAAATTTCGGGTGAATGGGGTACTCACCATTGTGTTAAATACCGTACCATACCGGCCTATACGGTCGGTATTTGCCTTACTAGCAATTGGTCTGGTATAGGTATTTTATATATTTCGTATTGGTCCAAGTACAGGTCGTATCGGCCGATATTTAGGTCTGTACCAACTTGTATTTTGGCCTTTAATTAATTAATTAATTAATTTCATTTTTTTAAAATTACAAGCTTGTTTTTTTTTACCTCCAATTCAGACTAGGCTATTTATAATTTATATAAATATGTATTTATATATAATTTATTCATATATAGACTATTATTTTGGAATATAATTTTTATATATAATTTATTTATACATCGGCTATCTCGAAAGGGTACTGATATCGAAATATTTCGTTCTAATACCTTGACCGATATGGCTTCCGGTACGGTATTCAAAATATTGGTACCCACCCACCCCTGCCCGTATACATTTTTTTCTAAGTTAAGAACCTACGTGCACTTGCACCCTAGTCCCCTAGTCGGACGGACGGATAGACGGAGCGGGTTATGGGAGCTCGCCGCCCAACCCTACCATGGGCGATGGCTTGACCATTGACATGATGTGTGAAGTTGGAATCAACTGGTCCATTTACCATTCATTAGTCTCAAATTTTAATTAAGTTGGGACCAATTCAAGTAGATGAATATATTCAATCCACGGTTTGATTGCTGCATTTTATTGTTGCATTTCAAATTGTTTATGCTATGATAAAAAGAAAAAAATTGAAGTGGTAAAGTGATGGGATTGAGTAGCATGGTCCGGACCATATACAATATTGTAATTATATTTCGGGGTCTCCTTCTCTATTTCCTTTTCTTTTCTCGTCTTCCCTAATGCAGATAGCCTTCACATGACCAATTTGAAGAGGGCCAACTAACAAGTGAAAAACTAAACATTCAAGATATCGATTTAGTTGGAATCTCAAATAATTCATCATCTTAATAATAAAAGGAGAAATAAGTTATCCCAACAAATTTTCATATATTGAATGGAAAATTCTGAACTTAAAAAGGTAAAAATAAACTACGACGACGATGATGTATCGGTCAAATATTTGATTTTTTCAAATCACTTGATACAATACGAATTGACATAACTTAATACAATACATTATATTTACTTTATAATAAAAATAACTTTATAATATAATGTATCATATTCAGTCATGTTAATTTATAAATTTATTTTTAAAATTTCTTTATCATTAAAATATTTATTCATTTCAAATGAATCCAAATTCATGATGTATTTGTCCACCTATTTGGAATCAAAATGGGCCATCTTCAAACGGTCTCAACCCTTTCAATTTACTCACGCTCTTTCTTCCCAAGTTCCAACCAATTCGTAAGGCAAAGCATTCCTTCAATACTTTTTTTTTTGTTTATAAAATATTTTATTTTCTCCAATAAAATACTCTAGCCTCCGCCGTTATGACAGGCGTCGTGGGAGGAAATTCAGCAGGACGGTGTCGTTTCTTTACGACGGTCCATGTGCATGTCCGAAATAATCTGTTATTTCCTTTTATGGAAGAGGATTTTCGAAATTTCCCAAAACACGGGGCCCTTTTTCTAGTTCCATCTAAACATTCTTTCTTTAGTAACTTCTTCATTACTACAGCTTTGATTTATTTATTTATTTATTGTAATCATCATTGTGAATCTGAGCTTTCTTTTTTTCTTTGGAAAGGGAATCTGAGCTTTCTCAATCAATCTGATCCATCTTTTTCTACTTCCTTCAAATCTAGGGTTACCATTAACAAGAAGAAGCTTTTACCTGAAAACTACCCCAATTGATTCTCCGATTCTTTTTATTTTTATTTTGGAGTCCAAAGAACTCCTCTTTCTCCTGAAAAAGAACAGGAAACCTTTTTCAGGGACAATGAAGCGGGCAAAGCTTGAAACTTTGACGTCGCCGACTCGGC
>QEOT01007058.1:6123-53147 GCA_003123785.1 Pterocarya stenoptera | reverse complement strand
TAAATTCATTTTAACATATAAATACATCTAAATTTATTTTAAATAAATCTCATAAATTACATTCTATCATCTCAATTTATTACTATTTAAAAAAAAAAAAAATTTCAACTCATCTCGCTCTACATACGCGCTTAAAACTCATTATTTAAAGCTAAACCCTGTTGGAGGATGTGGACCTAATTATTGTTGTAGCGAAGCAGGAAGTTGTAGAAGCAGCTTTTGCTTTATAAATAGAGTGGCAGAGCAAGAGACTTCCGTTTCACAGTGCGGCTTTGCAGGTAGGTTGTTCGTTGGTTGGTTGGTTGGTTGTTTGCCTTGGGCAGCCCAAAATGGCTCTTTCCATTTTCTCGTTCACTGTTCTTCTCCTTCCTTGCTTCATTCTCTCTTTTGTGCTCTGCAATGCCTTTCCTGCCCACCATAACTTCCCTTTCCACCACCGCCACCCTCGCTTTGCCAGTCACAATTACAGAGATGCTCTCACCAAATCAATCCTCTACTTTGAAGGCCAGAGGTCTGGGAAGCTCCCTTATAACCAGAGGATCACTTGGAGGAGGAACTCTGGGCTCTCAGATGGCTCAGCTATGCATGTAATTAACACCACCTTCTGTTTTTATCTCTGAATACCTCTGTTTTTAAGCTTCTCTTAGTCACATTGTGGGAAATGTGGAAGTGGGTTTTGCTCATTTTTGTATCTTGAAATGCAGGTTGATTTGGTTGGAGGGTACTACGATGCTGGGGACAATGTGAAGTTTGGGTTCCCTATGGCTTTCACCACCACTATGCTTTCATGGAGTGTTATTGAGTTTGGTGGGTTAATGAAAGGTGAGTTGCAGAACGCCAAAGAAGCCATTCGCTGGGCTACTGATTACCTTCTCAAAGCGACTGCACACCCAGACACCATTTATGTCCAGGTTTGTATTATCTGCTCCACATCGTCACATTTCTGCTTCTTTTTGTCTTAGCAAATGGGCATTTTGGGTTCTTGTGGATGGATTTGGGACATTTGATTCCGGCTAGATAAGAGGAGGCTGGGGTTGATATGTGGTGCGTTTGGCAGGTGGGTGATGCTAACAAGGACCACGCTTGTTGGGAGAGGCCTGAAGACATGGATACCCCGAGAAGTGTGTTCAAGATCGATAAAAACTCCCCTGGTTCTGATGTGGCAGGTGAAACAGCTGCTGCTCTTGCAGCCGCTTCATTGGTTTTCAGAAGAAGTGACCCAACATACTCCCGGCTTTTGGCCATAAGGGCAATAAGGGTAAGGCCCTAGATAAAAAAAAAACAATAATTAAAAAAAAAAAAAGTTTCCCCAAGTTTATCATAATATTCGTTTCCCGGTCTAGGTGTTCGAGTTTGCCGATAAGTACAGAGGATCTTACAGTAACGGGTTGAAGAACTTCGTGTGCCCCTTTTATTGCTCTTACTCTGGTTATGAGGTAAACTTTGTCATCCTTCAACCTTTAAATATTGTTTCCGTAAAGGTTGGTGAAATTAAGCTTTTTTGGCCATCTCAAAATTTGCTAGGATGAGCTTTTGTGGGGTGCTGCTTGGCTGCACAAGGCCACCAAGAATCCCGCCTACCTTAGCTACATTCAAGTTAATGGACAAACCCTTGGGGCTGCAGACTTCGATAATTTCTTTGGTTGGGATAACAAGCATGTTGGAGCGAGAATTCTTCTCTCTAAGGTCCCTGATCACTTGCTTTTTAACTCTTAAGTTTACAATTAATAAGCCATTGAAGTATAAATATTGAAATTTTTACATTTTCAGGCATTTCTTGTCCAAAAGGTTCAATCCCTACACGACTACAAGGGTCATGCAGATAATTTCATCTGTTCTATCATTCCAGGGGCCCCTTTTTCATCAACCAAATATACCCCAGGTCCTCTCTCTCTCTCTCTCTGCTCCAAAGAGTGGTCCTTTTTTTTTTTTCTAACGGCTACTTTTGTTTTTATGTGCTTGAAATCCAAGTAGGTGGACTTCTGTTCAAGATGGGTGATACCAATATGCAGTACGTGACCTCCACTTCATTCCTTCTCTTAGCCTATGCCAAGTACTTGACATCTGCCCGCCGGTTTGTTGATTGTGGTGGAATCACTGTCACCCCAAAGAGGCTCCGGACCCTAGCCAAACAACAGGTACCCTTATCATATGCCATAAATGCCATTCCTCCTCTCTTATTTACTTGTTAGTTTACATTTTCCTCAACTTATAATTGCTTGTGCAGGTGGACTACCTACTCGGAGACAACCCATTGAAAATGTCCTACATGGTGGGGTATGGTCCAAGGTACCCACGAAGGATACACCACAGGGGCTCATCACTGCCATCGATTGCTTCACACCCAGCCAAGATCCAGTGCTCCTCAGGCTTCAACTTCATGAAAGCCCAATCCCCCAACCCAAACATCCTGGTGGGTGCAGTTGTGGGTGGGCCCGACAAGAATGATAGGTTTCCAGATCAGCGATCCGACTACGAGCAGTCGGAGCCTTCAACTTACATTAACGCACCCCTTGTAGGCACACTGGCTTATCTTGCTCATTCATTTGGCCAGCTCTAGGGATCCTTACTAACTCCAGCTTGTTAGGCGTCTGTTTTAATTGCTACTTCTATTACTACAAGTAGTTGAAAGTCTCTGTATTCCTCTGGTGGTGCACATGGTAAACTGGTTATAGTCTCAAGACTGCTCGAGCCACAAACCTTGAAGCACAACGGTCAAGGGGTGGATATTATTTAATACAGTAATGTTATTGGCAGTTTTCTTCTATCGTGCCAGCAACGGCATTTATGTGTAAACTCTGGACTATTAAAATCAAAATAGCATTGTTCAATGCGGTTGCTTTTTAAGGATGTTAAGTCCATTTTGGGGACTTGCAATCTGTCCTCGTGTTCAACTTCCTGCTAATTTCTAACCCACCCCTTACTTTCTAATAAAATTTTCTTTATTTCAAACCATGAAAATGAATTGTGGCCCCACCTCCTGAATTGCCCCCTCCTCTTCCATGAACTAAGTTTTGATGTTGCCATTCGATCTACCAAATCAATCGCAGCAGCTTTTTGTAACTAGAATCATGGCAAGACACTACACATACCTACTGCCCCTGTCTTCGATTGAAGGGGAAGCCGAAGCCACTTTTCTATTTCTTTCTAACGATATCATCTGATATTCCTAGTTGGTGGAGTGATTACTCAAATCTGTCATGCTTGTCTAAAACACATCGATAGACTGATCAAGGGCTTAATGGGCAATTTGTATTGGTATTTATTATGGTGCTCCACTCTTTTGTATCCAGTTGTCTTCTGGCAGTAAGATAATCTCTATATGAAAATGGGGAGGTAAAAAAAAACGAAGAAAAAAGTAGGACAGGAGGGGAAAGAGAGGGAGGATCTAGTTGATTCCACAAGAAAAAAAAAAATGTTAGTAAAGGCCAGGGAATCTTATTTGGATGGCCTGCACTAGAAACTAACGATATGCAACTAGAAGTTCAGCTTAACTTTATTTATTTTTTGTTGGGCAAGCTAGAAGAAGTATGTTAACTGAATAAAAGGATTGTCAGTGAAGAATATACAAGGGTTGGGGGGGTTCGAGTATTTGACCATTTAAAGTAAGGAAAAGGAGGGGAGGAGAGGATCGAGCAAAAAGATTTTGTGTAGAGCATGTGATGTTGTTGGAGGATGTGGGTCACGTGGTCAAAAAAGCTGGTTTTAGCAGTCCTGTCAGGGGTGGCAGAGATGTCAGAACTGGGACTTTATGACAAAAAAGATAAAGAGGCAACCCCCCCAGTATGTATACACACAATGTGGTCTGAAACCCTAGGGGAAGAGGTATCTTGAGCCTGAGGAAACGAAAGACATTCCTCCAGTCTGTCTTGAACACTTCAAAGATCATTTTTATTCCGGGGCTTTTCTCATAAATCCTGGGTTTAGACCACACAATCAGGATGTCCCGCGCAG
This sequence comes from Pterocarya stenoptera, assembly GCA_003123785.1. Taxonomy (NCBI): domain Eukaryota; kingdom Viridiplantae; phylum Streptophyta; class Magnoliopsida; order Fagales; family Juglandaceae; genus Pterocarya; species Pterocarya stenoptera. The sequence goes on along the minus strand of QEOT01007058.1, from coordinate 49,193 downwards.
TCCATATCAACATTTGTGTGACTTGCACTCTTTAAACTGTTGTTGTTTTGGAGAACTAAACTGATAACAAGTATAAATTTTGTCACTTACTTCAAGTCCAACACATTTTCAGAAGGTACATTTCCTGAGTTGTTTTTACAATGTTCACTATCAATTAAAATGGGGTCTTTTGGCAGCATTGTTGGGAACAAAGGGAGAGAGTGCACAAAAAGGAACTGCTGGCAAATCAATTCAAGTCATGACAGCTACAATACTGGATTTCACTCCCAACGTTCAAAAGAAATGCCAAGTTTCACATAGGAAAACGCTTCAGAGTTTAATACATGTGCTGTTACACATAACAACTAAACAGGTGATGAATTTACAAATTATTCAACACGGGAAGAAAACTTTATTCAATGCGTACGTGTGTAACGTTACGACTTCATGAGCTACAGACTCGTTCTTTAGTGTGGGTCATTGGTCACCCTAGGGACAGATTTTGCCTGAAACAAGTTAACCATGGAAAAAGTTACTTGCATATCAAGCATATTTAGCACTAAATATATATACAAATCATAGCTGTTGAACTGTAAAACTGATGTTCATGGAGTACTAGTTATAATTTAGAATTGTAAGTGAAGTGAGTTGTTCGTGAACAAATCAAGCTTTACTGACAAATTTTTATTAATGAAGTATAATTTAACAAGATAAGAGTAAGTTAATAATCAATCAAAAAGGAAATTAATTAATTAATCAAATAGCACAAGAAATGCTCAAATTAGTTCGAAAAATAAGTAGGATTTGAGTAACTTGGTGATGAACTCAAGCTCTGCAGCCTCTGGTCTTGTACTATACAAAATTAAACAAAACTGTATTTAAATATTCAATCTTCAACTGGGTTACAGTTCTAATAATTATATGCCCATGCCTTCCACAGAATTTCTAGGCGTTAACAACTTATTGAGCAAGTCTTAAAGTACTCACCAAATCACGGAACTTGAGAATGTAGAACATCTCGAGGTATCGTCGATTCTCACGCCGCTCTAGTTTTGAAACATGCTTCCAGAAACTATAAACTCCAGCTAATGTCATTAGCCTTTCGGAATAAATGTCCCACGTATACCTATAAAATTATAATTTGCTCTGTAAGCCTCATTTATTACATCCCAAGGAAGTATCGATTTCAGCAAGAAACACAAACCTTTCATAAATTCTTTGAAGTCCCCCATCAGAAATTTTATGCCAGTGACTTGGATCCTCCTTGGATCGTTGAAAGAAATCCGCCATAAGAGCTGCAGCTTGGTCAGGATGATATGGATCAATATTAAACCCTGATACACCATGCTCAATAATCTCAGCAGGACCACCATGGCAAGTGGCAAATGTTGGAAGGCCACAAGTCATTGCCTCTACAACTGTAAGTCCAAATGCTTCATAAATAGCAGGCTGCAAATTAGAGAAATGAGCACTTTAGCATAAAGCCACGAGAATTGTGATTCAATAGAGAAGACCACAAGGATTGTATACCTGAACAAAAGCACCTTTTGTGTCTGCTATGTAGCGATATAGCTCCCCATTGCGTGCTCGATTCATTTGGGCTGATATCCATCGACATTGACCTTCTAAGTTATATTTCTTTATAAGAGCATGCATCTTCTCAATTTCTGCAATTTCTTCTCTGTCTTGGGACTTATTTGGGTCATGGTAGCCACCAACCACAACAAGATTTACCAGTTCCCTCAGTTTGGTGCTCTTACCATACAGTTCAACCAACCCGGTAACATTTTTCACATGGTCCAGCCTTGCCATGGTAAAAATTAAGGGCTTCGATCGATCAGTCAACATACCGCTGCACGATTCACAGAAGAATTAGTGTTTATGGTCTAATATCCACCATAACCTGTGCCAAGAAGTTCTATAAATAGAACTATGTAAATGGTAAAAGGTTTGTTTAGCTAACCATTGTATACCACCTACCATTACCCATGCTACAAGTTTTATTAACAGATCTCTACAGTTAACAATTTATGAGCTGAAAGAATGGACAATGTCTACAATCTGTATGAGTCAAATTTTCTATCACCACTCCGAATGTAGGCTTCACAAAGAACCTTAAGATTTATCTTCTACCCTTGGTTGAGCATTTTCTTTCGTACTTTAAAAAGAATATTTGAGTAGGGGGTAGAACTTTTGACAAGCTGCTTCAAACACATTTGCTGATTTAGTTAACCATAACTCATAGCTGATGGACCTGATCTCAAAATTGAGAAGTCCAAATGATGTAGATTATAAAAAGAAACTGGAAATATACTGTGCCTCCTGCATTCAATGTGGAAAAACCAATATCCTGCCATGTTCCTTCTGGATCCCTCAACTGGGATTGATACTCTACATCTAGGTCCCAGAAACAGAATTCTTGTGAATTATTTGTCAGATGGATTATTTCTTTGATAAAGATTTTTCCTTTTATAATATTATTGTAAAAGGAAAAGAGGCATAGAATGAAGAAGACTCACATGTGCTCGTCATTCTGCTCAGGATCATACAACAATTCTTCAATGGAACCATGTAGTGCTGTAAGTCTTTTTTCCTTGTCAGAATATGGGAAATAGATAGTCATATCTGCCCCAGGAGAGACAATATTGAACTTTGGATCAAAAACATTAATGCCATGAACAACTCGGTACAGCCCTGGAAGAGTGAAAGCTGTGTGGCTCTCATACTGGCCAACAGTATTTTTCCTGAAATAAAAGAATACAAGTGAAACACCTGATCTAACAAGCACCATTAAGGGTCAGACCATAAAAAACACTAAAGTGTTAAGGAAGAATAACTAAGTTCCATAATCAATTTTTCAACTTCTAAATGCAGTGTTAATGCTTGAATAAGCCTTGTTATAAAAGTGAAGTCAGGAAAATTTAATTACCATTATTGATACCCGATTAAAATAAACATAATTGTACCCCAACAAAAGAAATGAATAAACACAACAAATTATATTAAATTAATACCATTGAGCTTTTATATCAACAAATAGATTAAGAAATCTTTTTCCTAGGTGGAAGAACACCTTGAATACCAATATAAACTGTATCTTCATACAAAAATTTTAAGATACATGCAAGTTGACCAAACCCTGGAAAGTGTCAAAAGTTTTTTTGAGCATTTTGAATAAATTATAAATTGAATGGACTTCAGGCTGAGCCTTTTTCTGCCAAATGAATCCATCTGTTTGCTGTACATCTTAACCAAATGGACATTGGAATTGAGCAAGGAAGAAGCAAGATACGTCAGGGTGTAGAGTTGGATCCCCTCGCTATATTAAAAAAATTAAGTTTCCTACTACATAACCCCACCTTTTCCTGTCCCCTCCCCCACCATCTTCTTTGGTGTATTTGAACATGCGGGTTACACCATTGTTCTGAGTCTTTTGGGTCATTAAAAGCAAAATTTCTGGTCTCAAGAACTAACTAGCCTGAGGTGCTGTTGAAGAGGACATATAATCCTTAATGTGGTCTTCAAACAAGGCATTCATCGCATAAAGCAGTAATATGCAACTATGATGCACTCATTGTATAATTATCAATTGATAGTGTTTTAAAAGAGATCGTCAGTCTTTCAAACAATGTCTAATTATTAAGCAGAGATAACAATATCAGAATTCTTTTAAACGCTTGATATGTTTTAAGCGTGGCCATATATAAAACAAGTGGGTGGCCTCGCATAAGTTGCATTGTAATATTGAAACTTACTTATTATGCTTTATTAATGCTTCATGTAGTTTTTTTTCTTAATATCAAAAGTTCAATGCAAAAGCCAGTAGAACCTACACTATAAGGAAAAAGACTTACGTTCCTGCAATCTCCTGGTATGTACTGGTGATGATAAAATCAGCATTGTTCATGGCTAGAAGATCGGCAGTGAACTGACATGAGAAATGGTACTTCTCCTCAAAGTTTTTCCAATAAATATCAGAATCTGGATATTTTGTTTTCTCCAGCGCATGCGCAATTGTGCACTACAGATACCAAAGCTTTTTACCATAAGATTGCCCTCTCAGCAGATAATAGCATGAATGTCTCATTTGCATTATCATAATACAAGAAATCATTTCTAACCTGTGTGACTCCCATTTTATAAGCTAGTAAAGATGCAACAAGGTTTCCATCACTGTAGTTTCCTATAATAAAATCCGGTATGCCCTGTAGCTCAGCAACAAGTTCACTTGCTGCATCCTGATCAAACACAACCAGAAATGATAATAATATTAGCAAAAATTGTTTTTATTTTCTGCAAGCCTGGATACAATGACTCCCAAGTGGGGCAGGGTGCTATTGAATAATAAAGGACGTGGCGATGCGGGTATTAAATGGTACATTAATAAAGCTTATCAATAAAACTTAAAAGAAGTAACAATGGTCAAGCTTTAATGGTAAGGTTAATCAGATTCTCTTAAGAGCAGTAAATTTTTTTTAAATAATTAAATAATTTGCATGCAAAGCTGATTGAGCAAGCAAGATGTAATTTTATCCAGCCTTTCATTTCCCCACTTCCAACCCACCTGAAAACAAAAGAATAATGCTTTTATTTAAAGAAGCTAATTCTGTGATGTTTAAAAACACCATTTTTTTTCGAATAAATCTTCACAACCTCCTCACACTCCACACTCAAATTTTTTTTAATTTTTATTATTTTTTTCTTTTATCAAATATTTATTATATGAATAATGAATAGCAAATTTAAAATATTAAAAAATTTAAAAATTTAAAAAAAATGTGGAGTGTGGAGTGTGGTGGAAGTTGGGTAGCAAAACTCTTGTTTTTCTCTCACAAGGAGTTTGGACTTAAATGTATATGATCACAAAATGAAGCATAGATTTAAAACAAGAGAACTCCATAAGAAGAGTAATTCACTTTACATGTAAAATACTTTTACCTCTGCAAAGGTCTCCAGATAGGGCCACACATCAAATCTTGAGATCCATTCACGAAGAACTCCTTTCTCTGACCTAAAAGGAACTCGCAAAATATGTGCATGATCAGTTCCACTGACTCGTTCCAGCCGCTGATTGCATGTGGTTCCTTTTGAATCAGGTATTAACCTGGTCACCTTGGATAACCAGTAGAAGAAGTACAGTGTTAAAAAGAACATCAGGAAAGGTTATCTAAACAATGTCTACCGATCAAAGCTAAGCACAAAAACACTTACAATAAGAATCCTAGGAGTGATATCCAGTCCCTGCTTACGTATTCTAAGAAGCATTTCTTTCTCCAGTGCACGAACTTGGTCCAGTATGTACACAACCTTTACATTAAAAAAAACGACAGAATTTAACCAGAGTTCACGCCAATCTATGAAATGGAAGGGAGAAAAAATGAACAAACGAGCTAGACAAAAGACAGAAAAAAAAAGGGTGGCATGTATATTTTGCAGCTCAATTTTAATGATTTATTTCGAAAAAAAAAAAAAATTTGAATACCTGGCCACCAGTGTCCGGTAAACCAAGAACATTTGCTTGCCCAAAATAACCATGTGGAGATAAAATGACAACGTTAAACACCATGGGTATTCTCCCAAGGAATGTCTCTAATGTAGATGGGTCAGGGGCCTGAAGGATGTCCAAGAGAAGATGCATCATCTCCAATACTCGTTCTGCTTTATCACCCCAACCTCTTTCAAAACCCATTCCTTGTAATCTGCATGCAAGTGTAAAAGTAAAACCAGAAAACATCATGGAATTGAAACTCTTGACATATTACCAATCAGNGAGTATCAAACGGAAGCTTAGAAATATATTCCTCAGCTTTGGCCAATGCAGACTGAAGTCGTGATATGCTCTGTATCCGATCATTTAACATCAGCGCCTGCACATGCACATAATCCTTAATCAAAACATATAGCTCTTCAAATTTCCCATACGAAGAAAGATTTTAAATATTTTTTTCAAGATATTCCACTCTTAACATCAACCCCTGCACATAATCCTCGAGCAAATCGTATAGCTCTTCAAATTTCCCATACCAAGAAAGATTTTGAAGAGCTATACGTTTTTTATTAAGGATTATGTGCATGTGCAGGCGTTGATGTTAAATGATCGGATACAGAGCATATCACGACTTCAATCTGCATTGGCCAAAGCTGAGGAATATTTCTAAGCTTCCGTCTGATAGGGAGCGTACGCATATTCACAATCCCCCGAGGGGGGGGGCAACGTACACATATTCAAAATCAGAATAGGGAGTATCAAACGGAAGCTTAGAAATATATTCCTCAGCTTTGGCCAATGCAGACTGAAGTCGTGATATGCTCTGTATCCGATCATTTAACATCAGCGCCTGCACATGCACATAATCCTTAATCAAAACATATAGCTCTTCAAATTTCCCATACGAAGAAAGATTTTAAATATTTTTTTCAAGATATTCCACTCTTAACATCAACCCCTGCACATAATCCTTGAGCAAATCGTATAGCTCTTCAAATTTCCCATACCAAGAAAGATTTTGAATATTTTTTCAAGATATTCCACTCCAGAGCATAATAATACCAAATACGATTATATCCACAGTATGCAAATAAAGGATATTACACCACGACACCTTAAGAAAAACAACTAAAAAGTAAATTTGAAGTTTTGATCATTTCCAAGTAAAAATTATGATATAGCACAGTGAAATTATTGGAAAATTAAATCAACATTGGAGAAGGCCCCTTGCTTAGCAAACTTACACTTCCTTTATATTTGTATGCTCGGAGGAAATCAAGTAATGGCTCCAACGACTCTTTGTTACGAAACATAATTGAAGAAAGGTGACGGTTGAGGAACTGAACACCATTGCCAATGGATGAAGACCGGCTGGGGCGAGGAAAATTTGCATTGAACGGCTCAAAATCGAGCTCTAGTACATAGTTGTCACTGGGCCTAACCCAGAACAAATACAGAAAACAAAACATTATAAAGAAATATTCGTAGTGTTATTAGCTAAGATATACATAATCTAATATATAATTTTTCATATAATAAATTTTCAGTGTAAAGAAATTGCTTACTGGTCTACAAGTTCTTCTTTGAAGTGAAGATATTCAGACACGCTCAGTTGCTCCACACTGAGTTGATGGACGTTAACACGAACATACTCCCAAACACCAGGTCTTGGGCGAATTGCTATGGCCACAAATGGAGGCAGAACTATGGCTTCCTGTCACCAAAATAAACCTCCTTTTTTATATAAAGTGAAAAGATTAGCTGTTTCATATAACTTGATGATATGACAAATACACTTTGAGAACAAAATTCACAAAAATAAGGACAGCATTTTTACTTTTTAACAGCTTCCAAGTGAACATTCCCCGTTAAAGTTTCGTCTAGGCTCACCATAATTTCAGTATCGGGTTGGCCTTGGTATTCTACAAAATTGCTTCTCTTTCTTAACACAACCAAACCCCCAAAGAAAAAAAATTAATATACAAATAAGTATTTAGCCAATATATTAATAGAGAACATGACGATGCATTGAAACTATTCAAAAGTAAAACAAGTTTTTCTAACTCTAAAAACATGTACTTAAAAACAGCTGATCGGCTAAGGTAACCACCTGAAACATGATTCTTTATCAATCAGAATATGACTTCCCAAAGTGAATAAAAAAATATCAACAAAAACTTCAAAAAATTTTTCCATTTCTTTTCCTATTTCACCGCATACTAGAGCTAAGATTAACACATCGGCTTCCCATAAGAGGCAATGGAAACTGGAAAATAAAAAATAAATAAATAAAAACTGGATTTGAGTGACAAAAATTGGTTCTTTGTAAACAGACAGGGCTCAGAAGAGAAAATTCACCTGTGCAGATTTGAGGATCTCGCTAAAAGGACCATCCCGGAGTTGTAGCCTGGATTCATCGTCACCGATGCAATTGTCAAGCTCATCTATCAGGGTATGCGGTTGCAGAATCCCTTTACCCTGAGCCACGTACCTTCAAACCCAACAACCAACCAATACTGATTCAATCAAATCCTCAAAACTCACAAACAAACGACAGGGTCTGACAGAAACATCCAAAAAACTGTCACTATCTAAAATGATCTAACCCTCTGTTAGGCTGACGAGAAAGGTGGAAAAAAGAAAATGCAAGCACCGAAAAGAAAAGAAAGAAAGAAAAGAAACGAGTACTCGTGAACGCATTGATCAGAAGCATCGTGATCTCATCCTTAATTTAAATAACAAAAAAAGGCATAAAAAAAAAAGTATATTTTCCCACATTTTTTGGAAACAAAACAGAGTATGCAGAGAGAAGTAGAACGAACCTGGAGAGAAGGGAGACGAGTTCGTTACGGTGAGCAGAGAGAGTGTCCTCCACCCTGTCCCTCATGCTTGGGATTCGAGTTAACTTAGGGTTAGACATAATTAAATCTCAAAGCGAAGACTTGCCTTTGTGTGAGTTTCAGAGATCAAACCAGAAAAAGAAAGCGAAGGTGGCGAAGTTGAAAGGCGTATGGATACTGTGATTGGAGTGGATAAGATGCTATTTATAAGGAGAAGAAAGGAGAAGGCGTGTTCGAAATTGTGGGAGACATGACGTTTTGGAGGGACAAATTCAAGCCGGTGGTCTGTGACCGTGATGTCAAAAACCAGGGGGCCGGAGAGTTTGCTGTTTTCGGTTTTGGTTTTTGTGCAGTGTTTTCTGGTTTTCTCGGTGGTCATTATTGTAAACTTTGCCACTGCCCTACAATCGTGACAAGTGTATGCGATTGCAATTTTAAACGGTCATCGTTAGCATGATCCATGTTCATTGTTCTGGGTCCTGGGACATGTCGTTTCCTAATTCCAACCCTTTCCTTCTCTCTTCTCTCTCTTTTTTTTTTTTTTTTTTTTTTTNATATCCATGTTCATTGTTCTGGGTCCTGGGACATGTCGTTTCCTAATTCCTACCCTTTCCTTCTCTCTTCTCTCTTTTCTTTTTTTGTTTTATTGTTTTCCTATGAGGATAATATGTCAATGATAAAGCAACACGTGTGATTATTAGGTTGAATGGGTCTACTTTTCTTTTTGAAAAAATTTATTTATTATTTATTTTTTCATCATTTCATGACATGACGTTAGATAATAAATTTACAAATAAAATATAACAAATGTAGCATTACTCTTTTCTTTTTCCACAACAAATCAAGTCCTACTTTTTTCTCGACAAATATGTTAAATAAAATAAAAAAAAAGTTTTTCAATAAATATATGGTATAGAGTTGATGAGTATAATTTTTCATATTCATATAGATAATGATAGAGATCAAGATGGCTTGTTTGCACAAACAAAATTCTTAAAATTTATCGTAATTTCATTTTTAAACATCACTCAAATACAAATCATTTTTTAATTTTAAAATTTTTATATTTTCATTTAATCATTATCTAATCGTTATTCAAACACAAAAATCAATTATTAGTTAATTATTTTCTTAAATATAAACATTCTATTACTAAAATTTTATAAAATCTCATAAGTTGTATTAATTATTAGTTAATTATATTACCATCAAATAATTTCAGTTAGATAAATAAAATATATATCTGAACTTATAAAAGTTAAATTGAGAATTCTTATATTTAAAATATAGCAACACTATTCTTTCTTAAATCTTATCATCTTTAGTTATATTTATTGATGTAGTACAATTCAAATACTTTTATAAGTAGATCACTTAAATGACAAATACTTAACATGTCTTATATAACAAGTATGATTAAAAATAATAAATTTCTCTTTTATGATAAATAATTTATTTATAAACCCCACAACAAAATTCAAAACATGCAACCTTTTCAGACTTTCAAGGATGGATGCAAGTTAATGATAAGGAATAAAATAATTAAATACTCAAAATTCTGAAGTAAGAAAAAGATATATAATGAATACAAGATATGTCTGTTTTCATCTTTAAAAAAAGAAAAAGAAAAAGAAAAAGAAAAGGCAATGCTATCCAAAATTCCACACTTGGCCAATCATGATTGGAGGCTCAAACTCTCAATTTGATCCATCACCTTCCTGCCTCTTAATAATGTTTGAAAAAGAGTTTAACGAATAATGTTAGATAAAATTATAATTATGTAAGTTTTACGTATTTATTAAAAAAATAAGATTTATGATTAGAAAAATTAATTTTTTATATAAATTTTATATTTATTTATTTTTATAAAATGAGTACGCGGTTGTGATATTTACATATTTTATAACTATAAATATCATTTATAAAAAATTAAATTATCCTCGTTTATCTCTTACAAATATCTTGTAAATTGAACCTATTTCTACTACTGTTTATTTATTTGACTATTATAAAAAAAATGTGCAAACCCAACTGGACCGTCGCCAACATGTATGGATACTAGAACCTTGTCCCACACATCTCTAGAAGATAATTTATCTTATTCTGACCACATTCAGTGCTGCCTTTGATTTCCTTTATGGCCTTGACATTGGTATTATAAGAGTCTTGCTGTTTACGATCGATCTTGCATTATGTGTCGTAAGATCGCTCGACAATAGTTTGCTTTATGATAATTCAAATCATTTTACTATTATTTAAAAATTATTTTATTATTATTCACAAATTTTTTATATCATTTCATCTTATTTTATCTCAACAATTAAACGAAATCTAATTGAGAGAAACGTATATATCCTCGTTAAAAGGATCGATGAAGTTCCAAGTTCCAACAATTATTGAGTTAAAGCCAAAGTTATTTTCTGAATATATATATATATATATATATATAAATGTTCTTAGTACCCAAATATAGTAAACAAATGAAAAGATCAACATATCTAGCAACGAGTAGTAGATGCTCTGGTTTTGGTTTACTGCCTCGGCCCATGGTTGTTTCAACTTGGAAGATCAAAGCACCAAATGGTTTCTGTACAACGTACCCATGAATCGAAATCCGGATAATATCTTCTTCTTCTTCTTGATCTTTTGTTTAGACCAAAACTTCTGGACAACGCGTACGATTTCAAGCCTTTAATTTGTCTTCATTTGATTTAAAAATTAATTAATATATGGGTCCACCACTATATATTACCGTCAAACGCCTCCTGATTTCTGAAGCGATGATCATTGTCGTTTCCTCGAGGATAATATAAATTGGATTAATGGGGAGGCTTATCTAGTATCTGGCCTTCTTCTGTAGTCCTAAGGTGTAAGGATTAACAAAGATCTTAATTAATATATATATATATATATGTTTAATAATTATTTCATAAATCAATCATAGTAATTCCAACCTAGCTGGCTATTCTTTTGCCCAATTTCAAGGGAGAAAAAAAAACTTTCATTACCTTGGCCTTAGGGCCGGCCAGAAGTATCATTCCCCGGATTAGGACAAAAAAAAAAAGATAGCAACATATTCATTGCACAAAAGGATAATAATTTCTTCCTCTATGTATTTGTTGTCTTCAGATTCGATAAAAGGGTTTTATGGATATAGAAATATTATCGATCAATTTTATTTCATTATTATAATTTTTTTAAAATTTTTATACAAAATATAATAAATAGTTTTAACTTTTTTAAATTTCAAAACAATAATAATATTAAAAAATAATATTATCATAATATTTTATTCAACTCATCTAAAACTAGTTCATCTCATCACATTATCCAAACGAACCCTTAGAACTAATAATTTATCAGAATATTCATGATTAAAAATTCAGTGTTTAGTGTGATAGGGTACTTCAAGTCAATCTTGGGTTAACCTATTTATATTTGGTTAATAAACTTGCTTAATCCACAATTGATGTCATAAATTAAATTATATTATATTCTTACCCTTAGAAAATAAAATCTTGAGATCAATAACCGATCATATTGATGTTCGATGATAAGGAGATTTAATTTGGGTTATTTAGATGAATTTATTTGAATATAAGATAGTGCGAGCAATAAATAATTTGATTAATATTATTTACGACATCATCTGCAATATTACTTTAACAATATTATTGATGTGACAGGCATACATTCATTATAAAAAAAGAAAAAGAAAAAAAGATTAGAATTAAAAAATGAAATTATTATAAGGTTATAAAAAACATTATCAATATTGAGTAAGCTGATAGCGACACGTTCAATCTTGAGGCAGGTACTTAAGGGTCTAGGCCATCATCTTCCAGAAAAGCACCTTTAGATTGGTGTGCAAGGGAATAAATATCAATTAAACACGTTATAAAGAAGAATCCAATGGAAGGCAAGGAGGAACTTTCTACCTAAGACTTTATAATATTCGTGTCAAAGTTTTTAAGTTGGAATACTCAAGATGGTCTTGAACATACATGTCAAGTTTGTGACCCAACACGTACAACTTTCCATTCAATATATATATATATAAGCCGTGATGCAAAATACAGGTATATATGTTATTCAAAAATATATACCTGTATAATATATATATATTTATAAAATATTTCTCTACGAAAAGCTATATATATATATCGTATGCAACTGAAACGGCCAATTCTCTTTTGGTCGACGTTAATGATATATGCTTGGGAGCGAATCTAGTAAAAAGTTTTGAGATATATTGATATGCAGGAATCTCTCCGATCGAATAACTAAAGTGGATGACATGACCAAATTAAGAAGAATCTGAAAAGTAAATTTCAACAGTGTCCTGCTACTGCACGCAATTTGACTTGGAATAAGAATTACCACCTTTTTTTCTTCTTTCTTTTTCTTTTTTTTTTTTTTTGGAGTGACTTAGCTAGCTAGAGTACTACGTACGTACATACTCATGATATATAAGTTATATATATATATATGTATATAACGATTCTAGATAAGAAGAGATACCGAATTAAACCGGTACTTACATTAACTAAATTACTGATACAAACTTCTTGTTATAGGATGAGCACACCACGTTCTCTTCTTGTTCTAAGAGTATTCATGAGCTTAATTTCAACTTTATATATTATCTATATCAGTGGCGTAACCAGCAATTATGTTGGGGGTTTTACTGTGTGACATATTTATATAAAGAGTAATATTAAATATAGTCTTAAAGTGTACAAGCTCTACGCACTCTATTTGAAAAAAAAATAAGGTTTACTATTAAAAAATAATTTTTTTTTTTCATGTGGAAATTAGATTTACCAACTCTTTTCAAAGGAAGTGAGAGGAGCTTGCACATGATTTTAGAACTGCAAACATTATTTATTTTTTGTGAATTAAAAAGAGATTGAAAAATTATAAAAACATAACTACAAGTTATTTTTCATATAGATGATCATCCACCTTAAATTATTTTTCTTGTATTTTCACTCTAGATTCCATATTAACAAACCTAATTATTATATTGTATAATAAAAAATTTTGAGATCCATATTAATAAGTTTATTATTTATCGTAAACTTAATTTTAATTTTAATTTTGGAGAAGCCACATCTTTGAAAATAGATAATATATAGAAATTAAACAAAATTTTGGAATTATAAAAAAAACTGGAAAAAGACATTTATAAATATATTGAAATTTTAAAAAATTTTAAAGAGTATACGGAGATTATAAATTTTTTTTAAAGAGTCATTTTTTATATTTATAGAATTATATATAAAATCTATGAGGTATTTTATAATTTCAAAAAGTCTTGGGGGCCATTACCGTCGCTTAGGACAACGTGGGTCCGCCACTGGCGTTGTATGATCTAATCTTAAAACACACTTTTAAATCCAACATGCAGGAATACATGACGATCATATTCACCAGGACTCAAATCTTAAACACAGTGGAGCTAAGGGAGGAGATCAACATAATGGAATTAATCATGAGTGCAAGCTGTCTCTTTATATATATAAATATATATATATATATTCAATTTGACCATTAATTAAAAAATGAACGACAGGTGGGTGCATGTGTGGCATTCATATTTTTCGGGTTGGAAATCTATCAAAAGTTAGCTCCCTTTTTTGTTTTAAACGGTGAATTTTAGCAGGTGGTAGTTGAATTAATTTGTAGGGATATCGATCTGATCCGCGGAACTTATCTTATCCATTTGCATGATCGATCTTTTTCAGATAATCACCGGCCGTTTTGGATAAAGCTCCATAGTGCTGCCGAGGCAAAAAAGCTACAAACAAAAAAGGAAAAAATAGATCTTTTCGGAACATTCCCGATCAATTATTGTTGCCATCCCTCGTCAGCTGCCATGTCCACCACTCCAACTGGTTCATCTGGCATCCTCATATTGCGGATCATACAGATATCCATGTTAATTATTAAAAAAAAAAAAAATTCTATTTATCATCCATATATCGTAGATGAATATGTGATTTATTATTTTTATTATTTTATTTAAATTCACATATTGATTTGTAAATATATATCATATGTGTTTAAATAGAAATATAAAAATGACAAATTATAAGAATAATAAATAACAATATTTCTCAAAAATGCCTTCATCTCAATCGTTTTGTTTGGTTAAGGAAAAGACAGCTGATCACTAAGTACTAGATCATAGACTAACTTACACAAACAGAGCACTTCCAATAGCTTCTTCATCCTATACTTTAAAATACATCATCAAAACTTACTTTTTCTATTTTACATACTGACTTTTACAATATATCATACATCAGCTTCTTTATTTTTTCTTCATATCATTTAAATATTCTATTTTTTAATATTTTTTATTCATTTTAAATGAATCTTATAATACCAAACAACTATCAAATAAGTGAGAAAATAATTAAAAATGTTTTAGAGGATGAATAGTATTCTCTAGATGTAGAGAATTGCTATTGCAAATTGTAAAATGAAGAAGAATATACAAAATTTATTGGAAGTTACTTTTGATCAATTTTTTTTATATTATACAAAATATTATATTTTACAAGAGCTATTGAGAGTGCTTAAGAAATGAATTATTAAGAGTTGCTAGCACATGCCAGCACCACTTTACTTTTAGAGATGGATAAGAAAGGTACGTTTTGCATCACCACGCACAGTGCCACCGAAAGCAAATTTATTCCTTTTCTAAGACAAAATGGATAGCAATATGAACAACCATCATGTTGCATGTACAGATAATGCAAAAAGTTTAAAGAAAAATATCATGACTATAAAAAGCTAAGCGTCCATGGCCTTTGTGCAGCACGTTCAGTAGTAGTTAATTACTTGTTAAGTTCTTAGTGAAGAGAGAGTTATACGTACGTAGTCGTACTTGGGTTGAGATGGCAACTTCGACTGAGCTTGAGGCAATTGGAAATGAAGCGTTTGCGTTGCTGGATGAGTGCTTGGGGCGTAAGCCAAGGCCCCCTGCACACAACCATCATCAGCATATCTATCGTCCAGTGCTGCATCCACTTCCATCTGCTACGTCTACAATTAATCATACCAAAGCGGCCATTGATTGCTATCAAGCAGCCCAAATGTTTGATGCTGTTTTGATTGTTGACTATCGCAACAAGAAACCCCGGCCATCACCTTTTCGTAAGTAATTTAGGCTATACATAGTTATGGTTAAAAGTCCCTCATGTGTTAGTTTGTATCCTTGATGAAGAATGAATACGTACAGAGATATAATATGGAACGGCCTACAGGATTAATGGCAAATTAAGATGCCACTGATCTTCTAAGTGCCTGTTGTTAGTAGTAATGATCTCCCTTGTAATCAGAATCCGTGTCAGTATTAATTAAAGTGCAGTACTATAACTTAGCAAATCTCTCCCTCTCTCTCTCTCTCTCTCTCTACCAATAACTTATGGTCAGACAAGTTAAAAGAGAAAAACTAGGGCATAGCAAGGTTGTGTGAAGTGAACAAGCATGAGTTTGTACTACTAATATCATCATATTACTATATTTATACATATATATATATATGCATGGTTAAGGCCTAGTTTGGGTGGCGAAGTATTTTGAAGTACTCTCAAACATTCTCACTATTATTTTCTGCTTTATTATTACTTTTTATCTACTTTTATTACTATTCATTACTTTTCACCTAATTTTTACTACTATTCAATATTCTATTATTACTTTTTACCTACTTTTTATTACTATTCACAAACATTCTCAAACACTTTCACTATTCAAATCAAGCCTAAATATCGAATGAGAATTCAGCAACCAGCTGGTTACATGCAAGATCCTATTTTCAACATATATGGTGTAATTAACTCAATCGAGTGTATTTTCAACATGAAAAATGCTGGAGGTAACCGGGAGAGGGAATCGTCGTGCAACCGTGGCTGACGTGGACAAAGTAAAACGTCACCGTTTTATTCAATTGGTTAAAACCGTGCATTCATTCCGTCCATCAAATCTGTGTCTTTTCCTGAATCCCCTTTTCCCTTTGTCTTCCCCATCCTTTCCTCTTCGTGTTCCCCACCATTTCCCCCCCTCTCCCTTCGAGATCTGAAATGCTATTTGCATAAGAACACCCTGAGATCAGTAAGAGTGAGAGGAAGAGAATGTGCAGGTTGATAGATTGCTGAAAGTTGTCAGCCAAGCCTGCTTCCATGCAGTTCAAAATGAGTGGCTTCATTTGCGAGTTGTAGTGCAGGTCCTTTATTCGAGCATCTTAGAGCTACCACATCAGCTGGAAAAAGCACACCTGAGGTTCCTTGTTCACAAAATCCATCACCTTCCCGAAGTAGAGGCAATTAGCATCGTAGTTTATAAAAATTGCAATGCAGTTTGGCAGCCAGTTTATAATTCATGAGTTGATAATAGGAAATTAGAAGCCACTGACGGCCAGTTTATAAAAACTCAGAGGCAAATAAATTCTTTTATGCTCTCCCTTATTCTCACCAAAAAAAAAAAAAAGAGCACAAAGTGAGTTAGATCTGAAGCACACTTCAACGACCCACGAAGACGAACTGCTTTTTGAGTGGGTTAGAGTAATGTCGTCGACAAGCACAGAAACCCAAATCTCTGCTTTCTCTCCTCCAAAGTCCATGAAGACGACCCCGCGAACAAAAATCTCTGCTTTTCCTCCTTAGTCGTCGTGTTGTTTGAGGCCATGTACTTCGTTTATTTTTTTTTATTAAATTGACTGATGTGGCATGCCGATTCCCCTGCAGTTTCCCACCCCTGTTGTACGTAGAATTGCCCTTTCAACATACAAATTACCTTGAATCCGAAATCATAAGCGCGGCGGCGTGCGTTGTAACAACTCGGTTCAATATTTTTAAGGATAGAACATTGATAATTTTGGCGGGCCTAAATTATGTTTACATGAACATTTTGGATAAGACCATAAACTATACTTTATTGAGGTCGTCTAAGAGTTTTAATTAGGCTTATAAGCCCAAAAGTCTAATTTAAAGGCCCGTTAAGGTTTAATTGGATGATTTTGAGATGACATTAAAGGACCAATAGTTTTAGAAGCTCATTTAATATTTAAGGAGCAAGCGGACCCATATTTAAATTGGTATTAGGCTTAATAATATATTTCAAATCCCTGAAACCCATGAACCCAAGCCCATGACACTGGACCTAGCCCATGTACGTATGTAGAGACCCAATCCGGTTGCAAACACCCCTAGATAAAACCCACGCACTATTTTCTTCCTCCTTGTAACAAAACCCGTGCATCGTTTTTCTTCATCCTTACAAAACTAGGGTTGTTGCGCCTCCTTTTCATCCTCGCCATATATATAAAGGGTAGCGATATAGTTACTATTTTTTTACTACTCATTTATTATTTATAATGTATTTATTTTCATCATTTTTTAAAATATTTTTTTAATGTCTTTAATCATTAAGAAAAAAATTTTAAAAATATATAATTTTACTAATATTCACTTCTTTAAACCAAGGCCGGCTCTTCCATTAGGCCAGTTAGGCAATTGCCTAAGGCCCCTAATGGAAGAAGGCCCCCTTAAAAAAATATATAAAGTATAATTTTAAATATATATATACTCAATAAAAAATTTTAATTAACTCAATGAAAATGAGAATATAAACAAGATCAAATAGATATTATATCATTATTAGTTTTTAAAAGTATCACATATAATAATTATTTTACCTATTCTCCTTCTAAGAATACACTTCTCTTTTCTCATTATTAGTTTAATATATAATTAATGTGAAAATTATAAATAATAAAATTTAATTTTCTAGTGTTCATAAAAAGTTTTTGTATAATCCTTTGAAGAGGTAAGGGCCCACCTTTTTCAAATATGTAAGTTGTTTATAGAACTTTATTGACAATAATGATTATAATTATGTCTAAGAGTATAAAGTACTTGTAAAACTAGATTTGATAAAATTCTCTCTAAATCAAAAATTTCCTAATAAAGATTAAGTCAGTTATTAATTGAAAATGTGTTATAAAATCTTAATCAATAATTTTACTTTACAAAATGATATGAATTATTTTTAAATAAAAATATAATATAAAAATAAAATAAAAATATTTAATTTTACCTAAAAAAAAAAATCCTCACTTAAAATTTTAACTTTAGGCCCCAGAACGTATTGAGCCGGCCCTGCCTTAAACATTAAGTAAAATAAAAAATTAAATATAAAAAGAATAATGGATAAGTAGTAGGAGGTTCTACCATTTTCCATATATAAATATCTATGCTAGGTCAGGAAATAACCTTAAAACAACCCCCACGCACAGGAGCGTTTCCCCATTCGTTGAAACCCAAGCATCACACGACCAACTCCACCGTCCCAGTCGCAGCCCTATGGATAATTGTACTCAACCATTAGTGCCTTTCAGCCATGTCACAAACAAACTCAACTGTAGCCCAGCCTTGAACCTGCAGTGGAGCCACCATAAACCATCCTTGCCTCACGTAGTCACTGCAACATGGTCAGCCCCAACTCCTCCTCAAGCCGCCGACCAACAGCAAGACACGCCGTTGTGCTCCGGTTTCCTCCCCAAGACCACAAACACCACATGGCAGAACCTCCCTCACACCAGAACCACCACGAGCCACCCACTATCAGAAGCAACCACCCTAGCATTGCCTAGGACCTCCCCATGACCATCACCATGAGCTACCTTTTATTTTTTCCCCTACATCCACCGTTGCACCAGTCCACCACCAGAGCACTAGTCCACCATTGCACCACCCCTTAAGCTGTTGCTTTCACGCCGGAACCACCATAGTCAGCCTCCCACTACCATGCCCAGATATTGCCACGCACGTCCAGAATGACCCAAGCCGAGACTGGTTGAGACCGACGTGATAACAAGCATCAAAACCCTCGTCCTCTCGGTTTGCACCACACAGACGAGCACTGGCCATCGACGACTGCTCAGCCACACCCAACCAAAGGCCGCCAATCAACACACTACCCATCTCTCTCTCTCTCTAGCTCTTGGTATCTCTCCCCTTCTCTTGTACATGTTATGGGTTATGGGTTATGGGTTTGGGTTAAGTGTTATGGACTTAACTGGGGTATACATATTAATGAGAGTGTAGGCCCATGAAAGGTTAGGGTAATTTTCTAGAGGTCGGAAACCGAAGTTGGATTCATGAACATGAGGTTTATGGTTTTAACATCGATATCAGAGTTAATGTGATTTTTAGGGTTTAATGAAACTAGATGGACTGCTGGGACACTGAAATTATGAGGGTTTTAAGGTTTAATAAAATATAGGTTAATTTAGAATTTTAGGTTTTAATTGCAAGTAATACTTAAGTGAAAATTTACGTAATCTACGTGTCTATTTTATAAGGTGACGATTTTAATAATTGTTTGACACTGTTATAAGGAAATTTAGAGCATGACCATTGGGATAGTGAAATTATGATGATTAATATTTGCTTGGCACTTTTGTAAAAAAATTATGACCATTGGGACAGTTAAATTATGAAGATTTCCTAAAAATCATTCTTTAAAGTCTACAAAATGTAAAACCTCGAATTTCCTAAAACTCATTCCATAAACTATGCAGAATTTAAAACCTAGGCTCTGATACCCAACTATCACACCCTGTAATTGAGGTGAACCTTTTTAGCCTAAAATCCAAAAAATATAAAACTTAGATATAATAATCCTCCAAAATCAAATGTCTCAAAAATTCTTCCAAACAAAATAAACTAAACAGTGGCAAAATTTCTTTTAAATCAGAATAATCCATTTATGCCACCTAGCACTTATCTCACATTTATCTTATAAACATGTCACGTGCCATCTATTCCATCTGTCACAACCATCAAGTATTTGAAAAAAGATGGATAAAGGGGTGAGTCCACTGACTCAGAAAGCAGCGAACTTATACTAATGTGTAAATATGAGCTAGTTATAGAATGTAGAAACAAACAATTCCAAAAATAAGACAGTGGTATTTTCATAAGCATTTCATTACAATAATAATATATATAAAAGACCTTAGGCACAAGTGTATTGAATAACATAAAAAATAGAAACAGAGGCATGCTTACTTCGGTTGCAGGGTTGTACATGTCTGCGGTTAGACAAGCAGAACATAAGTCACTAAATTGTCACCAAAGTGATTCATTCAAAATAGAGACCATGTTTACCCTCGTGGTAGGGTTGTGTATTCTGTGAAAGCCAATCAGAACATAAATCACCTTGACACCAAAGTAATTGCACTCATAATAGAGTCCATGTTTACCGTTGTGACAGGCTTGTGCGTTTTGCTGATAACAAAGCAGAACATAAATCACATTGTCACTAAAGTGATTGCACTTAAAACACAAGTCGTCTTTACTCCCGTGGTAGGATTGTGCATTCTACAGATAGCGAAGTAAAATATAAATACCTTGTCACCAAAGTGATTGCACTCAAAACGGAGACCATTATTATATTTTGTGACAAGGCCATATATCATAAACTACTATTATATCCCGTGGTGGAGGTTAGAAATCAAAGACAACTATTATATATTTGTGGTGGGGCCAAAAATCAGAAGCTACTATTATATCCCGTAATAGAGCTATAAATTAAAACATAATAGAATCTTATGCCTTAGGATGAATCTTATATCTTATGCTAACAAAACATGCATGTTCTTCTCTCTCTCTCTCCACACACACACACACACATATATATATATTTATATGAGAAGTGATATTTGAATATCTTTACACCACATATTATCTACATGACATAATTTTATTTTTAAAATTTAAATTTTAAAATTTATCTTCGAAATTAAATTAGAGTATTGCTACTGGTACCAATAATCGATACTGATAGCAGGACCGATAAGTATACTTTTGTTTTTTTTTCTTTTGTTTTATCTATTTTTTAAACGTCTTTGAATATTAAAAAAGAAAAGAAAAAATATACAAATTCACGAATAATAGCTTCTTTAGTTATTAAGAAATTGAAAAAAAAAATACAATCGGTTAAACTATCAGTTTTTCTAGCATTTCTCATTAAATTATAGTACATGAATAATGTATAATGTAAAGATCTTCAAATAACATTATTATATATATATTTATATATATAATCAAATGCTGGGGCCGGTAGATCATTGAGGATATATGGATCGATCATGGATATATGAGTAGCGTACGTCTAGAGGTGGCCAGGGGTCCAATCTATGATATTGGTGGCCTACGATCTGGTGATTTGTCGAGTTGGTTTTATTTTCATATAATTAAAAAAATGAGCTGAGTAAATTTGTCATATATGTACAGTAATTTTTCATGGAGTTTTTCTTTTCCAATACTTTTTCTTGTCAAAAATAAGGTCGGGTGAATGAGATAGTTTTATATAAAAATTAAAACTTAAAAAAAATATTATTAAAATATTATTTTTAACATTATTATTATTTTAAAATTTTAAAATATTAAATTATATATTATATTTTATGTAAAAATTTAAAAAAATTATAATAATAAGACAATCGTTTATATATTCAAAGGATTAAAAAAAAAAAAAAATCCAAACGAAAGCAGTAAAGTTCTGGCTCTGTGCGGAAAGCCCATTTCCGCTTGGATAGTCGGACCATTATACCCTCTTAAATTTCATTTACGTGGGCAGAAGCATAAATCAAGAATAGGTATTTCCTTTTTTTTTTTTTTTCTTTTTTTAAAAATATATTTAAATATATTTAAAAAATAAAAAAAATACACCAAACCACTTAAAATTATTAAATAAAAAAAAGAAAGAAGTTTTTTGACCAGCGGTTAGGGCGGTCAAACTTAAGCAACAGAGAAGCTTTTCCCATCAAGAATTAATGAGCCATGTACGTTGTTGGGAAGTCTGGATTATTCAAAGTTTGTTTTTTGTTTTTTCTAATGAACTGCCCTACAAAGTTTAGAATCATATATATCGTATATTGTTTTAAGCTTTTTATAAACAAAAACCTCGTTGGAGTCATGAATTTATATTTTTAAAACTCTCTTTAATTAAAAACTTCATAAAAAATTGCGAATAATGGCCGGAATTCATTCATATAATTACAGAAAAATTAGTAAGCAATATATAATAGGATTGCAATGCAAAATCCTGAAATCGTGTATTAATTAATTAATTAATTAATTAATAAAATGATCTCCAAATTAACAAAAAAACAAGAAAGCCATCCCACCGGAAATCTTTTTGGGTAAAATTCTGTTTAAGGGACATTTACATATTATGGGTGCAGAAAGGTTATAACTAATATTGGGAAAGGATCAATGCATGCCCTGTCATGGAGAAACCTAGTCACTAACTACTTTCTCTAAATGATCTTCACTACTCGTTTCAGTTGAATCTGCTAAAGATAGTTAAGTTGGTAACAGATTACTGAAGGTATATATAACTTAGCTTAAATCAAGACATATTGCATAAGTCCCAAAGCCTCGAGCCTCGACCCTCGATCGCTAGCTTTTACATAATTTAGAGACATAGATTCGCTAGCTAGCTAGCTGCATTAGTTTAAGGCTAATATGGCGGTCATCACAGAAAGATTTCAAGCAAAGGTGGCCATTCTCGCCCTAGGATTAATATTAGCTTTGCTCTCTTTTATGGCCGAAGCTACAAGTCGTGGCCCTGTCGAAGGTCATTCTGGAGTTTTCGATGTTAAATCCTACGGTGCAAAGGCAGATGGTAAGACAGATGATGCCATGGTGAGTTCAAACTTCAAAACACGTTCAACTTTTATCATTATTATTATGATTTTATATGAGGGCGCGCGCGATAACATTTATATTAATAACATTTCATTGTGACGGCCAATTAAAAGTACCGAAGTTATTATATATATTTCGCAGCCCAATTCAAAATATGTATTGTTTTGTGAATTATATGATTCAGGCATTTGTGAAGGCATGGGTTGCAGCATGTAAATCTGGTGGCTCCGGCTCGGCTAAGCTTGTCATTCCCAAAGGGACATATAAGACAGGACCAGTGGTGTTTCAAGGGCCATGCAAAGGCTTCATGACTGTTGAAATTCAAGGAACTATTAAAGCAACAACTGATATTAGTGAATATAGTTCTCCTGAATGGTTTTCCTTTGAAAACATCAATGGTTTGATAGTCAATGGCGGAGGAACTTTCGATGGCCAAGGCGCGGCTGTGTGGAAGTACAATGACTGTAAAGAAAACTCAGACTGTCAACCTCTCCCGAGCGTAAGCTACCAAATATTAAACCATTTAGATTTTCTTATATAAATATATATATATATGAACAGGGTACTGCTTATATATATATTTATATGCTTTTGTTATGTTTATTGCATGCTGCAGTCAATTAAATTCATGGGGGTGAAAAACGCCATAGTTCATGGGATAACTTCCCTGGATAGCAAAGCATTCCACACGCACGTTGTTCAATGCGACAACTTTACAGCCCACGACCTCACTATAACTGCGCCAGGTAATAGCCCGAACACGGATGGCATGCATATCAGCAGGTCCCATCTCGTCAGTGTATCTAACAGCCATATTGGAACCGGTGATGATTGCATTTCCATTGGACAAGGGGCAACTCAAGTCTCCATTCAAAACATTGCTTGTGGCCCCGGACATGGCATAAGGTATACAAAATCTCATTCTGAGTGATGCAGAATTCTCACAAGTTTTAATTTATTGCATATGCTTAATTTACCATATTATAAATTGTAGAAAGCTAGCTTAACATTTTCCTAAAATTACAAGCATCTAGTAATTAATATCAGTTCCTATATATATAGATCATATGGCTAGCTGCAGAAACTTATATTAATACTGCATGTCTGCATTGGTCTTGTTAAGATATTCATGATTAATTACTTAATTTCACAGTTTTTTTCATGATCTTTTTAAATTTCTGGATCAACAACGGATAATTCAACAGCTTATAGGTATTGAGATTTATCACGACATTAATCTTAATTAATGCTTGTGTTAATAGGGCGTTTTTCTTTTGGTTTTCTATCCTGCAGTGTTGGCAGCCTTGGCAAATATAAGAACGAGGAGGATGTGAGTGGGATTTCCGTGACTGGTTGCACACTGAAAGGCACTACGAACGGTGTGAGGATCAAAACCTGGCCGGGCTCACCTCCAAGCCGAGCCTCGAGCATTGCTTTTAAGGACATAACTATGGATTCAGTTAAAAACCCAATCATTATTGATCAGAACTACGGTTCCAAAAACAGTAAGGTAAAATTATATATATACACTTTATAATTACTACTGCAAACTCAATCTCTCCTTCTGAAAAGACAAGAAAAACAAAATAATGATTCGGATTATAATATATAATATTTCCTTTTCATGTTGCGCCCATTGCAGCCATCCCAAGTGAAGATTAGCAACGTCCGTTACACGAACATAAGGGGCACCTCGATGTCACCTATGGCAGTGTCAATAGCGTGCAGCCCAGCGGTGCCGTGCACGGGGATTGAGATGACCGACATCAATTTGCAAATCATGGGACAGAGTTCAAAATCAAACTCCGTTTCATCCTCATGCTCCAATGCAAAGATTACCTTCGGGGGAAAACAGAATCCACCAGCTTGTCATGTTTAGCTTGCTTGTGCCTTTTATACGGGTTACCGCAGGGTAGTACTGGGTCGGTCATGTCGATGTAATAGAAGCTTGCATGCATGGTTAGAGACAGAGAACTTGTTTTTTTTTCCAGGGAGACACGTACAATGTCTTCTTTGCAAGACGTTGTATTCTAGTACTTAATGTATGCGTTCTCAAAAATAAAAAATGAAGAGAATTACACTACTGGCTGCATGTGGACGTAGTAACGCCTCAATCTATAACAATTTTCTGAATTGATCTCCATACAATATTTTCATTATTTTTTGTTACACATACATGAGAGGTCAATTATTTAAAAGTCTCCAGAAAACTTAATTATTAATTAATAAACATCATATGCCTGAAGAGATCAGATCCTAGCTAGTTAATTTGAACTATAAAAGCCCTAAAGCAATTAAAAATAAAGAAAACAACCCTAAAAAAAAAAACCTGAAGATTCCATAGAATATATATATATATATATATATAAAACAGGACATAAAACTTGACAGATATGGGACAGGCCTACCCTCTCTCTCCTCTTCTCTATTGTTCGAGCAGTTATACATATCGTCATGGAAATGATGATCTTTCCATTTACCCATATCTGGACAAGTCTATTAATGTCGAAGAAACTATATTAGCAACTAATGTACAGCTAATTGACATCTCGTGCAAAACAGAGGAGGAAAAAAACAATATTATTGGTTAGCTGATTGGTTTGAACGCACCCTTTCTTTAGACGTTACATGAAGTCATGCTTAATTAGTACCATGCATGGCACCTGTCAGTGGCCTTCGGCCAAACTAACATCGAGCCAAGTTCTCATTTTGAGAGATTCGACTCTCCCTTTTCTATTTAATTTGTAGCAAAAAAGAAAAAAGTACCATGGTTAATTAACCTAGCTAGCAAAAGAAGGATGTGATAAAAGGTCGACCCATATATCAGCTCCTCTCTCCCAGAAGCTTTTGAAACTCAGACCTCCCTGCTGCAAAATGTTATCATCTCTCCCCTTTTTTCCCTCTTTCGACTGACCTTTCTCTTCCTCTCCCTTAATTTTTTTCTCAGCATTATTTGATCCCCCTCTCTATTTTGTCATGCTGTCCATTTTTCACACATATGAGATGCTAGATGTATCTACCGTGTGGTCTAGTACAGGCCCCTCATCGACACAAAGATACCATGCACCCCCATTCGTGGAGCTCCTTCCACCAAATCTAACAGAAAATACTTTTGCTAGACGTTATCATGGTGGGATAATGATGACCCCAACGTGGCAACGGCCTATAGCCGCATCAAGCACACTGGCTGTGGTGAGGAGACCTGATCTAGATCACCTAACCACGGGACCTGATTTGGGCCGTTGGATTTGTGGAGTTTGATTTTGTAAGCGAAGAATTGCCAGGCAGATTGTTTGCTCGATTCAGCGCTCGAGTGAAACTCAGATTGTTCGTTTGAGGTGTGCGCCCTAGTGGGTTTGAGCGAAGCACAACCCTAATGTTCACTTGAGGTGCGCTTGATGGTTGGCTTGAGTAAATATTGGACAAAAAGTTCGTTCGCGGTGCGCGCAACAATAGGCTTGAGCGAAGCTCAATTCGTGAGTTCGCTTGAGTGTCACTAGATTGGCCGTTCAAGTCAATGTTGGACAGGTTCTTCTCTCTACAATGATATGCTTTTGCTGCCTTAGGGTTTCTCACACCATGGCCTATATATGTTATGTTTTAAAGTTTGAAAAAGAGTATTGAATGGGAAAAACATAGAGAACAATGTTGGAGCATTAGAGAGAGAGAGAGAGAGAGAGAGAGAGAGAGAGAGAGAGAGAGAGAGAGAGAGAGAGAGAGAGAGAGAGAGAGAGAGACCCTAGAGAGAGAGTTGAGATTTGTGAGTAAAGTGTTGCTCTTGTAACTCACTGTATGTTGTAATCTCCTTTGAATAAAATCTAGTGCAACTTCGTGGACGTAGGCACATTACCGAACCGCGTAAATCTTGTGTTATGTGATTGATTCATGTGTTTCCGCATTTACTTTTCACTATCTTTCTCGTTATCATTGTTTGCGGGTATATTGTTATTTTCGCAAACCCCCATGTAGGGTGGTGCAGGGGAAGACCTAGACAGAGTCTCGCTTTTTTTTTTGTTTCTCAGTTTTTAAGTTTTTTTTTTTCCAGCTTGTTTTATCCTTTGATTTTTGGGATTTATTTTGAATTTATTTATAATAGAAAATAAAATAATAGAAAATAAGACGGAGAAGAGAGAAGGAGGGGGAGAGACTTTGAAGGCTATATTTTTACCATTCTCGATTGTGTTGAGTATAAATCATGGGTCTCTATTTATAGGAAAATTACGTTGAGATTAGTTAAGAATAAATTGGAACACTAGAAATAATAATTTCTTTCGTAAAACGAAGATATTATTAGTCCCATGACTATGATTTATTTTTTGGAAAGGGAGTGTGTGCGAGTTGTTTATTTCAAGAATAGGCTGGATCCAACCAACTACACTTTTTTTTTCGTTATAACTTCAAAGGTGCATGATCGCGCGAATTACTTTTGAATAAATTAATAAATCATATTTAAGAACCATAGCATTTCGTGATTCATTGGTCATGGGTTGAGAACGGGAATTGAACTCTATGAGATCTAATCTCCCGTTGTTCCTCAATAGCTCAATGGTAGAGCAATCAGCTGTTAACTGACTGGTCGTAGGTTCAAATCTTACTTGGGGAGATTTAATTCATTCTGAATTCTTTAATTCGGAATGAAAGGGTTCGCTTTGACCGTTAAGAGTAGGTAACCCGTTCCCTCTGTCTTTGTTTCTATTGCATTCTATCTCATCGTATCACATTCTGTTTTGTGATATTTGGGAATCACCGACAATACCTCTATGTAGGTCCGGGATAATCCTTTGTTCCGCAGTCTGGGGCTATTTACAACTAGCCAATTAAGAATTCTCAGATGTACTAGTACTAGCAAGTACATCTTTGATGCAGTCATCGATTCTCCCAAGAGGCCACAATTACCGCGAGCAAACGTATTAATGACGAAGAACGCATTTTTGCTATTCTACTAATACTTGTATACTTGTACTTGCTCTGCTATTCTGCCCAAGCCCGGCTGAGGAAGAATTACGGGGCGTAAAACAAAAAAATATGCTGATTCGGGTAATTATTATTTTTTTAAATAATATTATATACAAAAACACTATTATTTTTAAACCTAAGAAGAAATATACAAAATATCCTAAGTTGTTAATTTGTTCCACAAAAGTTCAATAAACCAAAATCTTAAATTTCGATTATTTGTAAGTTATTAATATTTCATTCTTATTGTTATTATATTCCAATTAAGATTAGAATAACAGAAAATGTACTTGTATTTTTAACGATGAATTAGAGGATAAAAATGTAATTTTGAAAATGATAACAAAAACCTAAATGTCAACTCAAACAAAAGTTACTATTCATGAGGCTATAACCTCTTTTATTTATTTATTGAATATATATAGAGAGAGAGGGGGGGAGAGAGAGAGAGAGAGAGAGAGAGAGGGACTTAATTAATAGAGTTATTAAATCCAAAAAATGGAATAATAGAATTGAAAACCTAATGAGCGAAAAGGAGAACGTGTAAAACCTAGAGGTGATTTTATATCTATTCACACATGATTAGCATACTTATTGTTAGGGTTGAGCAAAAATTCAAAAATCTGACTTCGCTCCAGCTTCGATAAAATGTACTTTTTTTGTTGTTGAATTTTTCAGTTAGAGTTGGAGGTGTCGTTAGATCAACTCTAACCTTGATCCGATCCGACTCCTACTTTATGCTTCGACTCCAACTCCGACTTCGATTTTGCTCTCTGACTTCGATATTGTACATATGTTATAAAATTATTTATTTATTTATATATTTATCGTATATACTAGTATAATTATATAGTTATATAACTAGAACTTATATAGGTAAATTCAATAATATAGTAGTGTGAGCTAATTATTATAAAATAATATACTTATACTATAATATAAATAGAGTAATGATAGTTTAGTATATGTAAACATCATAGTATTTCTACCTTACATAATCAAGTATAGAAATAAGTTAGACACTAGTATTTAAATAAGTCTAGTATAATAAGTTAATAGCACATATACTAATTTACTAAAGTATAATAAAATATAATTACACACTAGAAATTCTAGTATATAATTAAGTTAGAAATAAGTTACACATTAGTATAATAACATGTAATACTAATTTAGAATAACATGTAATTAGATGTTATAGTATAAATCTTGTATAGAAATAAATTAGACACAATTATAGAAATAACTAATAGTCTAGTAATATAAGTTAATAACATAAAATACTAATTTACTAAAGTATAATAACATATAATTAGACACTAAAACAAGTCTAGTGTAGAAATAAATTATAGTTACACACTAGTGTAATATAATAACATGTACTACTATAGTATAATAACATGTAATTAGACATTAAAAATAATATTTAATACTATATTGTGTATATTGTGTTAACATGTAATTAGATACTATAGTATAAGTCTAATATAAAAATAAGTTAAATATTAGTATAGAAACAAACTAGCTATGAAGGAAATAGTTTTAGTTTTTATTTTTTTATTTTGAAAAAATTGAAATTTGAAAGCCCACAAATATATATATATATTTTTTTTAAAATGGGCTCAATATGAAACTAAAATAAAAGTTAAAAGAAAGCCTAAATCCAACTCCGGTTTGACAAGTTGGAGTCGGAGTTGTTGTCGGATTGGAGCTTAGACAAGTTGAAGTGGAATTCGGATTTAAACTCTAACAAAGTCGGAGTCAGGGTCGGATTTACTCACTCCTACTCACTACATGATTATGGAAGTTTCAAACAACGAAAGGCAAAAACTTTCTTCCTTCAGTGTGACTTTGCCTTTCAAGCTGTCTTGGCCAACTAACCTCTAGCATTCTTGACTCTTTATAATTTGTTGTAAGCTAGTTCTAATAATATTATGGTAATATTTTATAGATATTTTTAAGTAAAAATATTTTGAATTTAGGTATTGATTTTATTTTTTTTAATTACAAGGGTCTTATTACACTATAAATAGGTCACTCCTATATATTGTCAATGCACATTGAATTTTAGAGTTTTCTCACATACAATTTTTTAGATGGTATGTATCAGAGCAAACACCATCTTGGTGCCTCTAGTCTTTACTATCCGAATTACGCCTTTTTGTAGTAGCCATTGGTACTTCCTTGCTGTTTTCTTGACAGTCCACCACGGTTGCTACATTGATTTTATTACACTTGGTAGTTGCCGCTTTCTCACACTTCTTGCTCTTTGTATGCTTATATTTTTTTAAAAACCAGGTCACCATACAATATTTTGAGTTTTGTCGGTAATTTTGTATGAAAATCGTTCAATTTTGGACTGTAACGCATCCTCACGCACTTCTTAAGTTTGCTGGGCATTGGTCCATGCACTCCATGAGCTGATCGCTCCTTTGCTGCATCCGTAACACGTGCGGCATGTACCCCCACTCGCACTTCTTTGTTTGCTATAGTTTGGTCCATCTTTTAGCCCAACTCAGCTCACTACAACCCAATCCACTTCAAGTAAGTTTCTATTCACTTTGTAGCCCACTTTTATTTCTTAAGTCCATATCTTCTCTCAATCCATAGTCCACACTTTCAGCCCATAGCCCATTGCCACGTCACTAGGCTTGACCTTTGACTTTGATTGTTGACTTGTGTTGAGTTTGACCGTTGACCCATAAAAAAACTCTCAAAATGTCTTATTGTTCCAACTTTGATGATATTGTCCGTCACATTGACAATATATTAGATAGATCAAATTATAATATGTGGGCCCAAGCATTGAAGTTTTTTAACATAATTGTAAATTGTGGCACTATATCTCAAGAGATATTGTTGCCCCTAAGCCACAAGAGGGCAAAAGTATTGAAATCTTTGTAAGCAATCTTGAAGATTGGCATAGTGTGCACTATAAGATCCTCTCTTTTTTTTGTCAATACTACCATTCATTTGATTTAGAATTTGCTCCCTAAATTATGATATAATTGTACTCTTGATAATTTGTTGTTGTTTCAGCTCGAGACTAAACTTTAACATATGCGACAAGAATCAGGTCAATAGGTTGTTGATTTCTATTCTCAAGTTAATAATCTATGGGAACAATTATTTGTTGTAGATTCTCAGTTGAAATGTTCTGGAGATATTGAACTATTTTCAGCCTATCATGATTGTCTAAAGTTTATGCACTTCATGATGGCCCTTCGTGAGGACTTGAAGTCTATGCTGACCTTTCTCTTGGAATGTACATCGCTTCCAACTCTTGAAACTATTATTGCTGAGCTCATTTATGAAGAGAATTGAAGACCTACAATGAAGTTGTAATCTCCAAATTTTGTTGTAGCCACTACCTCTAGGGTGTCTTCTAAGTCTTCTTTTGGCAATGTCTCTAGATCTTCACCATCCACATTGTCAACCAAGATTGCTTTCTACAAATATTGCAAATGCCTAGGAAATCCTGTCTTCGAATGTCTCAAACTACATCATAAGAATCCAGTAAAGACCTTTGTCTCAAAGACTGCCATTGTAGCTTCCACTACTCCTTCTACACTAGAGTCTTTTTCTTAGTCCACTGCACTCACTACAGCTAACATTGAGACATTAATTCTCAGGTTTTATCTCGATCTTCTACCACCTTTTTCGTCACCCCAGGCAAATCTCCTTGGTTTATTGACTCTACGTATTGTAATCACATGACCTCTAGCCCTACCTTATTTTTAAAAAAATCTACACTCTCACCTAATCTTATCGTTGACACCATTAATGGTTCTTGTTTGCATGTTAGCCATATAAGGTCCATTTCTTTCTCAACACTATATATTGCAAATACATACCTAGTCCATAAGCTATCCTTAAATCTACTTTATGGTGGTTAACTTTGTGAGTTAGGTTTTACACTAACTTTTCCAATAATGATGTTGATGTATATGATGTATATAATCCTCAGATGGGTTAGTTTATTAGGACCGACCATAAGATTGAACTTCTGTTCGAGCTCTCTTTATTGTAGACTCCCTTTGTAACACCTAGGCCCACGAAGAATTTTATTTCTTTCTTTTTCTTCTTCCCCCCCCCCCTTCGACGGTTTCTTTTTCCCCGACATTGGCTAACACCACTTCTAAACTATTATGGCTTTGATGGATCTTAGGAACATGGGCGTTCAACAAAAGACTAGTTCTTCCATTCGCTATGATAAACATAGTGCCATACAGATTGCTCATAATAATGCATTTCATGAACATACCAAACATATTAAGATAGATTGTCATTGTGTTTGTCATCACCTTCAGCAATACACTTTGCATCTTCACTTTGTATACTCTGAAGACAATCTTGCTGATATTTTTACAAAATCTCATCCACTTGGCCACTAGCTGGGTACTCTTGTTTCTAAACTCCAGTTGGCTCCACCATCTTGAGTTTAAGGGGTTGTTAGTATATATTTACCTACCTTAATTAGATTAGTATAACGTCTAAGATTCTAATAATATTATGGTAATATTATATAAATATTCTAGATCATGTTGTATTTAGATATTGATTATATTTTCTTTATTACACATGCCTTATTTCACTATAAATAGGCCATTTTTTTTAAAGAGAAACTGTTATCATTCATTCATCAGATAAATTTACATCTATGACCGGATATATTCTAAGATATCCCCATATCAAACATGACATCATAAAATAAAATAATGCATTTGGAACTCCACCAATACACTATTTCCTTTTGTGATTGGTCTGATCTTCACTATTGTTGATACTTTGTACAAACAAACGTTCAAGAGACAATACTCTCTACCTAAACAGAGACTCAATCTCACCCTTTATAGAAAGAGAAGACTCAACCTCTACAAACAAACGTTCGAGAGACAAACTCTTTTTTATTTTAATTAACAAGAAGGAACAAAAAGGAAAGCAGTACGATATATGCGAAAAATGACGGATTAAAATTTGGACCAACTCCGATAGACTTTAGAATTTATGACGGCTCGTGAAGGCAACATACTTGTCTCTTTTCATCTACAGAGGTCAGATTTGAAAGGTCTGGCGGTGGCGAGTCCAGTGATCTGGCGTGTGTGTTGAGAATAGTTGCTGGAATGGGTGGCGCGTGAGGACTATGCACAGATGTGGGCAACGCGTGAGAACCACGCATGGTGATTTTTGAAAAACTACCGCTTTCCTCCGAATGATTTTCGACTTGTGAATCTATTTGTGTCGTGCGTGTCTCTCAGTAGTTGTCGAAAAGCTATAAATCTATCATTTTCGACCTTGAAGAAATTAAAATAAAACTAAGCAAAAGAAATTTGATAGACAAGATGGGTGAATGGAGGAATGAGGGAATGAGAGAGAGTCGGAGGAGGCCAAGGCCTCCCCCTCCAACGAAAATCAGATCTGGAGTCCTTGATTTTTTACAAGATAAGGGGGGAGGTGCTAGGGTTTTTTCTTATTCATTTTACACTAGTTAACATCTAATAGGCCACTCCTATACATTGTCAATACACATTAAATTTTAAAATTTTCTAACGTACATTTTTCTACAATGAATTAAGTTAGCTACCATTTCGGGTTATTTTTCCTTGTTGAATGTTCCTTTTGCCAGTTTTGGCATTTGTGAAGCATCATACGAGGTGGTCTGCTCCTTGATATCATACTTGGATGATATTTAATGTTTATGACTAACAACGAAAAAAAAAAAAGATTCGAGCTGATCAGTACTGTTTCTTTGTTTCAGGATTTCCTTTGGTCCCTTGCTGCCGTAATATAATGCATGCCGTCCTTATGGTCCTGGTGCCAGACGTGGCCTTACAGAAACAGCTAGAACGGTCTTTTGATGTTACAACCTATGGAGCCAAAGGACGACGACTACAACAACTACGTCGAGATGATTCCAAGACATTGATATGCCTTTGTTTGTACTATTTTCACTATAAATCATGAATCCTAGGCCAGTACTTTAGTTTATTGTACTTGCGAGCAACAAAACCCTATTTTTTTCCCTTTAAGCTTACCATTACAATACGAATCAACCCTTTAGATTACAAAAGAACAAAACAAAGCCAAATGCTTCAATATTTAGATGTATTTTCAATAGAATCTTTGATGCTCTTCCTCAAAAACAACGAAGAAGGGAAAGAGAGATAGGAAAAAAGAAAAAGAATGAAGTGCACGCAGAGAGCCTAATCATTTTGTGTATCATCATATCTGTAACCTGTACTTGACAATAATGATAAAATTATAAATTAGTTTAAATTATATGTAACTTCTTTTGGATTTGTCTCATTGAATTGTACTCATTCTCTGAAGAAGCTGGTGGCAGTAGTAGTACTGCAGTTCAGCCTCGATTGAATTCAGTCGAGAAAGGAGGGTTGGTGCAATGGTCGTCTCAAATTTGCGTATATTTTTCTCAGCCTTGGGTAGAAATTAAGTTCCTTCACGTGCTATTTGATTTATATAATCGATAGTACTCTATGGCATAAACGATTAATAAAAGCCGAATGTCTTTTGGAAAATAGAAAGAAGTTGCGAAGTGGCAAATCCTAGGATAAAACAATGGAAGTTTTCCTGTCCGGTCCAATCAAAGTTGGATGCTCGTCTCTATGGTGAAAACAAGAGTAAACATGCAGAGATGGAGACACTTTTTTCGAGACTGAAACATGGTATTAGTACAGAAATGACCGCTCGCGAAACAGCCAATGAATCAAGAAATGCATGATAAACTAAAAAACAACCGATGAAAATTGTTTTTTTCCTTGATCAGGAAAACGAGGAAAGAGTCATGGTGATTGACC
The DNA here is from genome assembly GCA_003123785.1 of Pterocarya stenoptera. NCBI lineage: Eukaryota > Viridiplantae > Streptophyta > Magnoliopsida > Fagales > Juglandaceae > Pterocarya > Pterocarya stenoptera. The sequence goes on along the minus strand of QEOT01007058.1, from coordinate 14,386 downwards.
TATGATCATAGTATAAATCGACCATCAGTTTTGACGGCGGCCACTATGCTGAAGGAAGATCGATAAATATCGGGCAACTTTGGAAGACTGGGGGATTGAAAAATCTTGGTTTCTCTATGGAAATGATCACCTGGTTCAGGTGAGTGTTTTTTAGGGGAGCATAATTTCAGCTACTCATCAAGGTGAAGACTGAAGAAAGAAGGTACACTCCCCGGTAAATTATCATGTTGAAGAGCTGTTAAATTATCCCCCTCTTCGCAGGTTAATTGTCTCATATCATGGCGGAAGATCTCTGTTCCCACAGACTGTAACTTTTGTCAGCAAGTGGGGACGTTACCTCTTGTAATTCATTCCATCTAACTTTCTTTTGAGTACGTTATACAACCTATATTTTGCAGGAGCTATGTGGAAAACATGAACCTTGGAGGAGCTTCGGTGGAAACATGAACATTGGAGGGAGTGATGGAACAGATTGCAAGGTATCTTTCGAAAGTGATGATGAAGAAGCCCGTGTTGATCATCACTTGCTTGTTAACGGTCAATCGAAGATTTCACTTATCACAGAAATAAAACCAAATCCAACTTATATCTCAACAATATCCGTAGTGGAAATTCCTGTTTGTCATCCCTTGTCAGAGTCTCAACCTCCTCCAGCATCACTTGTTGCAAGTTCAAGCAGAGAAGGAGATGATAAAAAGATGTCTGGGCTACATGAACAAAGTGAAAATCTTAAAGAAATGGAGCTCCCTTCACCTTCAAAGGAGACATCTCGACATTCTAAAATATCCTCAGAAAAACCTTCTCTGGCCAATCTCTTGCCAAGATTACCCAGGAAGCTAACCCGGCAAGAACTGGAAGCGGCGATACGTGGGCCTAAAAGGAATTTCACAAACAATGACAAGAATCAGGACATTTCCTTATATGATGGATACCTGCCCGCTTGTCAGTCCAGAGTTTTGATAAAAGTATTCATGGGAGATTGTAGTGGCATCCTTGAAGCAGAAAAAACATCAGCTGTGTCTATGCAACACAAGTATATAATGGAGTTGATAGGATACTGCAAGTCATGGAAAGATTGTGCTGTTCTGGTCTATCCGTTTGCAGAATGCTGGGGGAACCTGGATGAATATCTTACTGGTAAGTTCTTGAACCCACAGATTTCAAAACCTTAATTAGGTAGTGGAAATAGCTTGTGTTGGTGAATTCATTCAGTTCTCTTCTCCGTTTTCACATTCCCTTTTCTTTCTTTTTTTCCCTTAATAATAATCTGTTGATTTGTAGCTAATGATGGGATATATTATCTGCTGTTTATGCACTACAAACACAGGCTCAGGGGAGACGCAGTTGAAACTGACATTTGAAGAGAAGCTAAACATGGCTATAAAAATTGCTGAAGGTATTCGATACTTGCATGAAGAATGTCCCGGAGGCCCAGTAGTTCATGGTGACTTACAACCAATCAACATATTTCTGACATTTAAATTCCGCCCACTGGTGAAAATCCCAAATCAGAAGTGCTTATTTCGAGGTTTCAATGTTAGTGCTCCAATTACTTTTCTCTTTCGTAATTGATTGTGATTGAATGCATGCAACAGATATCTGGATTTGGAAAAGCACAGTGGCTTCATCTAAAGCAAGGATTGCAGATAACCCCCATCAGGTTTACAGCTAAACTACAGCCCAAGTTTTTGAAGTCTTTATTATAGCTTGTTTGAAGCACCATCAAAAGTACTCTTTTTGGCCTGATTAATTACTTTAACTAACAAGTTAGTTTCGGTGAAAAGTGAAAACCGGTACTGCCTTAAGGATTTCTTGGACCATGAAACAATGTCTCTAGTAAAATCCGACGTCCAAGCTTTCGGAGTTCTACTCTTGAGGTTATTTTGTCGAAGATCTGCACCAGAAGATGATGAAAGCTTGATTCAGTGGGTTAGTAAGGCTATTAAAATCATGCTCTTGAATGTGACTGCATGATGATCTCTCTATTCAATTCTCAAAGTTCACGTCAAGAAGCCCAACTTCTATCTCAGCATGCATTTTTCTCTGTAAATGGCAGGCTCGACCATTGGTGTTGAAAGGAGCATTCCCTGAGTTACTGGATGATGACTCCAAGGATTATGACCCATATGGAGTCTATACAGTGTTTTGTGCGGCTGCAAAGTGCACAAGTAGTAGGCCAGATTCACGTCCATGCATGAGTGAGGTACTTCCAAACCTGCCTAACCCATTATCAATCTTCTTACCTTTGAAATAGACAAGACAGTGAGCCACAATTAATGTTTCTTTTTCTTTATCAGGTGATCTCAATTCTTAAACAAGAAAGATTCTGTGAGATCGATATGCAATTATCGCTACCTAATTGCCATAAAATGAGGAGTCTCACGCTCGCAGCGTTCAATGGGGCCTAAGCCTAAATTCCCAGCTCAATTATATATGGCTCGCATCCATGACATTTATCTTGAGGATGCCATTAGCCCCAGTGGAAAGATTAAAGCTTCAGAGGGAGAATGTGATCAAGAAAAGTTACAGGAAAAAGCAGAAAGCTATCATAACCGAGATCTTCATGTATTGATAAGCAGCAGATCATGCATCCACAGAACAATTACGGCATATATTATAGTTTAGCTCTAATAAGCTCAAATAAGAAGATCGTATATATAATTTTATATCTCTTGACAGGTCATGTTGTCAAGTGATTATAAAACTATTTTGCTATTTTTCAATTTCCTGCTTGATCCCCTTTTGATGTCGTTTTAGGGGATGATAAAAGGATGATGCATGATCAATAACGTCAGATTTCAGATTTCAATTACCTAACAAAAAAGTTATAATATGCATTATCTTTTAAGATCCGACTGTTAGAACTATGTTTATGAGTAATGCTATGTACAATCGTGGAGTGTGTAAATACTGTGCAGTTGTTTTGAAAAAAAGTAGGGTTTACTAGTAAAAAATAATTTTTTTTCATGGGGGTCCCGTATTTATTTATTTATTTCAAAGTGACTGCACGATACTTGTGTATTCATTACTGCAACTATCATTTCTCATATATATATATATATGAAAATCATGTTATCTCCTGTACATAATGTTAGACTTTTATGGTTTTTCTAGAAAATCATTTGTTTCTCTAAGGTGATTCACTTTATATAAGATAATTCATTTCATCTATTAAGCATAGGTAATTGCCCTTAATAAATAAAATGGTTAACCCTTGCTATTTTTTTATGGATGAAATAATGAGGATAGTACTCCAAAAATTATAGGAATAATAAATAAGGGTACCTAATCTTGCCTATATAAAGGGAGTTTTTCTTTTTCATTAGACTCGGCAAAAGACTAAAAATCTATTCTTTACAGAAAATCTCTACTTTCTTTTATAGATTTTTCAATTCTTAAATCCAAATAGCTGGAAGTAAAAGAGCCTATACATCTCTTTATTCTTTCAACAAGTTTTACACGCACGTCATGTATCCAGATTCATGGGTTGCATGATTCGAGCTAGCTTATTAATATCCCACTTATAGAACTGAAAATGCTTGTAACATGCATATATGGAACCTTCCCCAGACTGACTGCACACGACTTTTTGCAGAGTTATTAATAGCACGTTCTAATTGTTCTAAAACAATGAATCTTTAAAACCAAAGTACAAAAATCTCTTATAATATTTTATCGGAGCTAGCTCGATCGTGATCCTTCAGAAACATTGTCCAGGACTAGGATCAGATTAACCTCGTAGTTTCAGCCAGATTAAATTCTCACCAAACATCTTTGTTCAACACGTCCAAAACTGTAAAATTTCTCCTCGCTAGCTTATCCTTTTCTTTCCCGTCGACTTAAAACCCAAGTCTTTACGGCCTATGGTCTTTGGTGCCGTGACGACTCATTCCGGTCCGCAACAACCACACGTAGATGATAAACCAGGCATTTTTTTTTTCTATCAAATGGATAAAAAAGAACATTCCCATCTGATATCTATAAGAATTGACATTCCAAGACAGACAGACAAAGACCATAAAAGAGATAGATGCTCTGCTTGACACAGGAGATAGATGCTCTGCTTGACACAGGTATATTCTGATCAGTACTGTAGCAGCCAAAAAACGAGGGGTGGGGCTGAGAAAGGAGCTGGTTCTGGTGAACCAACCTCGTTCCTTATCTTTCGTTGGAATCTTTATAGTTATTTTATTTTCTCTTCGATCGCGGACGTAGAATCATGGGTGCCCAATCTCACCAGCTACGTCGACAGAATATATAAAAAGTGCAGCATTAACTTTTCCTGCACTTTTGTTTTCCCTTAATACACTATCTGAAAGATAGTCATTATTTCAACACTTTAATCATTACAATCCTGATTTTCATACCCTAAAAATGAAAAGGTTAATTGGCTGCAACTGTGCTCTACGCTTTTCTCTTGCATTGATATTGGTATAATCATTAGGGGGACTAAATTATATAAATTATGTCAATGCTTATTATATAAATGAATATGCTCTTCTTGGTCCATGGGGTTTTTTCTTTGAAATTTTCTTTGTAGGAAAGTGGGACATTTTAATCTTATGCCCCTTTTCATTCTCGGCTCGTTTGGATATTAAAATATTAATTTTTAATATTATTATTATTTTAAAATTTAAAAAAATTAAATTATTTATTATATTTTATATAAAAATTTATAAAATTATAATGATGAGATTAGATGAATTGAGATGGTACTTTCTGTATCTAAATGAGCCATTGTGCCATGAGAGCTTAAAAAGTGCTTTTTAGCACCTAAAAATTAGCTCTTTAATTTGGGTAAACAAATATTAAAGCAGTTTGATGGTCTTGAAAAAACAAAATTTGGATTTTAGAAGAAAAGACCTCAAAATGGTAGTTAGAAGTACATAATTGCTTGATTAAAGCATTATTAGTGACCTTTTTAAAGTGGGTTTATCCTGGCTCCCCGTCTGTATGGTGATTCAAATCCTTTGAAACTCTGCAGTCTGCATTAAGCCCTCCCTTACCTACGCACTGACGATATAATTTCCCAACAAAACAAGTCGGTGCTTTCACACCACGCATTGTGCATACAGCTTCACATGATGTGTGATTTGTTCATTATATATAGCCATTAGGCCAACCTGCACTTTGCACGTTGTTTTCAAACCTATTCAAAACGAAAATGACAATTTTATAATTATTTTACAAATTTTATATAAAATTTAGGATAATTTTATAATATTAAAAATTAATTTTAATGGAATTGCATGATTTTATTGATTGTTTGAAAATAAATAATAAAATAATTATAAAAGAGTTATAGGTATATTATTGCTTTATTCTGATTCATTATAATTACAAAAAGTTAAATATTATATATATATATTTTTATCTCCGTGGAACTATGATTTCAATGATATATTAGAGCGAAGCATACCTAGCTAAGAGCACAATTTAAATCATGTTGGTAATGATCTTGAGGTATTTTTGAGTGCCTAACTTATGGGGAAGTTAGCTCAATTCAATGTCTTATTTCAGACTTGTTTATTTTAGGTTGGCATATCTAGGCCAGCTTCGTGACAACCTCGGACGGTATTAACATTTAAGAAAACAACGTCATCTTATAATATCTATATAAATATCTATATATATTTCTAGTTGATCGTGTTGTTGATTGAGGATTAAGGTTGGGTTTAAATATACAGTTCAGATGAGATGAGATATTTTGAATAGTAGTTGAATAAAATATTATTAGGAGATATTTTTTAACGTTATTTTTATTTTAAAATTTGAAAAAAGTTAAATTATTTATTATATTTTTATATAAAAATTTAAAAAATTATAAGAATTAAAATGAAATGAGATGAGATAAAAGTATTATGTAAGTTAAAGGATCCAAAAGCAATTAGACCTTATATCTTAGGGATATAAGTACTCAAGAAACCATTGGTTTTTTTTTTTTTTTTAATTTTTTTTGAAAAAATTGAAAATAAAATTAGCTTTATCATTATTATTTTTAAAAATATGAAAAAAAGAAAAAATAGTTCACTCGGAGTTTTTACAAGATTGCGTTTTAGATTAATTTGTATAATTTTTTAAAATATGGACCTCACAAAATAAAATAAATTCCAAAATCTTCGCCTTTAAATATTAAACCCACGGAGGAAAAATATCTTTATCAAACGGCATTTGTGTGGCCTCGGCTCAGCTCCATATCTATCGCTCACTCTCTCTCTCCAAATTATCTTTTCGCCTCCTGCTTCGTTTCAATCCCTCGTTTATTTGTCCGAAAACAAGAAGTTTCGCTTGCACACGGAACGCTCTTCTAATCCCTCGCTAATTTGGCCCTTGAAGCTCTGAGCAATGAGCCTTTGATTGGCTCCCGCTTTCATTTTTGTGAATTCTTGGTGAGGTTTTCTTGTGTGCGTCTTTTGGGTTGTTTAATGCTGAGCTTGATTCAATGAGATTGCTCTGCTCACTTGCAAATGGCCTCTGCTTCCTCCATGTCAGGTATGTATGTCTACTCTGTTTGGGTGCTGAGAAAATGTGGGAAAATTCAGGAAATTGAAATTACAAGTATTGGTTTCCAATCTTTGTAACTTTGAAGCAATAAAAAAAGTAAAATAAACAATCAGTGAAGTTTGCCTAGTACTACTATGCGGCTTATTTTAATCAATTTTGGTTTTTCTAGCTATTGTAATGTTTTCTCAGCTACCGTTAAGATTTGTCTCTATGTAAATACGGTATCTTGAATTTTTGTCTTATGGCCATGGGGTTCTGAAATACTGAAAATTGTGGTTATGTAAATCTTGTAGTTTCGTTAGAATGCGTTAACGCGTGTAAATCACCAAATTGGCATGGGAGTGGAAGATATGATTGTAACGTTCTATCGTGCGCGTGGAAAGCGCCAAGGATCTTGACCGGGTTCCTTGCGAGCACAGCTCACCCACCTCAGTGTTCCTCGCCGTCTTACGGACGAAATGGAAGAAGATGCCGGAGTAATTCTGTAATGTTTCTTGAACTGCATTAGGAGATGTAGTATCTAAATTTTGGTTCCTGCCAGTTCAAATGCGTTTCCAAAATCTATTTTATGTTTATCATGTTCAAAACTTTGGATTTTTGTGCAAGAGGATTGCTTCTATCCCTAAATTTGAAACCTTTAACTGAGATCAGAATTTAAGCTAAAGTTAGGATGCTGATTTAATGCATGGGAAGCATCAAAGTGTCTCTTGCGAGTCGCAATTAGTTGAAGTTTTTGCAGTATCTTAATATAGGATTAATATAAAATTGGCACGTTTTTAGAATCTTTATAATCTCTGAGAATGAGAAGTGCTGTTTATTTTGTATTATATTTCACGTACACTTGCCCCCCTTTTTGCCAGACCAAATTCTGTTATAAAAAACCTCTTGTTTGTGAAAGATATTTCTCTCATGAAACTCAAATCTTGAAATGATTTTTGTTTGTGAAGTGATGCTTGTCTCTTATAAAAGTTCATCACTCCAAAGTTACAATGCTTTTGTCACAAAAATGGCAACTGCACAAGCAATGTTGTATGTATTTGGAATTACTGGTATGCTGATTATAGAAACTGGCTTGCATAGTTAATTTAACTGGAAAACCTGTCCAATGTTATCCTCTTCCAGAGATGCGAAGCCTTCGAAGAAAGAGGTTGGTATTCTAGTGAAGGTTCCGACTTTGATCTTTTTGGAAGACACTTCAAACCAAGCTTGCCTCATGTTGCTTGTAAAAGATGGCAAATGTGCTGCTCTTCATCCTTCTCTATGGGTGCATTCAATGAGGTCTCTCCTGAAAGGTTATGGGAGGTATAGTCCAGTTGTTGTTCAACATGACATCTCTTTGTGATTATTACAATAATGGTATTTAACATGGATTTATCTTTTCCCTCTTGTTCATGTTATATGCTAAAATTGATCCTCTGATCCTCAGGATCTTAAGCCCACTATTTCATACCTTCCACCTAAAGGACTAGAGTTGGTCCTTAAAGCTCTTAAGGTTAGCTATGTGCTTGGCATGAAATCCTAGTATGATCATTCTTGTAAACCAATCTTTTGAAGTGTTGGTCATATCTAAATGTAGCTTTCCTGTGGTATAGCTGGCTTTTGAGGCTCATGATGGCCAAAGAAGACGAAGTGGAGAACCCTTCATCATTCATCCAGTTGAAGTTGCCCGTATACTAGGCCAACTTGTGAGTCTTACAAAATTAAAATATATGCTGTCCTTTATAATAATATTTTTCTTGCAATCTACCATCTTTTTTTT